>CM035167.1:103479281-104079281 GCA_020205615.1 Panax quinquefolius
GATATTCCAAATATCTTTGAACGCTTAGGACTTAATATAAAAATTGAGGGTTTGTTATTAATTTGTCTCATCTTGTTTAGCGCAAGCATGCACATATATATATAAAATACGCGTCATATTAATGAACATGCAAACATGTTTATATATATATAATATATATAGTATAAGCATACACATATAGAATACTATATTCTACCTGGATTGATTATGGACTTTTATTCTAGTTTGGTTCACTAGAGCCACCAAGTGAACCAAAAGGTCAAACCCTAGGGATGCAAGAAATAATATTTAAATATAACTATTAAATTTAAACCCGGGCTCCATTACAAACGGGTCTTCACGCTCTCCTTGTTCCTTGATCTCCAATTTTTCAAAATTAATTCTAACTATTCCTATTACAAAACTATTTAAAATAAATGCGAAACCTTGATCGCTGATCGAGGGAAGTACATAGGAGGAGATAGAATTTACATTAAGAAAAAATTAGAGAAGGCGAGGTACGCAGAACCCCATTTAATAAAACCCATACATTCATGCATCCAACTAAAATAAAATCCAATCGCATTGGGTCAATAGTCCATAATCAATCCTATTTATTATCATACACATCACCATATGCATCAATAAATAACATTCATCTTATGAATAATAAACATTTAATATATATATTGATATCATTTAATGGGCAAATTTAGTTAGTATAAAATCTAATTTTAAATTAAAATAAACTCCTTTATTTTAATCCAAATTTAAATCAAAATAAAACTATTTTATTTTAATTTATCCAATTTTGAATAAAATAAACTATTTTATTTTAATCAAAATCTTTAATCAAAATAAACTCCTTTATTTTAATTAATTATGGAATCCAATTCCATGTATAAAAATATTAAATTATTAAAGGAAACACGGATTATCTTTCCTATTCACAAATAAACTCCTTTATTTTGAATAATATGAAATCTTATTTCATATTTAAATAAACTCTTTTATTTAAAGAAACACGAATTTTCTTTCCTATTCACAAATAAACTCCTTTATTTTGAATAATATGAAATCTTATTTCATATTTAAACAAACTCCTTTATTTAAGAAAAGATGGATTTACTTCCTATTTACAAATTAAATCCTTTATTTTAGGAAAAATAAAATCCAATTTCAACTCCAATTAGTTATCATGGAATCCAATTCCAACTCTAATTAGTTAGCATGAAATTCTAATTTTAAAATTAAAATAAACCCTTTTATTTTAAGATTAAAATAAACCTTTTATTTTAAAATTAAAATAAACTTTTATTTTAAAGATTAAAATAATTATATATATATAATATTCAATTTTAAAATTAAAATAAACTCTTTTTTATTTTAATATTAAAATAAACTTTTTATTTTAAAATTAAAATAAACATTTTATTTTAATTATAAAATAATTAAGAATAATATATATATATAGTATATATATTTATATATATATATAACTATTATATATATATATATAATATAATAACCGTACAACACAATTCGGTAATTTCAAAAAAAACATGTGATAAAAAACAGTTTGCATGCTCCTGTAACTTCCTATTGACAATTCGGTAAATTCAAAAAAACATGTGATATATATAATCCTGTTAACAAGTAAACATATCCGGAAAAGCAAAAATTCGGCACCTTTTATATATCAACATAATAAAATCACGTGATCTCTAAATTACTGAATCCAATATTCGCCTTCTTTTTTTTTCTTTTTTCTCTTTAATTTTATACAACAAAATTATGCCCAATTAAATTATTCTAAACACATATCAATATATATATCAAATTAAAACAATTAATAATTCGCAAAAAGGTTTGGCTCTAATGCCACTGTTAGGTTTGTAATATTCTTGAACGCAATCAAATTGCATAAAAATGCGGAAGCGTGGAAAAATCAGAGTTTAAAAATTTACAAACCATATACCCGGATCACCCTTTATGCATAATTATTAATTAAACGAAAAGATAAAGAATAAAATCATACCCTTGAAGATCGAGCTTCCTCAGGTACAAGTTCACTTCCAAATCCTTTCGCGTTCAACTTGAATCCACCGGGTTTGGTTCCTTCCTTTGATCAACGTTAGCCACCCATATGTTTGGCCTCTAGAGGTGATCCACCAAGGAAAAATAAAGATTCAAGAAGAAGGGGTATTGGCTCAAACCCTAGTTTTTCTATCTCTATAGAAAAGGCGTACTCTCCAACAAATTGGAATTATTACGTTGTAAAAGTCAACAACTCCTAACACCCATAATAAGACTCCTCTTATTTATAGATGTGGGCAACCAACCTTAACAATTAAGGAATTGGGATTTATTTAATTAATTAAAAACCTTTTAATTAATTAAGCTCCCTAATCTTATTAGGGATAATTAATTAAACTCCTTTAACTAATTTTCCTTTCTAATCCAATTAGGAATAAATGAGAGTACTTATATTAAATTAATTCCTAAACTCTTTTAGAAATTAAAATAATAATAATTGTAATAATATTAATAAGACTCTCTTATTAATTTATATTTAATATTTCTAAAATATTAAATAATAAATATTAAGCTATTTAATTTATTCTATCACCATAGATTAAATTAAATATACATAACATATTATTACGATTATGCCATTAACTTCTTAAATAATTATTCTTCCTTTTATGGTGTGACCCTTTAGGTTCTCCATATTAAACCCGGTTGTGAATAAATCAATTAGAACAATTCTAATCTTATTTAAATAAATAAATTAAACAATTAATTTATTTAAATAAATAATATTTATTCTACAATAGGGATAAGCCTCCTAGCGATCAACGACTTTCCGGATAATATAGATTTCAACATTAATCATTAAAGAACCTTTGAGTAAATAGTTACTTAGTACAATTCAATCCTTCCACATCTACAATGTCCCAATTAAATATAAGACATGGAATTACTGTCAAGTCTTATTTTATTTAATTATATGTATTTCGACTCTTAAATGCACAACTCCAAATAATGCAAATTAGAAACTCCTTTCTAATTTCATTCTCGCCGCCAAGGACTCTTTGGGTTGTCATTTATCGAATCACATAGGACATTTCTCTTCTTTATTAGAAGTGGTAGATTCTTTATTGATCATACATTATCTCCATGTACAACTTATTATACCCAAGCATACCCTTTGATATACCCTAAGGGTCTTAAGGAATAAGTCAAAGTATAACTCATCATACACAAGATGTTATGATGATCTCAAGTCCAAGGATTACTTGTACTACTATCACTACAGGAATTCCTATTGACAGCAAATAAAACTCCATTAGGTATTCCTTTAGCGAGCCACGCTTCAAAGTGAACTTATTCTCTAATAAGCACCTACATACTTGCTTTAGTGTCTCCACACAAATGATCATGAGATCAATCATCCTCATCCAATGAGCAAACAACGTATGTACCAATATATCCGGATTCACTAATCCCCAATTTAGTAATCCAATGATTGGGAACTATTTTAGTTTTAAGCTTTCTAAGAATTTAGATCTCATTAGAATGATCATCATCATTATTCTAAAAGCATTGCTTAAAACTATGGGTTTATCACATATTATAAAACAGCATCATGTAGATAATTAAAAGCCTTTAATAAATTAATACTTTTTATTAATAAATGAATAAGATTATTACAAAGTATATGCTTTATCATCAAACATGATTTTCTTATATGCATACTACTTTCAATCCTCCCCTCTGCATTTGAAGCATATGATAGGTGGTCGTTCTCCTTCATTAACAACGGGTGCTGGTGCTGACGTCCTTCCATCATTGTTGAATCTCCTCTTCTTGAAATGTACATTCTTATTGTTTTGTAATTTGATTACCACCGTGGTTACCATTTTTACTGTTGATTCCTTCATGCTTGTTGTCACCGCTTCATGGTATCGCTCTCATTGGTATTATTATTTTGTCTTTGCTCTCTTTTCGTTGCGTTGACTCGTTATCGCGCTCCACTAACTGAGCCCTATTTACAACATCTGAATACAAACACAGTTTATGAGAAATAAGATGTTTACGTATCTCCGGCTTCAAACCTCTTAAAAACATCTGTGTCATTCTCTCTTCATTATCCACCAAGTGGGGCACGAAACCCGGATAACTTCGGTAAACTTGGCTTCATCTTTGCGACATACGGTCATATTATTTTGCTCCAATTTCATGAATTCTACCTCTTTTATATGATTTAATACTTTCGGAAAGTACTTATCGTTGAATAGTTCTTGGAACTTTTCCCAAGACATCTTCGGTCTGAAAGAGTTGAGTATGCTTTTACCGATCCCACCAATGAATCTGCCTCTCCTCGCAACATAAAGGTGGCAAAGGAACCTTTGCTCCTCGAGCATCCCAAGACATCAAATATCTTGGTGATCTACTTTATCCATGCTTCCGCCTTAAGTGGTTTTGGCGCTCCAATAAACTCCGGTGGTCCCAGCTCCTTGAACTGTTTAGCGGTGACCGTCCGAGAGTTTCTAGTGTTTCCATCTATATTTTGGACAGGAGCCACTCTCGCCTGCTGTTGCATGAATTGCATAAAGCCTCTGAACATTTAATCATTCATCATTTGGTCAGTGTTGTTGTTTGCGTGAGGATTGTCGCCTTCCTGATGCACATTATCCTGATTATTGATATGTGGTGAATCAACGGTCGCATGTGCTCCATTGCTATTCTCAACATTCTCATATGTCATTTTCAGATACTGCCACAAAACTAAAGGTTAATTAACATGTCACATATTATCCCTATATTCTGACCGACCAATTAAATATATAAAAAAAACTTAGGTAGGTCATACTAGCGAAGGAATTCCCCGTCTCTCCCCTCCTAGTTCTATTCTCACATCTTAGCCGGGGATCATATCCCTAAGCTTTAATACCAACTATGACGCCCCCAAAATTAGGTATACATCACCCATCTTGAGTTGCCAGACACATGGTACAGAATTCAAATACAACTTAATAATACAACTGTCGTGTACAATACGACAAAACATAAACTGTGAGTTTGAATACAAATATTGTCTACTAGAGAGTATACAAACTCAAAAGGAGTCCTCATTACAATTATTATCACACTATTTCACAGAATAGTGAGGATTACTAATGCACCAACTAGGACCATCACTCTGTTCCCCGACTAGTCCTTGCTACGTTCTCATTTCCTGAAGAGAACAATGAAAGCAAAAGGGTGAGCTCAACTAGCCCAATAAGATATATTATGACTAAGATAATGCAGAATAATTTATCGTTAGCCTTCAACAATGTTAAACTGAGAAAATATAATAAATATCAAGTTTAATCTAGTAAACAAGCAATCAATTAGAAGAGTCAAGTAGGGAATAAAATCTACTATCTTCTATGATTTAAAAGGTTTTTCATCACTTTTATCGCTGGGACTCAGCTTAATAAATAATCCACATCATCGAATCACCCTTGCACTACGGCCAAGGATATTCGTGTATTCATTAATGGTCATGATCATGCCAACAACTGTCCATCAATGAACTATGGGCCAATGAGGACTTTTATCACATCATATATAACATTACGGTCATGATTACACCGAATAATCCCTGGTCATAATCATACCAAGTCCATCTATGCACTATAGGCCACAGATGACTTACAACAAAATATAAACATGAGGATGATGACAATGATATAAGAATTCAATAAAACAAGTTCAAGAATTAATTTATCTAGGAACTGATAACGTCCAAATTGTCAACATGATACTGCTTTGTAGAGTAAAATCCAAGAATGCTCAAAAGAATATTTCCATGAAAAGATACTGGATGAAGCGCAAATATCAAAGATATTCCACTAATTTCATGGGTATAGAAGTTAAAGTTTTAACCAACTGGGTATAATAGAGAATGGAATAACAAAAAAAATCACCATGCATGCGATAGACCGCACAGGCAGGTTATTCTAACAGATTAATAATGGATGAAACCAAGTCCGGTGTAAACGCACAGACAGGATATTCCGATGGAATAATAAATAATGGAACCAGGTCCGACGTAAACGCACAGACAGGATATTCTGACAAAATAATAAAGAACGGAATATTAGAAGAATGTCACCATGTATAGGGTAGCCAAGATATCTGAGTTATTCCAACCGAATAATAAATAATGGAATAACATAAGTTCTCTTCATTAAGACGAAAAGAAAGAAATAACACCCTTACCGTAAAAAACTGAATATAAGAGTAGGGAAGTAAAGAATACTTTTCTATAGGTTTTCTTATAATTCTCTCTCTAGAGTTTGAATGAATTAAGAAATAATGAAGGAATGAGCTTCTATTTATAGGAAAATGGAATGAATAAGTAACTAATTCATGAACGGTCCAAATTGATTTACTATTAAATGAATGATCCAGATTGGTTTACTATTAAAACTAAAACAACGGTCCATACTGATTTACTATTAAAATTTTAAACCAGCGATCTATATTGATTTACTATTAAAACTCCACCAGCGGTCCATATTGACTTACTATTATATCTTCAACCAACGGTCTAAAAAATTAGCACATCTCCTCATGGAATAATATTGTACCCAAATACCCGAATGCACAATACTAGAGTGAATAGTAGGGTGAATAGCAACTCATGAATAGTAACTCGTGAATAGTAACTCATGAATAGTAACTCGTGAATAGTAAATCATGAATAGTAACTCATAAATAGTAACTCGTGAATAGTACTCCGACACGAAAAGTGTCCCGAATACCCAATTAAACAATATATCCTCCAGACATCAATTATACTAACACAAATAAGTCCAACACAATGGAACTATAAAATTCATCTTTAATCAACACGAACTTATTCATCATTAATATTATAATTCACAATATTTAACAACCAAGTCGTTCCTAGGAAAGAGGGGGCTTTTCGATAAGGATTTCTCCTTATTAGGCGTGCAATTAGGTGACCAAACCTCTCATTGATGTAACTTCTGAACATTATCATTATTGCAAATAATAATATGAATAACTTTGCTGGTCTCAATTATTGATTTAATAATATATCATATAATGCAGATGATAATGTAACAATAATTGAATCAATAATATGAGAAATATGATGCATCAATTACTGTAGCAATAATTGAGTATAGCTGAGTGAATTCTCACGTAAGCATCAATAATCAATACTGTGTGTGCTCTTTATGCAACTAAGCGACATTCTTGTACTTTTACTCTTTGGGTAGTTCAATAATTTTAATGGTAACACCTCCGCCGTTATTTTCATAAAGTATTTTTGTCGTTTTCTCAATCCGACAATAATTCCGTTAGGGTCCACTAATGATTGTGTCGTTGTACGAATATTCCTGTTAAAACGAATATTCCCCACCAATCGAATATTATATAACAACTTCATGTACTTTTGCACAATTTATAAATATTACCCACAACTATAACATTATATCAAATCAATACCATAATATTCAAAAATATAATTCGAAAAAAATTATTCTTTATTCATAAAAGTTGGGGTCTTACAGAAAAGTTATAAAGAAACTATAGAAAAGTATTCTGCTACTTCCCTACTTTATATTCAGCTTTTTACGGTAAGGGGTATTATTTCTTTTGTATTCATGAAGAGAACTTCTATTATTCCATTATTTATTATTCATTGGAATAACTTATATATACGCTGCTACCCTATACTTGGTGAAATTCTTCTGTTATTTCATTCTTTATTATTCTGTTGGAATATCTTGTCTGTGCGTTTACATCGGACCTGGTTCCATTATTTATTATTCTATCGGAATATCCTGTCTGTGCATTTTACGCCGGACCTAGTTCCATTCTTTATCATTACATTTGGAATATCACATGCATGTATTTTACACCGGACTGGTTCCGTTATTTATTATTCATTGGAATAACTTTTTTTGGCCTATCGCATGCATGGTGATTTCTTTTGTTATTCCATTCTTTATTATACTTAGTTGGTTAAAACTTTGACTTCCATACTCCATGAAATTAGTGGAATATCCTTGATATTTAAGCTTCATCCAATATCTTTTCATGGAAATATTCTTCCGAGCATTCTTAAATTTTACTCTACAAAGCGAAATCATGTTGACAATTTGGACGTTATCAGTTCCTAGATAAAATAATTTTTGAACTTATTTAATTGAATTCTTATATCATTGTCATCATCCTCATGTTTATATTTTGTTGAAAGTCATCTGTGGCCTGTAGTGCATAGATGGACTTGGTATGATTATGACCAGAGATTATTCGCTGTAATCATAACCGTAATGTTACAAATGATGTGGTAAAAGTCCTCATTGGCCGTAGTGCATTGATGGACAGTTGTTGGCATGATCATGACCATTAATGAATACACGAATGTCGTTGGCCCGTAGTGCATGGATAATTTGTGGTCATGATACTAAAGAATATCCTTGGCCGTAGTGCAGGGGTGATTCGATGATGTGGATTATTTATTAAGCTGAGTCCCAGCGATAAAAGTGATGAAAAACCTTTTAAATCATAGAAGATAGTAGATTTTATTCCCTACTTGACTCTTCTAATGGATTGCTTGTTCCGCTGCAGTTAAACTTGATAGTTATTATATTTTATCAGTTTAACACTGTTGAAGGCTAAAGATAAATTATTCTGCATTATCTTAGTCATAATATTTCTTATTGGGCTAGTTGAGCTCACCCTTTCTTTCACTTTGTTCTCTTGAAATGAGAACGAATCGGGACTAGTTGGGGAAACAGTGATGGTCCTAGATGGTGTATTAGTAGTCCTCACTATTCTGTGAAATAGTGTGATAATAATTGTAATGAGGACTCCTTTTGAGTATCTATACTCTCTAGTAGACAATATTTGTATTCAAACTCACAGTTTATGTTTTGTCGTATTGTACACGACAGTTGTATTATTAAGTTGTATTTGAATTCTGTACCATGTATCTGGCGACTCAAGATGGGTGATGTATACCTAATTTTGGGGGCATCACACACACGGCAGAAGAAGAGGTCCCTGCACAAAATAAAGATGAACCAGTGCAAGACCATCCAGAGACCATTGAGATAATGGAATCCTAAGAAGAGAACAAAGAAGAAGAACAAGATGATGATGATGATAAGCTCGAAATCACTGATATGGGTAAAGATGGATATAGAAGCTATATGTACAATCAAATGTTTTCTTACCTACCCATGATGGCATACCATCAAGCTCAAATCCTGAACTCATGGGATCACATGTTCTGGAGCTTCAAAGAGTATCCAACCATCTCAGTTCTGGATCATGGATTCCCAGGGAAAGTCAACTTTTCCAAGAAGTTGCTTACTGACCATTCTTCATCCAAGGATAAACTTGAGGTACTGACTATCCCTGATCTCTTCAAAGTTAATCACTTGCCTTCATCTTCATTCAGTCAATTCTATGAATTTCCTCGATGGTTGGAAGTGATTCTTCACCCTCTCAATCAATTTCTAGTTGCAGAATCCCAAAATTCTGTAACTGAAGAACCAAATAAAGTCAACCTTACTTTGCTCCCACAAACTACCAACTCTATGATTCTAGACTCTAGACCCATCGTAGAGTCCCAAATAGAGATCGTGAGACACGTGTCCCAAACATCCAAACCCAAGCCCTCTCATCCGATATACCATCCTACTCATCAAATGACTACTTTAGTCTTGATCTTGCTCTTTACAACTTGCAAGATCAATCCCAAAAAAACAACCCTCTAACCAACAATACTCAAACCAATGATACTCTCCGAACCTACCAACCAAAGATGACTTGAAGGAAGCAACCAAGAACATGGTCAATAATATAGAAGACGATGCGAATCTCACTCCGATCTCATCCATATCGGGCTAAATCAAATGATTACAAAGAAGAAACAATTTTCACGGCACTATAAACACCGAGCTTACAAATAAGGTGAGGAAATTATCCAAGAAATTCTTAAGAGTATGAAAGATGAGATGAGATTCACTTTCGAGATAGCTGCCAAGCAAAGAGAGGTTGTTCTTAAAATGTAGAAACATCAAGACACTCAACATAAACTTATGCTGGAGAATATCATCAACTTGAAAACTTCTGTCTACGACTTCCAGAAATCTTATGTCAATCAGGAAAAACAGAATGACATGGTTCTAACAAAACCCTCCGAAACAAAGAAGCAAGATCTGACAAACAGATCAAGGAAAGTAGAGAGGACATTGCTCAGACACAAAGCCAATGAACGAGCTTGTCCAAGGTGTTAATCGATCGTCTGCATAGATATTCAACCCTTGATCTTGACATAAAGGGGAGAATAAAGGGAAAGGAGTTAAGGAGGATAGGAAGATCAAGGCGGTAGGTAGAGGAGGACCGGAACTCAAGAAAGGGAAGATGACAATTTCATGCTTAAGCATCACGAAGCCCTCCCCGCAAAGACAATTCCACCATCGAGCTCAACGATCCGATCATCGAGGAATTTTAACGGCTATACCTTTAAGTCGTCAAGAGTCAACTCCCAAATTTCACAAGATGTGTCTCTCATGCGCATAAGAATGCCAAATGGAGATCCCACGCATTCATGTGCAGGCATGAGGAAAATGCAAGACTAAGTCCAAGCGAAATTTGGAAGAGTTAGCCGAAATGAGGAAGCTTACGAGAAAAGAAGGGGGTGAGGAGTATGCCAACCCACCCAAGAAGAAAGAGGTCAAAGAAATAGAGATAAGTTTAAAATTTACGATTGATGTAAATGCTAAACCGTAATATCTCTTGATCATTAATATCTCTTGATCATCAATAAATTCATGCTTATCCTCTAGAAATTTCAGGTTGCTCACCAAATACTAAGTCATGTTTAAATATCCTGCAAATGCATCTAGTCACTAATAATCATGACAACAAATCTCCTTGGTTATGTCAACATCAAATAGTGGGATATTGTTGGGAGAATGCATATTATAATTTGATGTTTTAATGTATATGCTCATGATTATTTGTAGAGTCCTTCTAGTAAGATATGTACAAGGACTTAGTGATAGATCAAAGTTGTTAGGTTGATCTAATCTCTGAGCGTGTATCATTCTGTAATGGAATGTATAGATAGAAAGATCAAAGTTGTGAGGTTGATCTTGAGATGTAATAGATAGGCTTCAAAGAACTCATAATGTATCATCTGATCAACATTTCAGAAGTCAAGGCAGAAAATGTAGAGCTTCAAAGATCGTAGTGTGCCTGCCTTAAAGGGACTCTTCAGAAATCGTAGAGTGGTCCCGATGTTTGCTTTGAGCCATCTCAATGATCGTAGTAGTGTCTTTGAAGGAAACATGGAGTTTACAAGTCAACGATCGTGGTGTGCTCTTGGAAATGTAGAGACAACAACACGAAGCAAGTGAAGATCGTAGTGTGAAGAGGTTTAAGAAGAATCGTGAGTGCTCTCGGTGATAACATCATACAAGGCACCAAGATGATAAGGCACTACGATCCGAATCGTAGAATATCATGACATGAATTGTAGAGCATCCGTCTTGTGTCGAGAACGCGTCGAGCCTCATGATCTTAGTGAAGATAGATTCCAACATATGAGGAATGGATTCTAGACGTTTGCGGCACTCATCTGGTCCAAGAGTAATATGAAATATCCTAAGTATGCAACAAAAAGCGTATTGAAGAAGCTAAGGAAAGTACCATGGGTAAGGGGGCAAAACACCTTTTCGTGTTAGGTGAGAAAGCGATCTGCATGTCGGTGAGCGAAATGCGGTTTAGGAAGATATCTGAAATATCTCCATCAAAGATTAGAAAAGTCAAATGCATTAAATGCCTCTACGGAAGGATCTAACGGATAGTTTTCAAGATCACATATATGCAGATCAGACAGATGAGAGAGAACAAAGCAAGCATTGAACAAACAACGTGAACATCTCTCTCAAGCTCAACTCTACGATCTGAGATATTGCAAAGCTTGCTCAGCTACTCGGTTCTTTAGAACAAGTGCTTACACAAAGAATCGAGTAGCAAGCATCAAGAACTCAACATTATCAACCAACTGAAGAAGAGTACCAAGTCTGCTGGACTTGAAGAGTTTGTAGTGAACTATAAGAAAGTCAAGTCTGCTGGACTTGAAGAGTTCAAGAGTGAACTAAGAAGTTCCTAGACTGCTGGTCTAGAAGGAATCTGTGTGATTCAGAAGTTGTAACAGACATCCTTAGTGGATATCCTACTCGTTGAGTAGAAGAGTGGACTAGGAGCTTTAAGTGCTCTGAACCACTTAAAAATGACTGTGTCTTTTACGTTCATGCCATAACTGCCATATCTGTTATATATGCCATAACTGCCTCACTCCCATAACTCCACTGCTTGGTAAAGAAGATTAAAATAAATATTAATTCCGCTAAGTTTTAATCATTATCAAAGAACTAGTTTAAAACGAAAACATTTTTTAAATATCTATTCAACCCCCTTCTAGATAACTATTGTGCCAACTAGGAACTAACATTGGGTAATTAAATTACTTAATAAAAGCATTAAAAGAGTAATTAGTCTAATTATTTAATCAAAGCAAAATTGGTTTTATCCTTGTTAATAAAACACTAATCAAAGCTTAATGGCCAAGGTTTTTTTTTTTTTTTTGCTAACCGTGTGGAGAAGGAGAAAAGGACAGAGTGAAATCCAAGAATTTTTCTTGGTCACCAAGATTGTATGCTTGCAAAATTGAGAAGCTTGAAATTTATTTCCTTCTCACCCATAGTCGAACCTCTCTCTCCTCCTTAACAATAATTTTGCTCTCGTGTCCACAAAATATTTTAACCATGAGTTTCAAAAAAATTACCATCCTAATTGAGCTAAAGCTTAAATCCAAAATTAGATACTAGGAAGAGCTTGAATCTTGATAACAAGTTGAAAAAGGTATAGAACTGAATTCAATTTTTTTTTAATTGAGAAATTTGTAATCATGTGTATAAATGGGTTAGTTTTTATTTTGAATTTTGACTAAATTCCTATATAATGAATCAAATTTTATCATTGTATATGTGATATGGCATGAGAAATGAAATTTAAGCCAAGAATGCAAATTTTAGTTTTGTTAGTAAGCTAATAACTTATTAATGCTTGTATATGTTTTGAATTGGCTTATGTAAATGATGTTGGATAGTGGGATTAGAGACTTAGTTGATAGGTTTGGGTTGTGGGATGTTATAAGGATGGAGTTATGGAATACCCGCAACCAAATTGATAAGAAAGCAAACAAAAATAAAAAAAGCACATATAATGTTCGTTAAATGGCCTTAAAGAGTAAAAATGACTAAAAGCTTGGAATTTTATGAAGCCGAGTGATAAGTAGGATTTATACCTACTTATTCGGTATCAACTAATTTCATTTATTTCTTAATCCCGTGTTTATAAGGAGCTTTTCATGCAATATACTTTAATTTTGTAGATTGCATACTTGGAAACTGGCTTGGCAGCATTTGAGGACAAAATGGATGTATTGAGAGCAAAAAATCCCTCTACCCTGCTATGTAGATATTATTAATTGCTCACTTTTGTTGCCTGAAGACTAATCATTACTTTTATCATGCTTTTTCTAACACTTTGTATGATCAAACAATCTCATATATTGAGTGAAAGCATTTTGTTTTCGTGGACTCGAGTTGGATTTGTTTAGCCTTTGCGATGGAATGCCAAATCTCCCCAATGACTACACCTTTGATGTAGAGTTGGACTTGACTTAATGGGGATTGAGGAAGAGCAAGAGGACTATGAGGTGCTTGAGGAGATCAAAGAATGGGTCAAAGATAAACCCAAACCAAACCTTGATCAAGCCACCTATGTTAATATCGTAACCTCGAAAGCCCTAAAGAAATCCAGTTGGCATGAACCTTACCCCAATGCCGTAGGAAAGACCTAGTTGTTCAACCCGACCTGTAAGATCCTAACTTTTATAAATAAAATTGAAATTCCTTTATTTATTATTGTGAATAATAAGGTGTTAATTTGATATAATACTTTGGTTATGGGTGAAATGTGCAAATTTTGCAAAATAAGCAAGTGGTTATAAAATATTCATGTTGTCCGGGAATATTCGTTTGGTCGTGGAATATTCTTTTCTGCGTAGGGAAATATTAAATGCGACGGTAGCGACCATTTATGTGGGCCCCATAACGAAAAAAACCGGATGAAGAAAAACGCAACAAGTTTGAGTTTTATAAATAACGATTGTAGTTATTACAGCTTAACACTTGTTGAATACACGGTGGTTAAAATACGAATCTGGCGTGGTTGTATAGTAGCACCACGGTATTACACAATATTTTGAATTATTAATTCTTACGTAAGAAGGCACTACTCAATAATTATTTACGATAATTCTTGTTTAATATTTTATTTTATTGATTCAATAATTGCTACGTTGATATTTTATATTATTGTTGTTTCAATAATTGTCACTGCACGGTATTTTCCATTATCATATCAATAATTCATATTATTTGAATAATATTATTAGATAACATTATTGGCAATATCTAGAAAGTTCATCACAATGAGAGGTTTGGTCACCTAATTGCGGCCAAGATGGAGAAATCCTTATCGAAAAGCTCACTCTTTCACGAACCGTATGCGTTTGTCATTATTGTGATTACATAATATTATTTGTGAATAATTAATTATTGATAAGGAAATATTTATTCGATGCGGATATAAATGATGGATTTATTTATTTATATGTGGTTTTAAATGAAGGAATTAATGTTGAGGTGTTTTATCAGTATTTTGTTGGATTGGAGGTATTAAAAAATCAAATCGGTGTTCTTAAAGCTCTATTGCGTGAGTTATAATTTTAATCCGACCATTGGATCGTTGAAATTTTTGGATATGTTATACATATATAAGTTGAGTATATGTCCACAAATTTTGAACCGTTAAAAATTAACGTATGATTTGTTATGAATTTTAAGAGGTGTTGAAAATCGTCCGTTTGTGAAATTAGGATATTTTCTGTTGGGAATTTGAAAAAACTTTCTTCTACAAAGTTGTAGAGAATTCAATTTCATATGGAATGGACATAAAATTTATATTTTTCTGATAAAATGACTATTTATTATGAATTATTGAAGTTTCGAAAAATAAATGATTTTATTAATTAAGGGTGGACCCACTTTTGTTTTTTGTGAAAACATGTGCTGATTTTGGGTGGGCCCCACTGTGGTGGCTGAAGTTTTTTCAAAAGTGGCATTTGTAGAAGATTGAAAAATAATATTATTATTTTATTATTTAGTCTCCTATGGCGTTCTAGCATTTTCCTATAAATATGTGCTTAGGTTAGAATTGAAAATCACACCAGAAACAAGTTTTCTTTCTCTCTATATTATCGAGCGTATTTTTGTGAGTATTTAGATACTTTGAGAGTAGCTATTCAGTGCAAGTTTCCTTCGGCTTTACATCTGATATTCCGATCAGAAATACTGTTATTTTGAGGTAAGGGATGTTATTTTCTTCGTAATGATGTTATTCTTTCAATATCATTATACTGAAATATTGGTATGGATTTTATTGTGAAATTTCTACCTTTTTGTGTCGGGGTTACTATTCACATATACAGCACTACAAGAAAACCGGCTAATTCCAACGGAGCTACGTTCGACGGACAGATTCCCTCAAAGATAATATTTATATAGACGAATTATTCCATCAAAGATACTTTAGTTGAAAATACTTTAATTTCGACAGATGTTCGTCAAAAATATATGTATCCCATTAGCGTCAATGTTCCCGCAAGCGTGAACCTTATTTTCAACTGAATAGTGTTTATTCCGATGGACGATTCAGTCGAAACTATAGTAATTACGACGAAGTTAAGTACGACGGATAGTCCGTCGAAAATAAGCCTAAAACCTTACGTCTTCCCACCCCCTCGTTTCTTTTACTTTTCTAGATCTGATTTTTATCTTTCTCTATCTCTCACTTCTCTCTCACTTTAAGCGATCTCTCAGTCTCACTCTCTCACTGCTCTCATCTCCACCATCGCCGCCCCCACCACCACCTACTGCCACCACCACCACCACCGGCGGTTCCACCACCACCATGCACCTTCGATTAATTCCACCACCACGCCAGATATCGCCACCACGCATCGCCACCACCACCACCACCTTCGATTCTAGCACCACCACATACTGCCACCACCACCACGTACTGCCACCACCACCACCACCACGTACTGCCACCACCACCACCTTCGATTCCACCACCACCACGTACTGCCACTATACCACCACCACCATCACTGTCGATCGGTTCCACCACCAGTAGACGCCACCAACACCGTCGGTTGAACCACCATCACTGACACCACCACCAGCAGCCATAACCAGGCATCGTCGGTTAGTTTGCACATTAAATATTCAATTTCAAGGTTAGTTTTCTGCCAAGTATTAGATTTTTAGGGTTAATTTGTTGCAAATTGTGAAATTTGTGGCTTAATTTGTTTTAGGTTTAGTTTGAGTTTGAATATGAGATTAACCCAATTTAATTTGGATAATATGTTGTTGCTGTGAATTTGTGGGTTGAAAATTTGGGTCCTATTCTTCTTGTTTGTTGGAATTGGGAGTGATCTGAAATCTTAAATTTGGGTCCTATTCTTCTTGTTTATATTGCTGATTGCTGAATGCTGAAATTGGAATTTTAATTCTGGGTTTGTGGACTGCATATTATTTGGAAATTGGAAATTGCAGAATATTGATATTATAAAGTGTATAACATATCAAATTTGGGTTCCTTATCATAATGTAATTGATTTTAGGATTGTTTTTAATCTTGATATATTTGCTATTTCCGACTGAATTTATGACAGAGATTCTGTCATAATTATGAAATTGCAGAATATTTGTGGGCCTTGCATGTATTGTATTAGTAATTTGTTTCCCAATATTAATAAATCATAAACTAAGTACCATTTACTTAGTTTCTTACTACTAAAATAAAATAAAGCAAATATAATTTAATTTAGTTTATTAAATAAAATAAAATTTAAAAATAAAATAAATAACATAATACAAAATAAATTATTAAATTAAATTAATTTGAACAAAATAAAAAACTTTGATTTAATTTAATAAATAAAATACAATTTAATAAAAAAAATTAAATAAAAATAATAAAATAAAATAAATTTAATTTAATTTAAATAATCTAAATTAAATTAAATTAAATTTAAAATAAATTTAATTTAATTAATTTAATTTAATAAAAAACATTAAAAATTTTATAATAATTTTTATATATATCAACATATATATCAGTCCAACCGGTTCCTCCAACCGGTTCCTCCAAATGGTTCCTCGGCAACAATAATAAAAAAAGGGGGTCGTAGTTCCTGTTTGTGTCTTATACTCGAATAATAAAGGTAATTGAATTACTGCAGACATTATTCACTGTTTCATCATAATAGATGGCAACATCCAGAAGCAGTGCCAGTAAGTTGTTGAACAAAGTTCTAGGATAAACAACCCTCTAGATGAGTGAGCGATCACTTCTCTTGCTAGGATTGAATCTTCTCCCCGAAATGAGTCCAATCCATGATATAAGCGACTTCTCACCACTCCAATTCCCCGGATGGGTAGTTCTCACGTAACGTCTCACCTCTTGTATGAGAACTATCCATTTGAGGAATTGAGTGGTGAGAAGTCGCCTATATCATGGATTGGACCCATATGGGGAGATGATTCATTCAAAGCAGAAGAAGTGATCGCTCATTCATCCAGAGGGTTGCTTAAGCTGAAACTTTGTTCAATAGGTTAATGGAACTCCTTGTGGATGTTGTCATTTGTTATGATGGAACAGTGAGGAATGTTTGCAGTAATTGAATTAACTTTATTATTCGAGAATAGACATAACAGAACTACGACCCCCATTTTTTTTTTGTTAGACTCAAGTAGAGATAAAAGCCTTACCCACATCTCCGTAGAGATACTAGGTAAAACTAATTCACGCATGAATATCCAAATTAACTTAATACGTACTTCTGTGTAGTTAAAAATGCCAGCCGATCGGAGTTGGATGTACCGTAGGATACCTAGTGATGGGAGGGGATTAGTCTCAGCTTATCGTGTTGGGGTTTTAGATTTCTTGAACAAAGCACTAGAACATACGGATGATCCGAATGGGAAGATGTGATGCCCGTGTGTCAAGTGTAAAAATCTGATATGGAAGAAAGTCGATGAGATTAAATTCGACTTATTTTCTCGTGGATTTGTGGATGGGTACTTAGATGGACTCATCACGGGGAATTAGAAGTGATTAAAATATTGTGGAACAACCAATTCCACAGTGCTTCATCGTCGAACACTATGATCCAATTGAGATGTTGGTCGATGCTTATGACCCTACTACTATTGATTTGGGATGAATATGAACCTTCTTCAAGCGGTCAAAGCAAGTGCCAAATGATCTGATTCTTTGCCTTATACAAGTTGCTATCTCGAATCAGGGTCGCGTTGTATCCGTGAAATGATCACGGACACAAGCCTTCTACAAATGTGAAGCTATTACACTTGAAGAATGAGCACACGGTAGTAGTGAAAAGGTTTCAACGATTTGCTCGCTATAATTGGGCCGAGTTCTTACCCAAGGATCATACTCTTCCTGCGAATTATTACGAAGTGAAGAAGATGGTCAAGGGTTAAATATGGGTATCGAAAATCAATGATTGTGAGTAAGATTGCATGTTATACTATGGGAGGATGAGATATAAGGACAATGTGATATATCGCTTATCGTGCTTTCTGAGGTTACAAAACGTGGGGGGGAACGAGAAACATGTTCCCAGGAAAATCTTACGGTACTTTCCACTTGCGCCGAGACCTCAATGGCTATTCATGTCGTCTCATACGGCTCAACATATGAGTTGGCATCGAACAAGGGATGTCGTGCACAGTCACCGACTCACCCAAATGGATGGAGATGAATGGAAGAGATTTGATGTAAATTATCCCGAGTTTGCGGAAGAAGTTAGGAATGTTAGGCTTGCGTATGCTCTTGATGGCTTTTGCCCTTTTAATAATTTTAGCCGGTAGTACTCGGTTTGGCGATCATTATGGTCGCTTTATAATCTTCCACCGTGAATGTGCATGAGGGATCCAGTATTTGTTTTTGACTTTATTCATTCCGGGATAAAGTCCTACAAAAGACCTTAATGTGTACCTTCGATCGTTAGTGGATGAACTAAAGATGTTGTGGAGAGAGGGGGTTCAGACGTATGATAAATCGATGTGCGAGAATTTTGTCTTAAAGGCAGCCCTGTTATGGACTATCACTGACTTTTTGGCTCTTGGGATGGTTAGTGGTTGGTCAACTCACGGGAAGTCATCTATCCGGTGTGTATGGGGGATGTGCAAATACGGTTGTTGAGCATGGGCGAAATGTAGTTTCTTTGGAACTACTCATAGATTCTTCCCTCTTGATCACAATTACAAAAGATGTCTGCAGCAGCATTCAACGAAAAGATAGAAAAAAAGGGGTTGTTGGTGGTACATCGGGCGGTGAGGTCTTAAATTTGGTTGTTGAATCAACTTGATTTTCCTTTCTTGGGGAAGGAACACGATAAATGGAGAGCAGCGGTAAGATGCAGGGAAGACTCATAATTAGACACACTTTTTCCTATATGGTTTGAGTTGTCGTGTTGGGGCACACTTTCGGTTAAATCGTTGTATAGAGATGTCATGTATCTGAAAAAGAATGTTTTCGAGAACTTGTTTTACAATCGTGTTAGATGCGAGTGGTAAAACTAAAGACAATGACAATGCTCGAAAAGATTTGGAGGCATTGAACATTAGGCTATTCTTTGACAATATATACAAAGGAAGAGCTTGTCAACTTCTACTCATTGTATTTTGACGATATTATCTCAACGAAACACAACCGTTTAGGAAGGAATGAGGTTGTTGGTCCAATGACTCATGCTGATGATGAGTTAGCTGTATTCACATATCCGGCCTCACCATTTGGCCCTGAGACGCTAACTTACTTAAGCGACAAAGAGTTAAAGATTGTATCTACATACATGCTTCTAAATATGCCCAAAGTATCATCATATATCACGTAAGTCTAATTATCACGCTCCATTTAGTACAATTTACAAGTGTAGTCATCTCTATATATGTTAAAGACATTTTACTAATATCGCAGTTCATTCGAAAAGGGGGCGCATGCTTCTAACCCAACTTTTACTGCAGCAGAATTGGAAACATTCACTAATGCTAATTTCCAACAGTGGTTTAAGAAAAGGGTTGAAGCTGAGAATATTTCTAAGCATTTTATAGATGTCATCCGAGGACCTTACAAAGTTGTTAGTTCTTTTCCTGGTTACATCGTGAAGGGTTACAGATTTAGAGTCGATGACTTGCATG
This sequence comes from Panax quinquefolius, assembly GCA_020205615.1. Classification (NCBI taxonomy): domain Eukaryota; kingdom Viridiplantae; phylum Streptophyta; class Magnoliopsida; order Apiales; family Araliaceae; genus Panax; species Panax quinquefolius. The sequence continues at coordinate 103,499,729 of CM035167.1, forward strand.
AACTCACATCGATCAATTACGGGGTTGTGGTGTTAGGAAGTCGCTACCAAGATTCTCGTCCAATTACTATAATGGTTTCTGAGGATGTAGTTGTGCTCCATTATCACGGCGGCAAAAGGTAGTTACATTTAAGTGTAGCTGGTTTGATACTGAAAAGGGGGTTAAAGTTGATCGTAATAGAATCACAACCGTGGATATCAAGTCGGTGTTAAAGTATGATGACGTGTACGTGTTAGCAAGTCAAGTGACTCAAGTGTATTATGCTCCTAATGTCGTAAATACTCGAAGCCCCCACGGTACATGATGAGTCACTACTAAAACACGCTCATTTAATCTTGATAACATATTTGGTATGGATGAGGCGTTGCGAGAAGATGTGAACAACCCATTGGTAGTAGTGTTCCATCTTTGAAGATGTGGTGAATCTCGATGTCATTGACTTACCTAACGATGAGGATGTTGAGGCCAACGTACACATTAATGATTATGTAGTCGTTGAGGATGATAACGATAATGTGGCGATCTCGAAACCGAGGATGAGGAAGATATCGAATCCAGAATGATATACACGTTGATTACGATGGGTTTGATGACATGCGTAATTGAAAATGAACATTCAAATTAGTACTTACCTCATATTGTTAAACCTTACATATTCGTATAATCTACCAATTTTGTTATTGCAGTAGGATATTCATGGCTAGACATAGCGGTGGAGGTCACCAGGGTGGTGGGCGATCTGGTACTGGAGACGGTAGCCACGATGGAGGCTCTTCTTCAGGCGCGAGTAAGTTATCTTAACTAAGATTTAAATATATCTCAAGCTGCATTGATTACAATGATTATTGAAGTACTATGTTAAATATAATTATTATAGATGCACCTCATCGACGACACCGAGGGACGAACCTTGGTATATTTGGTCGTCCACCGGCAGTGCCATTTACAGTACCGGTGGATGTCGTTTCCCAGCAGTAAGTGTTAATATATTCGTACTATTTCTATCAGTTACTGCAAAACACAATTCACATAACACATATTGTTATACTTTTTCTGTAGTATACTAGACCCGGTGGCTAAGCACACCCTACACGCGATTTGTTTGATGCATCTCCCGAGAGGGTGCATGCGGGTCAGTCAATATGCGCGGTACGATGCCACTTTTATGCAGACCGTCTTGCGGGAGTTCCACGTAAGTTAAGCATATTATCACTACATAGTTGCATTGGGATGACTAAATCAATTGTTCTTAATTTTATATAATCTTTTGTTATAGGTTTATTATCGATTTGACCTGAGCATCTCTCAGTCAGCTGGCGATGATGTGATTGAGCATCATGTCGCTGCGAATTACTCTGGATGGCTGTATGAGATGCGACAAAGAAGCCCGGAATTTATGGACCAGCCGGGACCACCATCGAGATCATCGGGCCCGCATAGTCTCCGATTTATCACCGGAGGCTATATGTATGTGCACCGGAGGTGATGACTTCAAGAAAAAGTCCGAAAGAAGCGAAAAAGAACCGTGGTCGACTCGATAGTACACACCATTTGGTTCTCGATCGTTCGAGGAGGCGAAGACTAAGTGCATTGTATTTAGTTATTTATGTGTCAAGTTCTCACATAAATACTTAAGACCTATTTTATGATTGTTTGTATTAGGCATTGGGGAGGACCTTGGTAGTGATCCTACCATTCTAGAGTTTTGGGATCGAGCCCACACGCCTAAGAGACGGCGTGCTTTGTGTCGTGCAACTTTATCTATACTGGTAAAACTCATCTTACTATTTAGCTTTTAATAATATTCAATCGTAACTAAAATGATATAATTAACATACGTGATACTGGAATACATTACAAGACCAATTTGAGGCTTGGGGATGAGCGATAGTGGAAATTTGGAGACTATTAGGAGGGTTACGAGTCGTTAGATTTCGCCACCCCTTTTCCGATATTGTATTAGATCGGGATGAGGAGTCGAGACTATGGGTCGCGTCTCGGGATCCCCTACTAGCGATCTTGGCGAGATATCGAGTGTTGGATCCGCAGGAGGATAACCGCGATATACACTTCTTGGAGGTAATATTTTTAATGTTTCACGAAATTATCTGAATTTATCACATTATATAAATTATTATTAGTAATCAATTTGTATCTCTTTATAGGCTCCGGCCAAAGCCACATCCGAGAGCACATGTCGGACCATCTCATACTGGTATTTGGCTTTGATGACGATATCTTCCGGCCAGACTCATCTGGTACCGGCTTGGATGACGATATCTTCCATACTGATCCCGGTCTTTTCGGCGTCATCGATTGCCTTCCAATTCTCGTCTTCACCAGATTGCTCAAGATATTATAGCGAGGGCCTCTGCAGAGAAATGCAGGATTACCACGGGAGGCGATTCGGCGCTTGGGCGGCGAGATGCTCGGATGGTGATTACCCTCTTGGAGGAGGCTTTTCGTCCGCCCCACCTACTCAGGTATTCTTATTGTTTATGTTTTTTAATTAAGGCTAGTTTGTTAATTCTCACATATATATATACGGACTAATGATTTATATTTTTGATTCTATCAACGGGGTGGCGATCACAGAACCCGGTGGCGATGATGAAAGCGAGGAGCACGAGTCTAACATCCATATTTTACGAGCGTCGTCGTTTACCTCATACGATGATGATCATACTTTTACTAGTTTATAGTTCATTTGTATATATTCATGTTATTGTAGACCCTTTTGTATATATATTGTATTGTCTAATTAAGTCATGCAGACTATTGTAAATTATCTTTGTTTAACATTTATGGAACATTAGCTTATATTTGTAATTGGTTTAGCTTATAATACGTTTTGGTGGATATTTGAATGTGAATGTGAATGATAATGAGTTGAAGATTAAGTTTTAGTGTTACTGTGACGCCCCCAAAATTAGGTATACATCACCCATCTTGGGTCGTCAGATACGTGGTACAGAATTCAAATACAACTTACTAATACAAGCGTGGGTGTACAATACGACAAACATAAACTGTGAGTTTGAATACAAATATTATCTACTAGAGATTATACAAACTCAAAAAGGAGTCCTCATTACAATTATTATCACACTATTTCACAGAATAGTGAGGACTACTAATGCTATCCTCTGGACCATCACTCCGTTCCCCGACTTGTCCCAGCTATATTCTCATTTCCTGAAGAGAACAGTGAAAGAAAAGGTGAGCTCAACTAGCCCAGTAAGAAATATTATGACTAAGATAATGCAGAATAAATTATCATTAGTCTCCAACAATGTTAAACTGATAAAATATAATAGACATCAAGTTTAACTACAGCGGAACAAGCAATCCATTAAAAGAGTCAAGTAGAAAATAAAATCTACTATCTTTTGTGATTTAAAAGGTTTTTCATCACTGTTATCACTGAGACTTAGCTTAAAAAATATTCCACATCATCGAATCACCCCTACACTACGCCCAAGGATATTCTTTAGTATCACGACCACAATTATCCATGCACTACGGGCCAAGAATATTTGTGTATTCATTAATGGTCATGATCATGCCAACAACTGTCCATCAATGCACTACGGGCTAATGAGAACTTTTACCACATCAGTTGTAACATTACGGTTATGATTACACCGAATAATCCCTGGTCTTAATCATACCAAGTCTATCTATGCACCACAGGCCACAGATGACTTTTAACAAAATATAAACATGAGGATGATGACAATGATATAAGAATTTAATAAAACAAGTTCAAGAATTATTTTATCCAGGAATTATTAACGTCCAAATTGTCAACATGATACTGTTTTGTAGAGTAAAATTCAAGAATGATTAGAAGAATATTTCCATGAAAGATCTGGGATGAAGCACAAATATCGAGGATATTCTACTAATTTCATGGAGTATAGAAGTCAAAACTTTAACCAACTGAGTATAATAAAGAATGGAATAACAAAAGAAATCACCATGCATGCGGTACTTTGCATAGATAGGTTATTCCAACAGAATAATAATAACGGAACCAGTCGAGCAAAATTTGCAATTGAAGCGGGATGTTCCAACAGAATAATAAAGAGCGGAACCAGTCCCAAAAAACACACGATATGATGTTCCAATGGAATAATAATAAAGACAGAACCAGGTCCGGTGTAAAACACACAGACAGGATGTTCCAACGGAATAATAATAAAGACGGAACCAGGTCCCATGTAAAACACACAGACATGATGTTCCAACAGAATAATAGAAGAATGTCACCAAGTATAGGGTAGACCGCGTATATAGGTTATTCCAACAGAATAAGAAGAAATGGAATAACAACAGTTCTCTTTATGAATAAGAAATAATAACACCCTTTACGAGTACAACAAATAATATTCCTTACCTTAAGAAGAAGAGTACTAGATATATAAGTAGTGAAGTAGCAGAATACTTTCCTCTTTCTCTCTATAGTTTATCTCTCTAGAGTTTCAGTGAATTCATAAGAAAATAATGAATGAATGAGCTTCTATTTATAGAAAAAATAGAATGCATAGTAACTAACTCATGAACGGTTGAGATTGATTTACTTTAATCTGACATTCCATATTTAAAGCAAAATCTTTTAAATATAATATTATATATATAAATATAATATTAGTCACGGGTTATGAACCCCGTGAATTTTTACTGCACACACCTTCCAACTAGTACCTATATATAAATATAATAATCATAATAAATGTAGACAACTTGCAAATTCAAAACATAAATATATATATATAATAGTACTCCCCACTACAATCTTATTTCCCCATACCAAACCATTCCTCATCAACCTAATATATATATATATATATATATATATATATATATATATATAAATATAAGACTTATATATATATATAATGAATAACCTTCTTCCAGCTTATTTCAAAAATGGATAAATGGGGGTCCATAAAATAAGCAAAAGCGAGTGACTTCTCACGTAAGCATCATAATCAATGTCGGGTGTTACTATGCAACCACCACACGTATTCTTCGTATACTTTTAACACCGGGTGTTTCAACATTAACGGTAAAACTTACGCCGTTATTTTCATAAAAAAATATTTTTATCGTTTTCTCAATCAAATAATAATTCCATTAATGAGGTCCACCAATGAATGTACCGTAGTTGTACTAATATTCCTGTTAAAACGAATATTCCCAGAGCCAATCGAATATTATATAACAACTTGCGTACTTTACAAAATTTATAAATATTACCCACAACTATTATATTAATTTCACTCCATAATATTCAAAAATAATATTTATAGAAAAATCATCTTTATTCAAAAGTTGGGGTTTTACAATCTCCCTTCTTATGAAATTTTGCCCTCGAAATTAGGGTGCGTGCACAGGTATGTCAAAGAGGTAAGGATACCTTGATTTCATTTGATTCTAACTCCCAAGTCATTTCCTTAACATCGTGGTTTCTCCACAAAACTTTGACTTGAGGTATAACCTTGGTGCGTAGAATATGTTCCTTCTTATCCAAGATTTGAACAGGAACCTCTTCATACGTCAAATCTTCTGCTATTTCATACGGTTCCAACTCAATAATGTGGTTCGGGTCTTCCATATATTTACATAACATGGATATGTGAAAAATATTATGAACACGAGACATACTTGGCGGTAAAGCGAGTCTATAGGCCACAGTTCATACTCGATCAAGGATTAAAAATGGGCCGATAAATCGAGGATTAAGCTTTCCTCTCTTTCCAAATTTCGTAACCCCTTTCCATGGAGCAACACGTAACAACACATGATCTCCTATATCGAATTCCACGTCCTTTCGATGAAGATCAGCATAACTATTTTGTCGATCTTGTGAGATTTTTATACGTTGCTGGATCGTTTGAATCTTTTCTGTTGTCATACGTACCAACTCCGGTCCCAACAACGTTGCTTCACCCACCTCATCCCAGCATACTAGAGAATGACACTTTCTTCAATACAATGCTTCGAATGGAGCCATGCCAATACTTGGTTGATAACTCTTGTTGTAGGAAAACTCCACCTATAGTAAAAACTTGTCCCAACTTCCCTTTAAATCAAGGACACAAAGTCTTAATAGATCTTCAAGAGTTTGAATAGTCCTCTCCGACTGTTCGTCCTTTTGATATAACATGAGGATAATGACAATGTCATACTCATACTAAGTTCATCTATGCACGTAAGCCAAAGATAACATAATATAACATGAGGATAATGACAATGTCATAATAATTCAATAAAACAAGTTCACGAATTAATTTATTCAGGAACTAATAACGTCCAAATTGTTAAGATGATACTGCTTTGTAGAGTAAAATTCAAGAATGCTCAGAAAAATATTTTCATGAAAAATGCTGGATGAAGCGCAAATATCAAGGATATTCCACTAAATTCATGGAGTATAGAAGTCAAAATTTTAACCAACAAAGTATAATAGCGAATGAAATAACAAAAGAAATCACCATGCATGCGGTACTTCGCAGAGACAGGTTATTCAAACAGAATAAAAAATACAAAATAATAAAGACGGAACCAGGTCCGGTGTAAAACAAACAGACAGGATATTCCAATAGAATAATAAAGATGAATAATAAAAAGATTTTAACCAGTGCAGTGTAAAACACACAGCGAGGATATTCCAATAGAATAATAAAAGACAGAATAATAAAAGGCGGAACCGAGTCCTGTAAAACACACAGATAGGATGTTCCAACGGAATAATAAAATAATAAAAGAATGTCACCAAGTATAGGGGATTCCGCGTATATAGGTTATTCCAACAGAATAAATAAGAATGGAATAATATAAGGATTTCACCAAGTATAGGGTATTCCACATATACAGGTCATGTATAGGGTATGCCACTTTTACAAAGTTACTCAATGCGAATAATAAAGAATGGAATAACGAAGTTCTCTTCATGAATAAATAAAATAACACCCTTACGAGTACAACAAATAATATTCCCTACCTTAGAAGAATGAATATTGGAAAAGTGAAATAGCGAATAATTTTCTTCTTTCTCTCTATAGTTTCTCTCTACAGAGTTTGATTGAATTAAGTAAGAAAATGATGAAGGAATGAGCTTTCTATTTATAGAAAAAGCGAGGGTGGCTCTTGGTCTTAACGAAGGGTCAAAATGACTCTTGGTAATATTGAAGAGACAACTACTATTTCTGAAGGGGTAATTAACCCTTGGAACAATCAGAAGGCGATTAACTCTTGGTAATATTGAAGGGACAACTACTATTTGCGAAGGGTAATTACTATTGACGAAGGTAATTACTATTGAAGAAGGTAAATACTATTGACAAAGGTAAATACTATTGACGAAGGTAAATACTATTGACGAAGGTAAATACTATTAACGAAGGTAAATACTATTGACGAAGGTAATTACTATTATTGATGATGGTAAATACTATTGACGAAGATAATTACTATTCACAAAGGTAATTACTATTGACGAAGAGACTCTTAGATGATGACATATGGGCCCCCCATAAAATAATCAAACTTACCACAAACGTCTCATAACAGACTCTTTATATACATCAAGGATTGAATAAATATTACCACAAATCATTTTATTTTTAATCAACACATATTTAATCTTTCAACAATTATTAATCATTTATAACTTGTCGTCTCAATTAATAATATAACATATTATACAGATGATACTGTGACAATAATTGAATCAATAATATAAGAGATATGATGTAGCAATTACTGTAGCAATAATTGAGTATAGCTAAGTGACTTCTCACGTAAGCATCAATAATCAATACCGTGTGCTACTATGCAACCACGCCAGACATTCTTGTACTTTTACCACCGGGGGTAGTTCAACAGTTTTGGCGGTAACACCTCTGCTAGTTATTTTTATAGAAAAATAATTTTGTCGTTTTCTAACTACGATATACTTACATTAATGGGGTCCACCAATGATTGAGCCGTCGTGCGAATATTCCCAAATAAAAGAATATTCCCAGACCAAAACGAATATTTTATAATAACTTGCTTACTTTGCAAAATTTATAAATATTACCCACAACTATAACATTATATCAAATTTATTCCATAATATTCAAAAATAATATTTAGAAAAAAAATTCATCTTTATTTATAAAAGTGGGGTCTTACAACCTCCCTTAACATGAAATTTAAGCCCTCGAAATTAGGTGCGACACGATATGATAAAGAGGTGAGGATACCTTGAATACCTTTATTGTTAAAAATATTAAATTCATCTTCTGAATCCTAGGCGAAGATATTCATTAACAATTCATCTTTGCACTTCTGAAGCCAAAGATATACAATCTGTAAAACCAATAATCTTTGAGACGCGACTTAATAGTATCACGACCACGAATTATCCATGCACCATTGGCCAAGGATATTCGTGTTTTCAATCTGATCATGATTATACCGAATAATCCTTGGTCATAATCATACCAAGTCTATCAATGCACTACTGACCAAAGATGACTTTTACCACATCCATGAATTAATATTTCATTCTTTGAGACTCATTTCAATAATTAATCCATATCATCGAATCATCCTTGCACTTTTCTGGGCGAGGATATTCATTAAATATCACGACCACGAATTATCCATGCACTACTGCGAAAGATAATCGTGTATTCATTAATATCACGACCACAAATTATCCATGCACTACGGCGAAAGATAATCGTGTATTCATTAGTATCACGACCACAAATTATCCATGCACTACTGCCAAGAGATAATCGTGTTTTCAATTACGGTTATGATTATCTTGAAACAATCCACAGTCATAATCATACCAAGTCCATCTATTCACGTAAGCCACGGATGACTTTCAACCTGATATAAGCATGAGGATAATGATATAAAGAATCAATCAAATGAGATAAAGGATAAATATAAAACATTTATAATATAATTTATCCGAGAATCAAGAATATCCCCATGTTATCAATCACTTAATAATCTCATAATCTAATATCATTAATATTATAACAATATTTTAATCACTTCTTAAATTTATAAACAATTTATCTCAATTGTTTACGCTTTACCATATAATGCATTTAATCATTCAAAATGCCATACTCATAAGATATCATCACCAATTATCAAATCCTCATCAAAGAAAAATATGCATATACTCTATATATAGATTCTCTAGCCATAAAATCCTATTTTCAACTTTGTTACTTCACATAACATATTTAACTCATATGTTAAGTAACTAAACTATTTTCTTGAAAATACCAAATCAGTCCCAAAATATTTCTTTTCTGGGATTTAACATAATATAGTCCCATAATGAAAATATATTTTTCTCGGAATTTTTAAAATTCATTTACTATTTTTCAAAAATCAATTTCTAATTAATTCCTTAAGAAATTAGCTACCTCAAGTTTAACTCCAAAAATTCCCAAATCTTGGCAGGACCTTACACATGTTAATGTGAGCCTCCAGTTTAAATTTCATGTTCATCGGAGTTATAGAACTCTAGTTATAGCATTTTTTGTCAACAAAACCTAAATATTGAAATGGTCATAACTTGTTTATTTTAAGTCAGGATGAGCTCATTTTTGGACAGGAGGTACTTTATAACATATATTTTCATGTCCCAAAAGGCCAGAATTTTTCACATAAATTTAGTGGTAAAACAGCCCTTAAAGTTTACAGGCGTTAGCATTTTTGTAATTTGCAGCTTTGGACTCTTTTGCTAAATTCAGGTCCACACAAAAATCTACAAAGACCTTTTCCAGTGATTCAACTTGGATAAGCTACAAAACTCATAGATCTAACTCTAGGACTTGACCACACTCAAAAATTCAAAATATAATAGGAGATATGGTCAATTGAATTTCATATTACGTTTTTACCAAAATCTGATTTTTCAACCCTTTGTGATTTCTAAGAAACTTTCATGTTTTCACATAATAACCACATAACTCATCATAACACTTACTAATACTTCATATACCCATGATTTTCATTAGTCCAATGCTTTTATTATGACTTTCATCATAATCCTCGTAAATGAGATCCTTTTAGTTGAAGAAATATTTGAGGGTTTAAGAAATGGGTTTTTGTACTGGGGTCAATACAAAATTTGATTTCACGCTCTAGGGTAGGCTAGGAAATCTTTAAGAATACGTCAAGAAATTTATTAATGATAGAAATATTATTCAAAAGCGCTACTCTTATCCAAGACTTGGATAATACGTTACATTGATACCAATTGTGACTTCTATCCTTTAACCTAGATATAGCACCTCACAATGATACCTATCAACTTGTCATCGTCATTCACGGCGTCGCCTCTGAAAGTCGGCTTGATTGCATTCCACACAAGGAAGTCAACAACGAAAGGATCAGGGCTCTTTACTTATGGCTTGATATAACAGTGATTAACTTTAGGGTTTGGTTACTTTGAATTCGTATAACAGGTTGGTTAGGAATATGAAAGCTAACAACCTTACAAAAAGAATAATAAGTAGTTAATCAATCGTTTTCAAAAATTACCTCAAAGGCAAGTATTTTCAAAGAGATAAGATGATGAAAGTGTTTATTTGAAACAACAAGATTAATAAACAGTGGAGGGAACGAAGGTTTGTCCCAACGAAGTTTCAATAGATAAATCAAAGTCTAATTTTTTCGGAGTCAAATTTAAACATTGAACACAACTAGGTAGAATAAAAGAGTGGGTAGAACTTGTATTGAATAAAGTATAGACTTCGCTATAATTTATAATTAATTTACCCGTAATAACTTCGTTCGGGTTTCTCGACAAACGCGCTCGCTTAAATTACCAATTTTGACTTTACTATAGGGTACATTCCACCCTTAAGTGCTTCTTCACATTCCTGCTCCATGATTTGAATCATTATTCTCCGATCCATATCGAATTCGGGTTGACCGCTATGCATTGGGTAATTCCGAATTCGATGTTGGGTTCTCCAATTCATGTCAAAAAGCAAAGTCCATTTCATCTATTTTGGCTTTATTGGATCGGATGTCTTTTTCTACACTATCAACGCGTTGTGCAACTTTTACCCATGCATCATCTATTCTCCTTCGTTCAGTTGTTTCTTCTTTCAGCTGATCTTTGATTTTTAAATTCTCAGATTCCAACTTTAATATCTTACACCCTGCCAAAGCGTGATTTTGTTCGAGCATAACATATCGGGTAACCCAATTTTGAATTGTTGTATCCCTTTGTTCCAAGACCGGTTTGCTTGGTTCTTCAACTTTGTTCTTCTAGCTCACGAACACGATTTTGTAATTCTAAGTTTTGATCATAAACTTCTTCTAACCAATTCTCCTCAGGTTCCTCTTCTTCCTCACTCTCAGCTGCTACCTCTGCAACTAGCTCGGGTGCAACAATTAGTTCTTCATTCACTACGTGGATATCTCTAATTTGTTCCTCGTCGACCTTTGCATTAACTTTGATTAGTGATTAAAGGTGTCACAACGGTCACATTCACTCCATTGTGAATATTTTCACTACCATTTCCAAACAACGCCACAACACACGAGGTTAATTAATATATCAAATATTATCCCTATACTCTCGACCGACTAATTAAATAACAAATAAACTTAGGTAGGTCATACTAGCGAAGAAATTCCCGTCTCTCCCTCCTAGTTCTTATCTAGCATCTTAGCGAGGATCATATCCTAAGCTCGATACCAAACTGTGACACCCCAAAATTAGGTATCGTCACCCATCTTGGGTCGCCACTTACATGATATATAAATTCAAATACAAACTTAATTATACATACGTAGGTATAACATACGACAATACATAAACTAAGAGTTCTAATAGGAATATTGTCATTTAGACAATATTCATACTCAAGAGTCCTCATTACATTTATTGTCACACTATTTAACGTAATAGTGAGGACTACTAATGCTATCTTCAGGACCATCACTCTTTTCCCAGGCTAAGTCCCAAATATATTCTCATTTTACGAAGAACGGTGAAAGAAAAGGTGAGCTCAACTAGCCCGATAAGAAATATTATAACTAAGATAATGCGAAATAAATTATCAATAGTCTTCAACAATGTTAAACGATAAAATACAATAGAAAACCATTTTAAGCTGCGGTGAATATGCGATCCATTAAAAGAGTCAAGTAGAAAATAAAGTCTACTATCTTTTAGGTTTTAAAGGTTTTCATCAATTTTATCACTAAGACTCGATTTAATGAATAAACCACAATATCTAATCATCCACGTACCCGCGATCAAGGATTTTCATCAAATCATCAATGGTCATGACTATCTTAGAATCACCCCCAGTCATAATCATACCAAAACTATCCATCAACGCATTCTACGAGCCACTTTGAGGACTTTTATCACATCATTTATAACAAGCCATGATTATACCAGAATGATTCCTGGTCATAATCATACTAAGTTCATCTATGCACGTAAGCCAAAGATAACATAATATAACATGAGGATAATGACAATGACATAATAATTCAATAAAACAAGTTCACGAATTAATTTATTCAAGCACTAATAACGTCCAAATTGTCAACATGATACTGCTTTGTAGAGTAAAATTCAAGAATGCTCAGAAAAATATTTTCATGAAAAATACTGGATGAAGCGCAAATATCAAGGATATTCCACTAAATTCATGGAGTATAGAAGTCAAAATTTTAACCAACTGAATATAATAGCGAACGAAATAACAAAAGAAATCACCACGCATGCAGTACTTCGCAGAGACAGGTTGTTCCAACAGAATAATAAATACAGAATAATAAAGACGGAACCAGGTCCGATGTAAAACACACAGACAGGATATTCCAATAGAATAATAAAGACATAATAATAAAGACGGAACCAGGTCCGGTGTAAAACACATGGACAGGATGTTCCAACGAAATAATAAAATAATAGAAGAATGTCACCAAGTATAGGGATTCCAAAGCGTGTCTGAGTTATTCAACCAGAATAAATAAGAATGGAATAATATAAGGATTTCACCAAGTATAAGGTATTCCACATATCGAATCATGTATAGGGTATGCCACTTTTACGAGTTATTCAATGAGAATAATAAAGAATGGAATAACGAAGTTCTCTTCATGAATAAAAAAAATAACACCCCTTACGAGTACAACAAATAATATTCCCTACCTTAGAAGAACTGAATATTGGAAAAGTGAAATATCAGACTACTTTTCTTCTTTCTCTCTATAGTTTCTCTCTCTAAAGTTTGGTGAATTAGTAAAAATAATGAAGGAATGAGCTTTCTATTTATAGAAAAAGCGAGGGTGGCTCTTGGTCTTAACGAAGGGGTCAAAATGACTCTTGGTAATATTGAAGAGACAACAACTATTTCTTGAAGGGTAATTAACCCTTGGAACAGAAGAGGCGATTAACTCTTGGTAATATTGAAGGACAACTACTATTTGCGAAGGGTAATTACTATTGAAGGAAGGTAATTACTATTGGCGAAGGTAATTACTATTGAAGAAGGTAATTACTATTGACAAAAGTAAATACTATTGATGAAAGGTAAATACTATTGATGAAGGTAAATACAATTGACAAAGGTAAATACTATTAACGAAGGTAAATACTATTGACGAAGGTAATTACTATTATTGAAGGAAAATACTATTATCGATGAAGGTAATTACTATTCACAAAGGTAATTACTATTGTGAAGAGACTCTTAGATGATGACATATATGCCCCCATAAAAAAAATCAAACTTACCACAAACGTCTCATATGAGGACTCTTTATATACATCAAAGATTGAATAAATATTACCACAAATCATTTTATTTTAATCAACACATATTTAATCTTTCAACAATTATTAATCATTTATAACTTGTCGTCTCAATTAATAATATAACATATTATAAAGATGATCTTGTGACAATAATTGAATCGATAATATAAGAGATGATCGTGAATTCTTTGTAGCAATAATTGAGTATAGCTAAGTGACTTCTCACGTAAGCATCGATAATCAATCTGCGTCTTCTTATACGAACCACAGCGTATTCTTTGTACTTTTACCACCGGGTAGTTCAACAGTTTTGACGGTAACACCTCTGTCGTTATTTTTAATAAAAAAATAATTTTGTCATTTTCTAACTACGACAATACTTCCGTTGTGGGGTCCACTGATGATTGAGCCATCGTCAATGAATATTCCCCAAGCAAAAAGAATATTCCCAGACCAAGCGAATATTTTATAACAACTTGCTTACTTTGCAAAATTTATAAATATTACCCACAACTATAACATTATATCAAATTTATTCCATAATATTCAAAAATAATATTTATAAAAAAAATTCATCTTTATTTATAAAAGTTGTGGTCTTACATATGCCTTGAGAAACCTTGGGAAGACCAGTAACGAAATCCATGGTAATGTGCTCCCACTTTCATTCTAGAATTTCAAATGGTTGCAATGGACCTTTTGGTACTTGATGCTCTGTCTTGACTCGTTGACACGTTAGACACCTTGAGATAAACAGCGCTATCTCTCTCTTCATATTGCCCCACCAAAATGTATGTCGAAGATCATGATACATTTTGGTACCCCCAGGATGGATTGCAAACGGTGTGTTGTGCGCCTCCATCATGATTTTATACTTTAAATCAGGGTCGTTAGGAACACAAAGTCTGGAGTTGACTCGAAGTATTCCTTCTTCATCGATTCTTGCTTCCTACATCGCACCTTCTTGCACTTTTTCTTCCTCATACTCATCGACTCGGATCAGTAATTTGAGCGACTTTAATTTTATCAATTAAAGTCGGTTCTACTCGTATATTTGCCATCATCACGTGGGTCCTGAGAGTCTTTATCTCTATCTCCATCCTTTTCAAGTCAAACAAAATGGGCGCTGCGTTGACAATATTGCACTCGTGCTTAATATGATCTTCTACTCAATGTGTTAGCTACCACGTTAAGCTTTTCGAGGATGGTATTGGATGGTATGATCATAATCTTTCAATAGTTCAAGCCAACGTCGTTGTCGCGTGTTGAGTTCCTTTTGAGTTAAGAAATATTTGAGGCTTTTATGATCCGTAAAGATCTCCACTTTCTCCCCATATAAGTAATGCCTCCAAATTTTAAGTCTTGAAGACAACATCTCGCTAACTCTAGGTCATGAGTAGGATAATTCCTCTCATATTCTTTGAGTTGTCGTGAGGCATAGGCTATGACTTTCCCATGTTGCATGAGAACACATCCTAACCCTTTGCAGAAGCATCACATAGATGACAAATCCTTGAACCGGATGGTATTGTCGAGCAGTCTTGAAATGAGTCTCCTCTTGAGTTCTTGAAAACTCTTCTCACATTCCTCGCTCCATCCGAACTTTGTATCTTTTTAGAGTCAATTTGAGTTAGTGGAGTAGCGATTCGAGAAAACCCTTCTATGAATCTCTGATAATAACCAGCTAAGCCGAGAAAGCTACGTACTTCGGTCATTGATTTAGGTTGCTCCCAGCTTTGAATAGCTTCAATCTTTGCTGGGTCAATAGATATTCCATGACTTGATACCACGTGCCTAAGGAATGCTACTTCCTCAAGCCAGAACTCGCATTTCTTTAACTTGGCATAAAGCTTGTATTCACGAAGCTTTTGGAGTATCAGCCTCAAGTGTTGCTCATGATCTTCATGGCTTTTGGAATATATGAGGATGTCATCAATAAAGACGACCACAAAATGATCCAAATATTCCTTGAATACTCGGTTCATCATATCCACAAAGGCAGCAGGAGCATTAGTCAATCCAAAGGACATGACTAGGAATTCATAATGCCCGTACCGAGTTCTGAAAGTCGTCTCTAGAATATCATCGGTTCTAATCTTCAATTGGTGATATCCGGAATGAAG
Organism: Panax quinquefolius; assembly: GCA_020205615.1. Taxonomy (NCBI): domain Eukaryota; kingdom Viridiplantae; phylum Streptophyta; class Magnoliopsida; order Apiales; family Araliaceae; genus Panax; species Panax quinquefolius. The sequence goes on from CM035167.1 coordinate 103,515,668, forward strand.
ATTAATCTTTGAAAAGAATTTGGCTCCTTGCAACTGGTCAAACAGGTCATCAATACGTGGCAATGGGTACCTATTTTTGATGGTGACATGATTCAACTCCCGATAATCAATACAAAGTTGCATACTCCCATCTTTCTTCTTCACGAATAGAACAGGAGCACCCCAAGGAGAAGTACTAGGATGAATAAAGCCAATGTCTAACAATTCCTATAGTTGAGTCTTTAACTCCTGAAGTTCAATAGGAGCCATTCGATATGGGGCTTTGGAAATAGGTTTTGTACCGGGTTCAAGGTCGATACAAAATTCAATTTCACGCTCTGGGGGTAGGCCAGGAAGTTCTTCAGGGAATACGTGAGGAAATTCATTAACAATAGAAATATTATTCAAAACTGACGTATTTTTGTTTAGATCTGTGACATGAGCTAAGAAAGCTTGACATCCGTTTTTCAATAAATGAATAGCTTTATGGCTTGAGATGACAGTGATTGATTTTAATGGTTTGGTTGCTTGAATTCGCATAATAGGTCGATTAGGAATATGAAAGCTAACAACCTTACGAAAACAATCAATTTTTGCATGATGAGTAGTTAACCAATCAATCCCTAGAATTACATCAAATGCAAGTATTTTTAATGTAATAAGATCGACAGGTAATGTGTGGGTACCAACTTGAACCAAACAAGTATAAACCATGGATGTAATGAAGGTTTCTCCGAACGGAGTTTCCACAGATAAGTCAAAGTCTAATTTCTCCTGAGTCAAATTTAATCGTTGGCGCAAGTAGGAGAAATAAAAGAATGGGTAGAACCGGTATCAAATAAAGTGTAGACTTCGCTAGAGTTTATGATAAGCTTACCCGTGATGACCTCATTCGGGTTCCTTGCTCTCCGGGAGGTCACAACAAACGCTCTCCCTTGCACTACCAGCTTTGACTTTTCTAGGACAGCCTTTGGTGCCTCCATCCTAGCTGAATTTGTCTTTGGTGAACGACAAAATTGGGCTAAGTGACCTTCTCTTCCATAATTATAACATGCTTTGGATGGCATCATACAATTTAGACTGATGTGTCCCTCCCCTCCGCATTTAAAGCATATGATAGGTGGTCTTTCTCCTTCCTTAACAACGGGTGTTGGTGCTGACGTCTTTCCATCATCGTTGAATTTCCTCTTCTTGAAATGTCCATTCTTATTGTTTTGGCCCTGATTACCACCGAAGTGGTTACCATTTCTGGCCTGTTGATTCCCTCCACGCTTGTTGTAACCGCTTCGATGACTTCTCTCACTGGTATTATCATTTTGCCGGCTGCTCTCTTTTGGTTGCGTTGACTCGTTATCGCGCTCCACCAACTGAGCCCTATTTACAACATCTGAATACAAACACAGTTTATGAGAAATAAGATGTTGACATATTTCAGGCTTCAAACCTCTTAAAAACATTCGCGCCATTCTCTCTTCATTATCCACCAAGTGGGATACAAACCGGGATAACTCCGCAAATTTTGCCTCGTATTGCGACACGGTCATATTATTTTGCTCCAATTTGATAAACTCCACCTCCTTCATGTGACGAATACTTTCGGGAAAGTATTTGTCATTGAGCGACTCTTGGAACTTCTCCCAAGACATCTTGATCTGGCGGAGTTGAGTACATTTCTGGAATTCCACCAAGATGTCACCTCTCAGCAGCGCATGACATAAAAGGCGTGAAGGGAACCTTTTCTCCTCGGAGCATCCCAAGACATCAAATATCTTGGTGATCTGCTTTATCCATGCTTCTTCCATAAGTGGTTTTGGCTCTCCCTTAAACTTGGTGGTCCCAGCTCCTTGAATGTGCTTAGCGGTGACCTTGAGAGAGTTTTCGGTGTTTCCACCTACATTTTGGACGAGGCCGTTCTACTTTCTTTGTTGCATGAATTGCATAAAGCCTCTGAACAATCCATCATTCGGCATTTGGTCGGTGTTGTTGTTTGCATGAGGATTGTCGCCTTCGATGCACATTCTCCGATTATTGATATGTGGAGACTCAGCGGTCTCTTGTGCTCCATTGTTATTCTCAACATTTTCGGATGTCATTTTGAATCTTGCCACAAACAAAGGTTAATTGACATGTAACATAATATCTCTAAACTCGACCAACCAATTTAAATACAAAATAAATTTAAGTAGGTCATACTAGCGAAAGAAATTCCCGTCTCTCCCTCCTAGTTCTAGTCTCACATCTTAGCCAGGGATCATATCCCTAAGCTTTGATACCAACTGTGACGCCCCCAAAATTAGGTATACATCACCCATCTTGGGTCATCGACATACATGGTATAGAATTCAAATACAACTTACTAATACAACCTGCATAGGTACAATACAATCGACAAACATAAACAGTGAGTTTGAATAAAAATATTATCTACTAGAGATTATGCAAACTCAAAATGAGTCCTCATTATAATTATTATCACACTATTTCAAAGAATAGTGAGAACTACAAATGCTATCCTCTGGACCATCACTCCGTTCCCCGACTCGTCCCAGCTATATTCTCATTTCACAAGAGAGCGGTGAAAGAAAGGGTGAGCTCAACTAGCCCGAAAGAAGAAATATTATGACTAAGATAATGCGGAATAAATTATCATTAGGTCTCCAACAATGTTAAACGGATAAATTAAAATAAACATCAAGTTTAACTACAGGGAACAAGCAATCCATTAAAAGATTCAAGTAGAAAATAAAATCTACTATCTTTTATGATTTAAAAGGTTTTTCATCATCATTATCATCGAAACTCGACAAAAATATTCCACATTATCGAATCACCACTTTTCTGACCAAGGATATTCTTTAGTATCACGACCACAATTATCCATGCACTACGGGCCAAGAATATTTGTGTATTCATTAATGGTCATGATCATGCCAACAACTGTCCATCAATGCACTACAGGCCAATGAGAACTTTTACCACATCATTTGTAACATTACGATCATGATTACACCGAATAATCCCTAGTCATAATCATCTATGCACTACAGGCAACAGATGACTTTCAACAAAATATAAACAGGAGGATGATGACAATGATATAAGAATTCAATAAGACAAATTCAAGAATTATTTTATCCAGGAATTATTAACGTCCAAATTGTCAACATGATACTGTTTTGTAGAGTACAATTCAAGATTGATCAGAAGAATATTTCCATGAAAAGATACCGGATGAAGCACAAATATCAAGGATATTCTACTAATTTCATGGAGTATAAAAGTCAAAACTTTAACCAACTGAGTATAAAAAAGAATGGAATAACAAAAGAAATCACCATGCATGCGGTACTTTACATAGACGAGTTATTCCATTAGAATAATAATAACGGAACTTGAGTCGAGCAAAATTTGCAAAGCGGGATGTTCCAACAGAATAATAAAAATTTTAACCGGTCCGTGTAAAACACACGAGCGGGATGTTCCAACGGAATAATAATAATAAAGATTTTAACTGGTCCTGTGTAAAACACATGCGGATGTTCCAATGAGAATAATAGAAGAATGTCGCCAAGTATAGGGTAGACCAGCGTATACGAGGTTATTCAATGAGAATAAGAAGAAATGGAATAACAACAGTTCTCTTCATGAATAAGAAAGAATAACACCCTTTACGAGTACAAAAAATAATATATCATACCTTAAGAAGAAGAGTACTGAATATATAAGTAGTGAAGTAATGAGAATACTTTCTTCTTTCTCTCTATAGTTTATCTCTCTAGAGTTTCAAAGAATTAAATGAAAATAATGAATGAATGAGCTTCTATTTATAGAAAAATTGAATGCATAATAACTAACTCATGAGCTGGTTAGAGATTGATTTACTTTAATCTGCGGTCCATATTTAAAGCAAAATCTTTTAAATATAATATTATATATATAAATATAATATTAGTCAAAGTTATGAACATTGTGAATTTTTGCCTGCCACACCTTCCAACTAGTACCTATATATAAATATAATAATCATAATAATTGTAGACAACTTGCAAATTCAAAACATAAATATATATATAATAGTACTCCCACTACAATCTTATTTCCCCCCCCCCCACCAAACCATTCCTCATTAACCTATATATATATATATATATATATATATATATATATAATATAAGACTTATATATATATATATATATATATATAATGAATAACCTTCTTCCAGTTATTTAAAAAAATGGATAAATGGGGGGTCCATAAAATAAGCAAAACTTAGTGACTTCTTACGTAAGCATCAATAATCAATGTCATGTGCTACTATGCAACCACGCGTATTACTGTACTTCTAAAACCGGGTGTTTCAACAGTTAACGGTAAAACTTCCGTCGTTAGTTTCATAAAGTATTTTTTTCGTTTTCTTAATCCGACAATAATTCCATTGTTGGGTCCACCAATGATTGTGCCGTTGTACTAATATTCCTTGTTAAAACAAATATTCCCCAACCAATCGAATATTATATAACAAGTTGCATACTTTGCAAAATTTATAAATATTACCCACAACTATTATATCAATTTCACTCCATAATATTCAAAAATAATATTTATAGAAAATTCTTCTTTATTCAAAAAGTTAGGGTTTTACAGTTACGTTGCATATTTGAATGTGAGATACAGGTTTATATTATTGTGTATTGGGTTGTGACAGGTTACAGGTACATTAATGGGTTTAAACACCTAGAAACTGAACTTTTAAAATCTACATTTAAAAAAAGGATAGTTAATTCCGACAGAATAAAGTAGTTGCGGCGGAATTTCCCTCGGAAGTAACAAATAAGTAATTTTTAATAAATGCCAAAATATCCTAATTTCAGTCGAACATACGTTATCTTTGACGCAATGTATCCATCGTAAACACTCTATCTCCGACGCAAATTCCGTCGAATTTAATAATTATCCAATTTTAATGAATGGTGGGCTATTCTATTTTTCAGTCGGATATAAGATAATTCCGAGGGAATACATCCGTCGAAATTATGTACTCTTATATTCGACGAAAAGTTTCGTCCTATATATTCGGTCGAAGATAGTTAATTTTCGACGTACATCCGTCGGAGATACGTTCGTCGAAGATATGTAATTTCCGATAGAACTTTTGACGGATCTTATTTTCGATGCGAATATTTACAACCGAATATCTGACGATAATTTCCATCGGGAATAATGTAATTTCGACCGAATAGGAGTAAGTCTGACGGAATAATCCGTCGGACTTAAGCTTTTTTCTTGTAGTGACGGCAATATTCACGGAAAAAATGAAATTTTCTTTTCTTTGTCCAAGTTGTCTATTATGGTTACTATCTTTGATTGTATCCATGTTTTGATCTTTATTCTTGAATTTTGCTCCACAATTGATTATTATAAGGTATTATTGAACTTGGATAAACAAAATTACGAATCCCTAATCTTTGATCTTTTATCTCACTAGATTCATTTTTTTTAAGATATTTTTCATCATCGTCAGTCCTAAATGATGATATTACTGAATATCTTTGGCACGTAGTGTGCAAGATGAATGATTGCCTAATGAATATCTTTGGCCGTAGTGCAAAGATGAGCAGTGTTGAGATGAACATGACCAATTTGGTTATACAAATGAATATCTTTGGCTCAGAGTGCAAAGATGAATATTTGATTCAAGATGTATATTGATTGATGTTACAGAGATAAAATATTGATGATGGACTTTTAAATCTTTGAAGATAGTAGAATTCATTCTCTACTTGACTCTTCTAATGGGTTGTTGTTTTTGCTGCAGTTGTTGATCTAAAACTTGTTGTCTATTATATTTTATCAGATTTTCCATGTTGAAGACTAATGATAAGTTGTTGTATCAGGAGGTGAGAACATAGCAGAAACTAGTCGGAGTTTGGAGTGATGGTTCAGGATAGTTGTATTAGTAGTCCTCACTATTTTGTAAAATAGTGTATCAATAATTGTAATGAGGACTCCTTTTGAGTTTGTATAATGTCTACTAGACAATATTTGTATTCAAACTCACAGTATATGTGTTGTCGTATTTTGCACGATAATTGTATTACTGAAGTTGTATTTGTTTCTGTACCATGTATTTGGCGACTCAGAATGGGTGATGTATACCTATTTTTGGGACGTCACAATTGGTATCAAAGCTTAGGGATATGATCTCTGGCTGAGATGTGATACAAGAACTAGGAGGGGAGAGACAGATAATTCCTTCGCTAGTTTGACTTGACTAAGTTTATTTTTTTATTTGGTCGGTCATAGTATAGGGATAATATGTGACATGTCAATTAACCCTTATTTTGTGGCAGTATTTGAGAATGGCAGCTGGAAATATTAACAATGGAGTGAATCAGACCATGGAGACACCTTTAATCACCACCCACGGGAACGTGCAACATGAAGGAAATATTCCTCTTTTAAACAACACTACCGAACAAATGATGAATGATGGGATGTTTAAAAACTTTTTGAAGTTCATGAAAAATCAGACGAGGGAGACCCGTGCACAAAATACGGCTGGAAATGATAGCAATGCGCGGCTTATCACAGCCAAACAGTTCAAGGAGTTGGGACCACCAGAATTTACGGGAAAGTCGGATCCGATCAAGGCGAAAACGTGGGTCAAGAAAATTACAAAGATATTCAATATCTTGGGATGCACGAAGGAACAGAAAGTTCCATTCGCCACCTTTATGTTCTGTGGTGAGGCGGACTCTTTGGTGGGAGTGCGTGAAGCGTACTCCAACTGCCGCCGCTCAACATGTCTTGGGAAACGTTTGAAATCATTTAACGACAAGTACTTTCCTGAAAGTATTCGTCATATGAAGGAGGTAGAGTTTGTGAGACCCCAAATTTTATGAATAAAGATTTAAATTTCTCAAAATATTTTTTTTAAATATTATGGTGTGGATTTGATATAATGTTATAGTTGTGGGTAATATTTATAAATTTTGCAAAGTATGCAAGTTGTTATAAAATATTCGTTTGGTCGGGAAATATTCTTTTTGTCGGAGAATATCTGTACGATCACATAATCATTGGTGGACCCCACAACGAAAGTATCTCGTAGTTAGAAAATGATAGAATTATCTTTTTATAAAAATAACGGTGAAAGTGTTACCGTTAAAACTGTTGAACTACTACCCGTTAGTAAAAGAAATGCGATGTCTGCATTGGTTGCATAGTATCACACGGTATTGATTATTGATGCTTACGTAAGAAGTCACTCAGTTATACTATATTATTGTTATAGTAATTGATGCATCATATCTCTCATATTATTGATTCAATTATTGTCACAATATCATCCGCATAATATGTTATATTATTAAATCAATAATTGAGGCGACAAAGTTATTCATATTATTATTTGCAATATTGACAATGTCTAGAAGTTACATCGAGGAGAGGTTTGGTCACCTAATTGCGGCGCCAATAAGGAGAAATCCTTATCGGAAAGCCCCATCTTTCCTAGGAACAACCTGGTTGTTAAATATTGTGAATTATAATATTAATGATGAATAAGTTCGTGTTGATTAAAGATGAAATTGATAGTTCCATTGTGTTGGAATTATTAGTGTTAGTGAAAATCGACATTTATTTCGATAATAATTGATGTCTGGAGGTTATATTGACCAATTGGGTAATTAACTGGATAAATGAGCAATTAATTGCTATTGATTCACATAATTATAACTATTTGTTCACATGTGTGTACTATTGATTCACATTCATTTACTATTAGGGGAGTTGGTGCAAGATTGATAATACTTGAATGACTAAGTTAAAAATGGAGGTATAGATGAATGTATTATACTGTAATTATTTTTTCACATGTTTAGAACTATTGAGTCACATGATTTACTATTAGGGGAGGTGGTGCAAGTTTGATGATACTTGTAGGACTAAATTAAAAATGAAGGAAAAGAAGAAGGTATTATACTGTAATATTTCGAGCCCCAAAATGTGTAATTAACGAAACTATATTTTCCTATAAATAGAAGCTCATTCTTCCTTCATTTCTCACCAATTCACTAAAGCTAAAGAGCAATTATTATAGAGAGAAAGAAGAAGAAAGTCTACCTACCTCACTATTCCAAAGATCCGGTCTTCTTTTGAGGTAAGGGGTATTATTCTTTCGTATTCATGAAGAGAGTTATTTTCTTTCAATACTTGTAAGGGTTATTATTCCATTCTTTATTATTATATTGGAATAACCCGTCTATGCGAAGTACCGCATACATGGTAAAATTCTTCTTTTATTCCATTCTTTATTATTTTGTTAGAATAACCTGTCTGTGCGGTCTATCGCATGCCTGGTGAATTCTGTTGTTATTCCATTCTTTATTATTTTGTTGGAATATCCTGTCTGTGCGAATTACGCATGACCTAGTTCCGTTCTTTATTATTCTATTGGAATATCACATGCATGCGGATTCGCATGACCTGTTCCGCTTCTTTATTATTACATTTGGAATATCATATGCAATGCGATTACGCATGACTGGTTCCATTCTTTATTATTACTGTTAGAATAACACATACATGTGGATTACCGCATGCATGGTGAATGATCCTTCGTATTCATTCTTTATTAAATTGTGGAAATGATCTGTTTACGTGGATTACAGCATGGGGGGTGAAAATCCATTTGCAGATTCGTATATTCTATTATACTTGTACAAGATATCATTTATTTTGTACTCGTTATGAAATATCATTTTCTTTGGTATTTTTTCTTTTATAAGTTACTATTCATGGGTTACTATTCACCCAATTACTATTCACTCTAGTATTATTCACTCAAGTATTCCGGGCGCTTTTCGTGCCGAAGTACTATTCATGAGTTACTATTTACGTGTTACTATTCACCCAATTATTATTCATTTTAGCATCATTCACTCGGGTATTCGAGACACTTTTCGTGTCGGGGTACTATTCACGGGGTACTATTCCCGAAGTACTAATCACCCGAAAAGTATATTTCTTTTGTTTCCAAATTATTTTTGGTACATGAATAATATTCTTGAATTTTACCCCATAAAGCAGTATCATGTTGACAATTTGGATGTTATTGATTTCTGGATAAATTAAATTATAAATCTTTAAAATTTATCCTTGAACTTGTTTTATTAAATTATTATGTCATTGTCATCATCCTCATGTTTATATTGTGATGAAAGTCATCTTTGGCTTACGTGCATAGATGGACTTGGTATAATTATGACCAGGAATTATTCGGTATAATCATGACCGTAATGTAACGAATGATGTGGTAAAAGTCCTCATTGGTCTGTAGTTCATTGATGGACAATCATTGGTATTATTTTGACCAGGGATTATTCGGTATAATCATGACCATTGATGAATACACGAATATCCTTGACCCGTAGTGCATGGATAATTTATGGTCGTGATACTAAAGAATATCCTTGGTCATAATGCAGGGGTGATTCGATGATGTGGATTATTAATTAAGCTGAGTCTCAGCGATAAAGTTGATGAAAAACTTTTTAAATTATAGAAGATAGTTGATTTTATGCTCTACTTGACTCTTCTAATGGATTGCTTATTCTACTGCAGTTGTTGATCTAAAACTTGTTGTTTATTATATTCTATTAGTTGTTATACTGTTGAAGGCTAAGGATAATTTATTCTGCATTATCTTAGTCATAATATTTCTTACTGGATTAGTTGAGCTCACCCTTTCTTTCATTGTTCTCTTCAGGAAATGAGAATATAGCTGGGACGAGTCGGGGAATGGAGTGATGGTCCAGGATAAATGGCTTTAGTAGTCCTCACTATTCTACGGAATAATGTGATAATAATTGTAATTAGGACACCATTGAGTGTGGATATTATCTAGATGACAATATTCTTGTTTAAACTCTCAGCTATGTTTTGTCGTATTTTACACGACTGTTGTATAATTAAGTTGTATTTGAATTTATGTACCATGTATCTGGCGACTCAAGATGGGTGATGTATATCTGTTTTGGGGGCGTCACAGAGTTTATTAGACTAAAAAAAAACAACATGACGGTGTCCCAGTACGAGGCGAAGTTCACCGAGTTATCCAGGTTTTCACCTCATTTGGTAGAGAATGAGGAACGAATGAGACGAATGTTTCTGAGAGGTCTAAAACCAAAGATTTGGCAATATCTTATCTCTCATAAATTTTCTTTATATTTAGATGTTGTAAACAGCGCTCAATTATTAGAGCGAGATAATGAGTATGTTCAACCAAGGGACCACAACCAGGGTTATACCGATGGCAGCGGTCATCGGAGCTGTGACGCCCCCAAATCTAGGTTCCTTCAAACCTCGGATCCGGTCCACCACAATACTACTATCGTCAAACTATTTATATTTTTCATTCGTAACTTAATGAATAAAACTTTACTTATTACAATTTAGAGTATAAATTCATTTTATTTCCAGGATCTGCACAATGACCCCAAACTTTTATAAGTTTCTAATCTTGATCATTTACTATTCCAGTATTACATCACATTTGATATTATAAAAATGCGGAATTATTTAAACTTTTTCAATCTCTTGAATAAAATCTTTTATTGATTTCATAAATTTGAACCAATTACAATTCTTGAATCAACTATATAATATGGTTCAGTCTATTGGAATTACTGTATAAGATTTTTCATCTCGATTTAAATTCTTTTATGTATAACATAGTACAACTTAATATATATTACACATCAACTACTATCTTATACATCTCCTAGAACCTAAACATAGTTCAAGAGTATATATGTAAATAACTCAATCAATCTCCTTTGATACTATTGAACTATATCAATTATGTAGCACGAAATCTTTACCGAGAGTCCTTAACCTGCAAAAGTTGTTATTTGCAAGGGTGAGCTCAACAGCCCAACAATTCTAACAATTTTCATGCAGCACATAGCATATAATAACATACTCAGTTCATGCATTCATAATCAATTAATATTTACTACGCATGTTACTTCTCATATAACATGCATAGAAATTTACTTCACAAGTATATCATCAAAGATCAACTTTCACATTTCATACATATCTCATATGCATTTCATATATATACATCAACATTCTTATAACATAATATAGCTCAACTAACAGTTATCAAATTCATATATCAAATAGGAACTGAAAGACTTGCCTGATTCGTAGTTTATGAACTACGACTTAACTGCTTAACGCTTAACTGCACTTCGTGTATTCCTACACAGTTATATAATCATGGATTCATATCCATTAGTCACATATTTCATACATTCATAAAATAATAATGTTACATTGTTCTCTAACTAGGTTCGTAACACCTACATTTCACTTTCTCATCATACTCTTAGAATAGCTAGGTATGTATAGGTATACCTAACCATCCGTACTTGACATCAACATTCATATACATTTATCACGCACTTGACTCGCTATGTGTTCGGCACATGTTTAAAGTTTATAGATACGTGATCTACGTCGTTCATATTCAAACTACTTAGTTTCATGATGATTTATTTCAATCAATAAAGCTTAACAACTTTCTTTAACAAGATTCGATGATATAAGATTTTAAACCATATATTGGTACTAATAAGCCTCTACTAGTATGCTTCACATAGACATAGCATAGTTCATTATTTGAAGACGTATTTTAAACCACACTTGAAAGGTCCAATTCATGCTTAGCTAAATGATGAACTTATTCGTCATGTCTAGGGGCATAAGACGTTCAAGTTTACTTTTCAAAAGTCATTCTATGCCAAGTTAAAACAACTAGGTACCACTTTTAATCTCATTTCATAGCTAACTAGGCCATGTATATATGTTATCATGTTTAGAACTTTAAGTCCACAAGTTACTTTAAGTTCGTCCCTCTTAGTTTCAAAACATCAAAACTTTATTCTCAAAGTCAATGTCATACTAAACTAATCATGCAATGCAACTTCAATTCACACATCATACTTGTTTGTACATGTTTCTACGTACGTTTCCAAGGGCAAAATATAACCAGTCCATGTTTATAAAACTTTGTTTGCAAATGATATATGAGCTTGCCTTTGAAATCATTTTAACCAAATCAAAGTAATCTAACACACCTATGATACACCTTTGAATCTTAAATCATGCGTACTTAGACCTCATATATATGTTATCAAGGTTAGAATTAGAGGTACACAAGTTCGTCAAAGTTTGTTTTCAAAAATCTTTAAGTTTCTTTTGAAAACACATACGAAGTCATGATAAAGCATTTCCACTATAAGTAAGTTAATCTTATATGTCATGTCTAATATAATGCATCTTCATGTTACATCACTTAGAATAACATATTCCATCGTCGGGAGCACTATACTTGCGTATGTGCTCACTCGACGACCTCTGATGGCCTTTAATTACATAATAGTCACAAATATGACTATTTTGACCATTCCTAATGACCTCAAATTGAAATACTTAAAGAATAAAAGTTGTAGGTCTGTCCGTTCTCGTTCCGGATCATCTTGAATCTCGTCAATCGGAGTTCGTATGAAAACATAATGGCCATTTTAGTAAACCATGTTCTGTCAGATTTTTTTCAACCTTTTCAATTAGACCACCCACTTGGCGGGGTCTTATTATAAAAATAGCCCGCCGGGCAGGCATAGCCTCTCTTTATCAGAACGACGATTTCATGCTCTGCTACAAAATAGCAAGCCAAACTTCTTTCTAACCTTCATAATTTGAGTTATACATGTCCAAATTAGTCCGTTTTTGATTTTATGGATTCGTAATTCATAGAACTACAACATATCATAATACCCATCAACTAACATAAACATTAACTAACCCAAAAAATAAATCTATAACTCATGTTCATGCAAATGTTCATATTTTAGACAATTTAGCGAAATCATTCACTACGAATTTGTTTCTTAACCAAATTGGTTCAATTAACTTCCGTTGTTTTCGCATTTGACTATATTAACAATATCTAACAACAATTCATGGATTACAACAATCCTTAGCCATAAATTTTGTGACTCAAAAGTGACTTTTTCTTATTATTTCTAAGGAATTCAAAACTTGAAATGAAGAACATGTATTATAATCACCCAATCATCATGCTCAACACATTACATTGATACATAATACACATGTAACTAGGTTAATATCATAACACTCAATTTTCCACCCACTTAACAGAGATTTTGGAGAATTATGAGAATTTATCAAACTTTGGAATTAAGAACATGAATGACAGTAAAGTTACCTCTTGAAGCTTCAAGAGGTAACTATAACTCCTTAATTCTCCAATTGCTCATCAATTCTACCACACTCACTCTCCAATTCTACTAACTTTCAGTAGCAAAACTCAGACACTTCAACAAACGAGAATGAAAAGGAGGAGTCTCTATTTATAGAGGAAGGATTATCCAAGCAATAACTTTGCCCTAGAAATCAAACTAATGGAAGGAAGAAGAATCCATTAGACAAGAAGGAGTTGGCCAACCACCAATTCATAGCCATCATCACATCACTTTTCTAGCTTCATCATCTTCCTCTTAGCCTTTTCATTTTTTGCTGAGTTTTAGGAAATGAGCTTTTAGACTAGGCCAATGGCCTATACACATGAGTAAGGAAACGAGACTCACAAAATGGGACAACCCATTTGGTTTCCCAACCTTAGCAAAATGGGTATTTAAGATATTTATATTTACTTTCTTTTGGACTTACAAGCTTACATTTAATAACATAATGTTATTACTATATGATAAATTAAGGATACATATACCCATAATCATACAATCCATGTATATTAGTCCACATAATATTTTAATTGGGCTAAATATAAATTAGTTGGATATTCTAAATCCATCAAATAATTACTAGATACTAGTATATTGTCCATAACAATAATTAATATTATAAGACAATATATATCATCACTGTGCCCCACAAGGCATATTTCACAATCTCGATCTTAACCTTCTCTCATTCTCCACACTTATTATTCTTTCAATATAATATTTGTGTGACTCAAGCATTTAAATGTTAAGCTACCTTAATTAATTATAAGTATAACCTTTACGCTTATAATAATTAATATATACTCCATTAGTTATTTAAATGATAATAACTTAAGTTATTTAATATATTAAAATAACTTAGTTTTCTCTCATTAATTAAATCCTTTGAAAATACATTAGAAATTATATATTTTGCCATAACATAATTATTATGTTTTCTCCTAATAAGGACATTTACAATTAAAATTAATTTGCTTATTGTCTTAATATAATATCAATTAACTATATATACGACATATGTATATATATTATATATAGAAAATAGATAATAAGTTTATTTTCTATTATAATAAATTATTTCCATCAATTTATTTACATATAGCAAATACATTTTAATATATTTACTATATTATTAAACATACCTCATACAAAAATATATAAGGTAATATTATTATTCAAAAATAACATTTCTTCCTTTTATTAAAATAACTTCAATATTAGTAATTATTTTAATATCCTCTATTAGAAATATATAATTACTATTTCTCCCTCCTCTATAAATTGTCCCCAAAACAATTTCTTCAAATATTAAATATCCATTTAAAGATATAATGGTTTATTTCTTCCTTTAATAACGTATATATATTTAACGTTATTCGAACATTAGACTTTCTCACATATTACCATTCTGAGTAACATATATAAAGTATCACATATTCAACACACATATTAATTCACTCCTTTACTTAAGTAATTTAAACCTTGTACTATATTACCATAGTTATTTAAGTTTTAACATACACATTATATTAATCCATAATATAACTCTCAACTATCAATTAACCAATATTTATTCTTATTAGTTAATTCTCTCAACTAACTCATGTTTCACTATCCAAACCCATTCGCGGATAACTTACGTATTATCAATAACCTATATCATAATCATACCAGTTATTAGTACATATACACAAGAAAATGACGATTATACATTAATGTCACCCACTTACTATGATAAAATAATCTTATAAACTATTTAATATCGATAGGAAATTTTATCCACTTCTTTTATCTCAACTGAATTTTCTCTGCGATCAATAACAATATATAATAATAATATATTTATTAATCACAAAAATCACATATTACATGGTTCATTTTACCCTATGTAACATATTCCTACATACCTCGTATCACATAGATGTTTTTATTCGAACCCATTTCATGAAAGTAGTATGCACACAAGCCAATCATGTTTGATGATAAAGCATATACTTTGTAACAATCTTATTTATTTATTAATAAAAAGTATTAATTTATTAAAGGCTTTTAATTATCTACATGATGCTGTTTTATAATATGTGATAAACCCATAGTTTTAAGCAATGCTTTTAGAATAATAATGATGATGATCATTCTAATGAGATCTAAATTCTTAGAAAGCTTAAAACTAAAATAGTTCCCAATCGTTGGATTACTAAATTGGGATTAGTGAATCCGAATAGATTGGTACATCGTTGCTTTACTCATTGGATGAGGATGATTGATCTCATGATCATTTGTGTGGAGACACTAAAGCAAGTATGTAGGTGCTTATTGGAGAATAAGTTCATTTGAGCGTGGCTCACTAAGGAATACCTAATGGAGTTTTACTTGCTGTCAATAGGAATTCCTATAGTGATAGTAGTCTGAGTGATCCTTGGACTTGAGATCATCATAGTATCTTGTGTATGATGAGTTATACTTTGACTTATTCCTTAAGACCCTTAGGGTATATCAAAGGGTATGCTTGGGTATAATAAGTTATGCATGGAGATAATGTATGATCGATAAAGAATCTACCACTTCTATTAAAGAAGAGAAATGTCCTATGTGATTCGATAAATGACAACCCGGTGTCCTCCTTGGCGGCGAGAATGAAATTAGAAAGGAGTTTCTAATTTGCATTATTTGAAGTTGTGCGTTTAAGAGTCGAAATACGTATAATTAAATAAAATAAGACTTGACGGTAATTCCATGTCTTATATTTAATTGGGACATTGTATGGTGGAAGGATTGAATTGTCTGCGGTAACTATTTACTCAAAGGTTCTTTTATGATTAATGTTGAAATCTATATTATCTGAAAAGTCGTTGATCATTGGGAGGCTTATCCCTATTGTAGAATAAATATTATTTATTTAAATAAATTAATTGTTTAATTTATTTATTTAAATAAGATTATAATTGTTCTAATTGATTTATTCACAAAAGGTTTAATATGGAGAACCTAAAGGGTCACACCATAAAAGGAAGAATAATTATTTAAGAAGTTAATGGCATAATCGTAATAATATGTTAAGTATATTTAATTTAATCTATGGTGATAGAATAAATTAAATAGCTTAATATTATTATTTAATATTTTAGAAATATTAAATATAAATTAATAAGAGGAGTATTATTAATATTATTACAATTATTATTATTTTAATTTCTAAAAGAGTTTAGGAATTAATTTAATATAAAGTACTCTCATTTATTCTAATAGGATTAGGAGGAAAAATTAATTAAAGGAGTTTAATTAATTATTCTAATAAGATTAGGGAGCCCATTTAATTAAAAAAGAGTTTAATTAAAATACCTTATTTTAATAGGGTTACTTGATATCTTTATAAGTGAGTCTTATATCAGATATCAGATATACATAATTTCAATTTGTTGGAGAGTACGTTCTTTTCTATAGAGATAGAAAAACTAGGGTTTATCCAACAACCCATCTTCTTGAATCTTTATTTTTCCTTGGTGGATCACCTCTGAGGCCAAACATATGGGTGGCTAATGTTGATCGAAAGGAAGGAACCAAACCGGTGAATTCAGTTGAGCGAAAAGGATTTGGAGGTGAACTTGTACACGAGGAAGCTTCGATCTTCAGGGTATGATTTTATTCTTTATCTTTTCGTTTAATTAATAATTGTGCATAAAGGGTGATCCGGGGTATATGATTTGTAAAATTTTAAAACTCTGATTTATCTCGCTTCCGCTTAATTTTTGCAATTTGATTGCGTTCATGAATATTACAAACCTTACAGTGGCATTAGAGCCAAACCTTTATGCGAATTATTAATTGTTTTAATTTGATATTATATTGATATGTGTTTAGAACAATTTAATTGGGCATAATTTAATTATATAAAATTTAAATAAAAAAAAATAAATGAAGGTTTGAATACCAACGTGATTCTGCGGGATGGTTAATTACGTTATTATATATATTTAATAATAATGTTATTATTCATGATTTCTATGAAACCTCTTAAAGTAATCACATGGAATCCTACCGTGGGCCACGTAATTCATATATAAACTTTCCTGCAATCAAGCTGATTCACGGATTAGCATGAGCAATTTTTATTTTTTTTGGAAGCATTTGACTCACTTATATATATATATATAAATATCCTATTTATATATATATATAAATATCCTTATATATATATATATAATATCCGTTTTATTATATTAACTATATATATATAAATATCCTAATTTATGTATATATATATATAGTTATATATATATATATATATATATATATATATTAATCTTAATTATTTTATTATTAAAATAAAAGGTTTATTTTAATTTTAAAATTAAATTTCATGCTAACTAATTAGAGTTGGAATTTGATTCCATGATAACTAATTGGAGTTGAAATTGGATTGCCTAATTTCCTTAAATAAAGGAGTTTATTTAAATATGAAATAAGATTTCATATTATTCAAAATAAAAAAGTTTATTTGTGAATAGGAAAAGAAAATCATGTTTCCTTAAATAAAGGAGTTTATTTAAATATGAAATAAGATTTCATATTATTCAAAATAAAGGAGTTTATTTGTGAATAGGAAAAGAGAATCAAGTGTTTCCTTTAATAAAGGAGTTTTTTAATTTTTATTTATTTTTTTTATATGGAATTGGATTCCATAATTAATTAAAATAAAGGAGTTTATTTTGATTAAAGATTTTGATTAAAATAAAATAGTTTATTTTATTCAAAATAGGATAAATTAAAATAAAATAGTTTTATTTTGATTTAAATTTGGATTAAAATAAAGGAGTTTATTTTGAATCAAAATTAGATTTTATACTAACTAATTTTGCCCATTAAATGATATCAATATATATATTAAATGTTTATTATTCATAAGATGAATGTTATTTATTGATGCATATGATGATGTGTATGATAATAAATGGGATTGATTATGGACTATTGACCCGATGTGATTGGATTTTATTTTAGTTGGATGCATGAATGTATGGGTTTTATTAAATGGGGTTCTGCGTACCTCGTCTTCTCTAATTTTTCTTAATGTAAATTTTAACTCCTCCTATGTACTTCCCTTATTTGGCGATCAAGGTTTCTATTTATTTTAAATAGTTTTGTAATAGGAATAGTTAGAATTAATTTTGAAAAATTAGAGATCGAGGAAAGCGAGGAGCGCTTGAAGACCCATTTGTAATGGAGCAGGGTTTAAATGTAATAGTTATATTTAAATATTATTTCTTGCACCCCTAGGGTTTGACCTTTTGGTTCACTTGGTGGCTCTAGTGAACCAAACTAGAATAAAAGTCCATAATCAATCCGGGTAGAATATAGTATTCTATATGTGCATGCTTATATTATATATATTATATATTATGCAAACATGCTTGTATGTTCATTAATATACGCGTATTTTATATATATATATATGTATGCGTGCTAAACAAGATGAGACAAATTAATAACAAACCCTCAATTTTTATATTAAGTCCTAAGCGTTCAAAGATATTTGGAATATCGAGCGTAAGCCTTCTAGCATGATAAAATTAATAAAGTATTAAATATTTAATATGAGTTTGTTGTGTCACCACAAGGAAAGTATTAAGTATTTAAGATGTTAATTTATCACATTTGATGCTATAAAAATGATATTTTTCTTTTTTGAATATATGAAGTGCAGGTTGGACTTATTGTTTTTTGTTGGATGTCACCACTTGAGGATGATATTGATAAAAATTGTTGCATAGTTGATGTAATTGACAAAAGTTGTCTACTATTTATTTATATATAGTTTGTTGTGTCACCACAAGGCTATATACATTTGAAATGTGATCCTTATTCTCACTAGCAAATCTTTAATTAGATTTTGCTTAGAACTATATAAGTGAGGTAATATAGTTTGAAGAAAATAGTGGGAGATACCAATTTAAAACAAGACCTAAATTATTTTGGTGATTAATAAAAGAATGTATGTTAAAATGTTGTTAATTACAAATTCATTTCTGAAATTTTACAATATCTAAATTACTATCATTTGCGAAGCATATTAGATGCTAAATTAACGGGCCAAGATTAAGCGGATTGGTTAAGGAATTTGAGAATAGTTCTCATGGTGAAAAGCTATCTTATGTCATGTCGCCTATCCTACAATGGTTGCGAACAATGCCTCTGAGGAAGAGATTGCTACTTTTAGAAAGTGGCAAGATGATGCATGATTGGCTCGATGCATCATGCTCACATCCATGAGTAACGAGCTTGACGTCGAGCATGAAACTATGGATGTTTCTCTTATATTCACGCACATCAAGTAGTTGATGGTGAGGAAAGTGGGGCGATAGATATCGAGATATCTAAGGAGCTCTTCCGATCTAGAATGACCAGATGACACTACTGATGCAGATAAAAGTCCTTAACATTATCAATTTGATTGATCGATTAGACACAGAGTTTTGTCATGGATGGAGAGTTGAGCGAAGATTTGATCTTGCACTCACTCCGGACTCCTTTCACAATTGTTGTGAATTTTTCATATGAACAAGCTAGATATCGGCCTCATTGATTTGCTTAACATATTGAAAAATGTTGAGAGTCACTTTCAACCAAGAAAGATCAAGTCTTCTTGGTAGGGGCCAAAGGTTCTTACGAAAAGAAGAAACGATTCAAAGAAGGTAAATAGAAAGGCATAAACAAAGGATAATAAGAACAAAAGCGTCACGGATAGCAAAGGAGCTTGCTTCCACTTTGCAATAAGCTTCGGACCTTTGGAAATAAAGCTGCGAAAGCATCTTGCGAGGCTAACCAAAAAAGCTTAGTGAAGTTTGATTCTAATCTGATTTTGTTCATGATTGAAATAAATTTTTCTTTAAGTTAAGGTTCTACTTGGGTATTGGATACCGACTTTGGTTATCATAAATATAGATTTATGAAGGGACCAAGCGAAGTAGAAAGCTAAACAAATATAAGTAATCTATGTGTGGGAAATGTAGAAAAGGTTGCCATATTAGCCATAGAAACTTATAGTTTAGCAAAGCTACGAAGGCAAATCTATTAAGTCGATAAGTTGTTATTGTATTTCAGTTCTTGTTAGAAATATTATTTCTATTTTGTTGTTGAATGATAAAATTTTTGGTATTATAATTAAGAACAATTGTTGTTCTATTTATAATAATAATGTTTTGTATAGAATGGAATATTACTTAATAGATTTTGTATACTTGACTTACGTGAAAATATATTTTGCAAATTGAACAAACTAGTATAAGAAAAGGAGATGATCATTCAAAGAGTTGAATGTGTGTATTTGTTTGAAATACAAGTGTGAATTATTTGAAAGGTTCAAAGAATTGAAAAGTGAAACAAATTGGCAAAGTATTAAGATTCTTTGATCGGATCGAGGAAGGAATACTTGTGCGATAAGTTTCTAGATCATCTCAAATGGTTTTCTCATAATGGGCGCCTCTCGATACATAATAATTGATTGATGTATCGAAAGGAAAAATCGTACCTTGTTTGAACATGGGGCGATCCATAATGATTTTCTGAATATTCGGTATCCTTCAGGGTCATGTCCTAGAAATGGTTGCATATCTCTGAAAAGGTAACCTCAAAATCCCCAAGACTCCATAAAAGTTATGGACAGGGAGGATTCCTAATCTTAAGTATGTTAAGATAAGGGGTTGTCCAACTTATGTGAAAAGGTTTCAAAGGATAAGCTTGGGACAAAATTTGACAAGTACAGATTTGTGGGACATCCTAAAGTAAGTTTAGGGCATATGTTCTATAATCCTACTTAGCAAAAGGTGTTTGTTGCGAAACACGCTTCCTTCTAAGATAAAGGTGTTTATCATTGAAAGAGCTAGTGGGAGGATAATAGATCTTGAAGATTTCAAGAACCACAAAACACTATAAGTCAAATAAGAGGAACCTATAGATAGACCTATTGTACCTGGCCATATCGTAAATCTAAATAATAGTACCAAAGATACCTGGGAGGTATGGATTCATCATGGATGATGATGATGAGTACACATCATAGAAGATGATGATCGAGTTACATTCGATGAGGTAAGACTTCTAGTGTGTACAAAGGGTTAGTGGGGCGTCGTGAAATTTCTAGTATTATATGTTGATATCTACGGATGAGGAATTACATACCAATGCTACAATCGGTAAAGATAAATTTGTCTAAACATTCCTCCATGAATGATTTGGGAAGAGTATCTTAATTGGGGATAAAATCTATATAGATAGATTTAAGAGGATGCTCGACTTAACCCGAGGAATGTATATTCATTTGATGCTAAAATCGTTTAGCATGGCAAACTCAAGAGATGTCTCATGTCGATGAGCTATGGAGTGTATCTCTCTTAATAGTCCCCACAGACTCTGAAAAGAGAGATCGCATGAGTGACAATCATGTATGCAATGAAATATACGAGACACGATGTTGATCGGTCGTATTATGGAGAAGTTCACTATAAGTCGGTGAAAAACATCTTAAAGTGCTTAGCAGGCACTAAGGATGTGATCATATTCATGGTGGGTCTAAATTAAAACTAGAGGGCTTAACAGACTCAAGTTTTTCAGACAGACCAAGATGACCGAAAAATCCACTTTAAGGTAAAGCGTTATCTTGAACAGTGGTGCAGTGAATTGGAAAGGTTCCAAAGCGACAAAAGTTCTTTGGTTTAGTGATAAAGACAAAGTATATAGCTATAAATGAAGCTGCAAGTTGATTGTTTGGATTAAAAGTTCATTCTGAGAACTAGGAATAGTTCTAAGTCTCATCTTGGATCTAAACATGTGTTGTGGCACTTTCATTTGATTATTAGAATCATTGAAAGATGAAAATCACTATAGAGATAGTGGACTCTCATGAACAACATTACATATCCATTAACTAAAGCTTATCCAGCAATGGGATAATCGTCACTTAGAGAAGAAGAGTATGAGATACCATGACGATTGGCTTTAGTGCAGTGGGAGATTGAAAGTAGTATGCACACAAGCCAATCATGTTTGATGATAAAGCATATACTTTGTAACAATCTTATTCATTTATTAATTAAAAGTATTAATTTATTAAAGGCTTTTAATTATCTACGTGATCTTTGTTTTATAATATGTGATAAACCCATAGTTTTAAGCAATGCTTTTAGAATAATGATGATGATCATTCTAATGAGATCTAAATTCTTAGAAAGCTTAAAACTAAAATAGTTCCCAATTGTTGGATTACTAAATTGGGATTAGTGAATCCGGATAGATTGGTATATCGTTGCTTGCTTCATTGGATGAGAATGATTGATCTCATGATCATTTGTGTGGAACACTAAAGCAAGTATGTAGGTGCTTATTGGAGAATAAGTTCACTAAGCGTGGCTCGCTTAGGAATACCTAATGGAGTTTTACTTGCTGTCAATAGGAATTCTGTAGTGATAGTAGTACAAGTGATCCTTGGACTTGAGATCATCATAGTAGGTTTGTAATAATATTCATGAAGACCCTTAGGGTAATCAAATTGCAAAAATTAAGCGAATAATATTATCGAAAAAGCGTGTAAAATCATAGTTTAAAATTTTTACAAACCATATACGGATCACCCTTTATGCACAATTATTAATTAAGCGAAAAGGATGAATAAGAAACATACCCTTGAAGATCCGAGCTTCCTCAGGTACAAGTTCACCTCCAATCCTTTTCGCGTTCAACTTGAATCTACCGGGTTTGGTTCCTTCCTTTGATCAACGTTAGCCATCCAAGTGTTTGGCCTCTAGAGGTGATCCACCAAGGAAGAAAAAGATTTAAGAAGATGGGTGGTTGGCTAAACCCTAGTTTTTCTATCTCTATAGAAAAGGCGTACTCTCCCAACAGTTGGAAATATTACGTATGTTGTAAAAAAAGTCAACAACCTCACCCGTAAGAAGACTCCTCTTATTTATAGATGTAAATGACCCACCTTAACAATTAAGAAATTGGGATTTATTTAATTAATTAAATTCTTTTAATTAATTAATCTCCCTAATCTTATTAGGGATAATTAATTAAACTCCTTTAACTAATTTTCCTTCCTAATCCAATTAGGAATAAATGAGAGTACTTATATTAAATTAATTCCTAAACTCTTTTAGAAATTAAAATAATAATAATTGTAATAATATTAATAAGACTCCTCTTATTAATTTATATTTAATATTTCTAAAATATTAAATAATAAATATTAAGCTATTTAATTTATTCTATCACCATAGATTAAATTAAATATACATAACATATTATTACGATTATGCCATTAACTTCTTAAATAATTATTCTTCCTTTTATGGTGTGACCCTTTAGGTTCTCCATATTAAACCGGTTGTGAATAAATCAATTAGAACAATTCTAATCTTATTTAAATAAATAAATTAAACAATTAATTTATTTAAATAAATAATATTTATTCTACAATAGGGATAAGCCTCCCACTAGCGATCAACGACTTTCCGGATAATATAGATTTCAACATTAATCATAAAAGAACCTTTGAGTAAATTGTTACAAATACAATTCAATCCTTCCACCATACTGATTTCCCAATTAAATATAAGACATGGAATTCTTTATCAAGTCTTATTTTATTTAATTATATGTATTTCGACTCTTAAATACATGACACAACTTCAAATAATGCAAATTAGAAACTCCTTTCTAATTTCATTCTTCCTTAACCAAGGACTCTTTGGGTTGTCATTTATCGAATCACATAGGACATTTCTCTTCTTTTATTAGAAGTGGTAGATTCTTTATTGATCATATATTATCTCCATGTACAACTTGTTATACCCAAGCATACCCTTTGATATACCCTAAGGGTCTTAAGGAATAAGTAAAAGTATAACTCATCATACACAAGATACTATGATGATCTCAAGTCCAAGGATCACTTGTACTACTATCACTACAGGAATTCCTATTGACAGGCAATTAAAACTCCATTAGGTATTCCTTAGCGAGCCACGTTCAGTGAACTTATTCTCTAATAAGCACCTACATACTTGCTTTAGTGTCTCCACACAAATGATCATGAGATCAATCATCCTCATCCAATGAGCAAGCAACGTATGTACCAATCTATCCGGATTCACTAATCCCCAATTTAGTAATCCAATGATTGGGAACTATTTTAGTTTTAAGCTTTCTAAGAATTTAGATCTCATTAGAATGATCATCATCATTATTCTAAAAGCATTGCTTAAAACTATGGGTTTATCACATATTATAAAACAACATCATGTAGATAATTAAAAGCCTTTAATAAATAAATACTTTTTATTAATAAATGAATAAGATTGTTACAAAGTATATGCTTTATCATCAAACATGATTGACTTGTGTGCATACTACTTTCAATCTCCCACTTGCACTAAAGCCAATCGCCATTGTATCTTATACTCTTCTTCTCTAAGTGACGATTATCCTGCTGTTGGATAAGCTTTAGTTAATGGATATGTAATGTTGTTCTTGAGAGTCCACCATCTCTATAGTGATTTCCCATCTTTTAATGATGCTTATAATCAAATGAAAGTGCCACAACACATGTTTAGATTCAAGATGAGACTTAGGAACTATTCCTAGTTCTGTAATGAACTTATCATCCAAACAATCAACTTGCAGCTTCATTTACAGCTATATACTTTGTCTTTATCACTAAACCAGCAACTCTTTGCTATTTGGAACCTTTCCAATTCACTGCACCACTGTTCAAGGTAACACTTTACCTTAAAGTGGATTTTCTATTCGTCTTGGTGCATCTGAAAAACTTGAGTGCATTAAAGCCCTCTAGTTTTAATTTAGACCCACCATGAATATGATCACATCCTTAGTGCGGGTTAAGCACTTTAAGATATTTTTCACAGCGACTCATAGTGAACTTCTCCATAATATGGTGATCAACATCGGTCTCGTACATTTCATTGCATACATGATTATCACTCATGCGACCTCTCTTTTTCGAGAGCATGGGGACTATTAAGAGAGATACACTCCATAGCTCATCGACATGAGACATCTCTTGGAGTTTGCCATGCTAAACGACTTTAGCATCAAATGAATATCGTTCCTTGGGTTAAGTCGAGCATCCTCTTGTATCTATCTATATAGATTTTATCCCCAATTAAGATACTCTTCCCAAACCATTCATGGAGGAATGTTTAGATAACTTTATCTTTACTGATTGTAGCATTGGCATGTTATTCCTTATCCGTAGTATATCAATATATAATACTAGAAATGTCATAATGCTCCCACTGACCCTTTTGTACACACTAGAACTCTTACCTCATCGTATGTAACTCTGGATCATCATCTTCTATGATCGTACCTCATCATCATCATCTATGATGAATCCATACCTCCTGGTATCTTGGTTTATTATTCAGTTTACGATTAGGTTGTGGTACAATGGAATCTATCTACGAGTTTCTCTTATTTGATTTATAGTGTTTTGTGGTTCTTGAACTCTTGAAGATCTATTATCCTCCCACTAGCCCTTGATAATAAACACATTTATCTTAGAAGCGTGTGTTTATAACAAACACCTTTTGCTAAGTAGGATTATAGAACATATACCCTAAACTTACTTTAGGATGTCCCATAAATTATACTTGTCAAATCTTATCCCAAGCTTATCCTTTGAAACCTTTTCACATAAGTTGGACAACCCCTTATCTTAACATACTTAAGATTAGGAATCCTCCACATCCATAACTTTTATGGAGTCTTGGGGTAGGATTTTGAAGTTACCATTTTAAGTAGATATCGACCATTTCTAGGACATTATCCTGAAGGATACTGGAATGTCGGTAAAATCATTATGGACCGCACCATGTCCAACAAGGTACGATTTTTCATTCAGATACATAAATCATTTATTACATATCAGGAGGCATCCATTATGAGAAAACCATTTGAGATGATCAAGAAACTTATTTCACAAGTATTTATTCCTTGATCTAATCAAAGAATCTTAATACTTTGTCAATTTGTTTCACTTCTGAATTCTTTGAACCTTTCAAATAATTCACACTTGTATTTTAACAAATACACACATTCAACTCTTTGAATGATCATCTCCTTTTCTTATACTAATTTGTTCAATATGCAAAATTATTTTTCATGTAAGTCAAGTATACAAAATTTATTAAGTAATATTCGATTCTATACAAAACATTATTATAAATAGAACAACAATTGTTCTTAATTATAATACCAAAGATTTCATTGTCCAATAATAAAATGGAAATAATATTTTTAACAAGAATTGGAATACAATAACAACTTATTGACTTAATAGATTTGCCCGTAGGCATTGTTAAATTATAAGTTTCAATGGCTAATCGTGACCTTTGCTTCATTTCCCACATAGGATTACTTATATTTGTTTACTTTTCTACTTACATTTGGTCCTTTCATAAATCTATATTTATGATAACCAAAGCCGGTATCCAATACCCAAGTAGAACATTGACTTAAAGAAAAATTTATTTTAAATCTTGAACAAAACTATATTATAACCTAAAAACTTCACTAAGCTTCTTTGGTTAGCCTCTGCGCAAGATGCTTCTCGCGATTTCTTTCCGATGTCCGGGCTTATTGCGGTGGAAGCAAACTCCTTTGCTATCCGTGTCGATTTTGTTCTTATTATCCTTTGTTTACGCCTTTCTATTTACCTTCTTTGAATCGTTCTTCTTTTGGAAGATCCTTTGGCCCCTACCGATAAGACTTGGTCTTTCTTGGTTGAAAGTGACTCTCAAAATTTTTCAATATGTTAAGCAAATCAATGAGTCGATATCTAGCTTGTTCATATGAAAAATTCACAACAATTATGAAAGGAGTCCCGGTGAGTGCAAGATCAAATCTTGGCTCAACTCTCCATCCATGACAAAACCAGGTTGTCCTAATTGATCAATTAAATTGATTATGTTAAGAACTTTTTATGCATCTTATATAGTGCCATTGGCCATTCTAGATCGGAAGAGCTCCTTAGATATCTAATATATCTATCGGTCCTACTTTCCTCACCATCAAATACTTGATGTGCGGGAATATAGTAGGAGCATCCATAGTTTCATCTTGTGGCATTGAAGCTCGTTACTTACTCATGGATGCGAGCATGATGCATTGAGCCAATCATGCATCATCTTGCCACTTTCTAAAAGTAGCAATCTCTTCCTCGGAGGCATTATGCGCAACCATTGCATGGATGGGCGTATTAAGGACATAAGATAGCTTTTTCGACTATGAGAACTATTCTCAAATTCCTTAACCAATCCGTTTAATTGATTACGGTTAATTTAGCATCTAATATGCTTCGCGATGATAGTAATTTTAGACATTGTAAAATTACATAAATGAAATTTGTAATTAACAACATTTTAACATACATTCTTTTTATTAATTACCAAAATAATTTAGGTCTTGTTTTAAATTGGTATCTCCTTCATTTTCTTCAAACTATATTACCTCACTTATATAGTTAAGCAAAATCTAATTAAAGATCTCTTTAGTGAGAATAAGGATCCCATTTCAAATGTATATAGCCTTGTGGTGACACAACAAACTATATATAAATAAATAGGTAGACAACTTTTGTCAATTACATCAACTATGCAACTCCTTTTCTTTTGCCTCTTAGATTATTTTGATCAAGTGGTGGCACATCCGAATCAAAATTACCAAAGTTAAGTCCGACCTAGCACTCCATATATTCAAAAAAGAAAAATATCATCCTTGTGGTGACACAACAAAATAATATTGTTCAATTTTCTTTATAAGCATCAAATGTGATAAATTAACATCTTAAATACTTAATACTTGCCTTGTGGTGACACAACAAACTCATATTAAATATTTAATACTCTATTAATTTTATCATACTAGAAGGCGACGTTCGATATTCCAAATATCTTTGAACGCTTAGGACTTAATATAAAATTGAGGGTTTTTTATTAATTTGTCTCATCTTGTTTAGCGCGCATTACATATATATATAAAATACGCGTCGTATTAATGAACATGCGAAGCATGTTTACATAATATATAATATATATAGTATAAGCATGCACATATAGAATACTATATTCTACCCGGATTGATTATGGACTTTTATTCTAGTTTGGTTCACTAGAGCCACCAAGTGAACCAAAAGGTCAAACCCTAGGGGTGCGAGAAATAATATTTAAATATAACAATTACATTTAAACCCGGGGCTCTATTACAAAATGAGTCTTCAAGCGCTCCTTGCTCCTTGATCTCCAATTTTTCAAAATTAATTCTAACTATTCCTATTACAAAACTATTTAAAATAAATAGAAACCTTGATCGTGATCGAGGGAAATACATAGGAGGAGATAGAATATACATTCAGAAAAATTAGAGAAGGCGAGTCTGTGAGACTCCATTTAATAAAACTCATACATTCATGCATCCAACTAAAATAAAATCCAATCACATTGGTCAATTGTCCATAATCAATCTCATTTATTATCATACATATCACCATATGCATCGATAAATAACATTCATCTCATGAATAATAAACATTCAATATATATATTGATATCATTTAATGGGCAAATTTAGTTAGTATAAAATCTAATTTTGAATCAAAATAAACTCCTTTATTTTAATCCAAATTTAAATCAAAATAAAACTATTTTATTTTAATTTATCCAATTTTGAATAAAATAAACTATTTTATTTTAATCAAAATCTTTAATCAAAATAAACTCCTTTATTTTAATTAATTATGGAATCCAATTCCAAGTAAAAAAAACTTTATTAAAGGAAGCATGGATTTTCTTTCCTATTCACAAATAAACTCCTTTATTTTGAATAATATAAAATCTTATTTTATATCTAAATAAACTCCTTTATTTAAGAAATACGAAATTCTCTTTCTATTCATAAATAAACTCTTTTATTTAGAATAATATGAAATCTTATTTCATATCTAAATAAACTCCTTTATTTAAGGAAAGATGGAATACAATTTCAACTCCAATTAGTTATCATGGAATCAAATTCCAACTCTAATTAGTTAGCATGAAATTTAATTTTAAAATTAAAATAAACTTTTTATTTTAATATTAAAATAAACTTTTATTTTAAAATTAAAATAAACTTTTATTTTAATTATAAAATAATTAATATATATATATATATTATATTAACCGTATAATATATATATATATATATATCCGTATCTTCCTAAAAATTCACGTATATAGGATGTTTTATATATAATATATATATATATATATATATATATATATATATATATATATATATGAAGACATCCTTGAACTAATATATATATATATATATATATATATATATATATATATATATAAAAAAAACGTTGCATCCTTTTTTCAAAAATAATCACTTAGTAAGTTTTTCAAAAAAAGACTTTCATGATTCTTTTAATGGGCCACGTGGGACAATGTTTTTAAAAAAATATCATATCCATGAATCAATGAATTAACCTACGGATTAGCGAATGAAAAAAAAAAAAGCGATGGCGATTTAATTGGCCTTTTTTTTTTTTTTTTTAAATTTTATACAATAAAATTATGCCCAATTAAATTGTTCTAAACACATATCAATATACATATCAAATTAAAACAATTAATAATTCGCATAAAGGTTTGGCTCTGATGCCACTGTTAGGTTTGTAATATTCATGAACGCAATCAAATTGCAAAAATTAGCGAAAACGTGTAAAAATCAGAGTTTAAAATTTTTTACAAACCATATACCCGGATCACCCTTTATGCACAATTATTAATTAAACGAAAAGGATGAATAAGAAACATACCTTTGAAGATCCGAGCTTCCTCAGGTACAAGTTCACCTCCAATCCTTTTCGCGTTCAACTTGAATCCACCGGGTTTGGTTCCTTCCTTTGATCAACGTTAACCACCCAAGTGTTTGGCCTCTAGAGGTGATCCACCAAGGAAGAAAAAGATTCAAGAAGATGGGTGGTTGGCTAAACCCTAGTTTTTCTATCTCTATAGAAAAGGCGTACTCTCCCAACTATTGGAAATATTACGTATGTTGTATATTATGTATGTTGTAAAAGTCAACAACTACCTCACCCATAATAAGACTCCTCTTATTTATAGATGTGGGCAACCCACCTTAACAATTAAGGAATTGGGATTTATTTAATTAATTAAATTATTTTAATTAATTAAGCTCCCTAATCTTATTCGGGATAATTAATTAAACTCCTTTAACTAATTTTCCTTCCTAATCCAATTAGGAATAAATGAGAGTACTTATATTAAATTAATTCCTAAACTCTTTTAGAAATTAAAATAATAATAATTGTAATAATATTAATAAGACTCCTCTTATTAATTTATATTTAATATTTCTAAAATATTAAATAATAAATATTAAGCTATTTAATTTATTCTATCACCATAGATTAAATTAAATATACATAACATATATTATTACGATTATGCCATTAACTTCTTAAATAATTATTCTTCCTTTTATGGTGTGACCCTTTAGGTTCTCCATATTAAACCGGTTGTGAATAAATCAATTAGAACAATTCTAATCTTATTCAAATAAATAAATTAAATAATTAATTTATTTAAATAAATAATATTTATTCTACAATAGGGATAAGCCTCCCTAGCGATCAACGACTTTCCGGATAATATAGATTTCAACATTAATCATAAAAGAACCTTTGAGTAAATTGTTCTGCCGTATAATTCAATCCTTCCACCATCAATGTCCCAATTAAATATAAGACATGGAATTACCGTCAAGTCTTATTTTATTTAATTATATATATTTAAACTCTTAAATGCACAACTCCAAATAATGCAAATTAGAAACTCCTTTCTAATTTCATTACGCTTTAACCAAGGACTCTTTGGTTGTCATTTATCGAATCACATAGGACATTTCTCTTCTTTTATTAGAAGTGGTAGATTCTTTATTGATCATATATTATCTCCATGTACAACTTGTTATACCCAAGCATACCCTTTGATATACCCTAAGGGTCTTAAGGAATAAGTCAAAGTATAACTCATCATACACAAGATACTATGATGATGATCTCAAGTCCAGGATCACTTGTACTACTATCACTACTGAAATTCCTATTGACGAGCAAGTAAAACTCCATTAGGTATTCCTTAGCGAGCCACGTTCAGTGAACTTATTCTCTAATAAGCACCTACATACTTGCTTTAGTGTCTCCACACAAATGATCATGAGATTAATCATCCTCATCCAATGAGCAAACAACGTATGTACCAATCTATCCGGATTCACTAATCCCCAATTTAGTAATCCAATGATTGGGAACTATTTTAGTTTTAAGCTTTCTAAGAATTTAGATCTCATTAGAATGATCATCATCATTATTCTAAAAGCATTGCTTAAAACTATGGGTTTATCACATATTATAAAACAACATCATGTAGATAATTAAAAGTCTTTAATAAATAAATACTTTTTATTAATAAATGAATAAGATTATTACAAAGTATATGCTTTATCATCAAACATGATTGGCTTGTGTGCATACTACTTTCCGGCGTAGTTGTTACCGTTAACACTGTTGGAATACCCGGTGGTTAAAATACATTAATACGCGTGGTTGCATAGTAGCACACGGTATTGCACAGTATTTTTGAATTATTGATTCTTACGTAAGAAGGCACTACTCAAAAATTATTACAGTAATTACTATTCAATATTTTATTTTATTGATTCAATAATTGCTACGTTGATATTTTATATTATTGTTATTTCAATAATTGTCACTGTATAGTATTTCCCAGTATTATATCAGTAATTCATATTATTTGAATAATATTATTAGATAGCATTATTGGCAATGTCTAGAAAGTTCTGTCAATGAGAGCTTTGGTCACCTAATTACGCGCCAGTAAGGAGAAATTCTTATGGGAAAGCCCCCTCTTTCCTGGGAACTGCCTGGTTGTCATTATTGTGATTCTGTAATATTATTTGTGAATAATTAATTATTGATAAGGAAATATTTATTTGATGCGGATATAAATGATGGATTTATTTATTTTTATGTGGTTATAAAGGAAGGAATTAATGTTGAGGTGTTTTATCAGTATTTTGTCGGATTGGAGGTATTAAAAAATTAAATCGGTGTTCTTAAAGCTCTATTGTCTGAGTTATAATTTTAATCCGATCGTTGGATCGTTGTGATTTTTGGATATGTTATACATATATAAGTTGAGTATATGTCCACAAATTTTGAACCGTTAAAAATTAACGTATGATTTGTTATGAATTTTAAGAGGTGTTGAAAATCGTCCGTTTGTAACATTCGAATATTTTCTGTTGGGAATTTGGAAAAACTTTCTTCTACAAAGTTGTAGAGAATTTGATTTTGTATGGAATGGACATTAAATTCATATTTTTCTGATACAAGGACTATTTATTATGAATTATTGAAGTTTCGAAAAATAAATGTTTTTATTAATTAAGGGTGGGACCCACTTTTGTTTTTTGTGAAAACATGTGCTGATTTTGGGTGAGCCCCACTGTGGTG
This sequence comes from Panax quinquefolius, assembly GCA_020205615.1. NCBI lineage: Eukaryota > Viridiplantae > Streptophyta > Magnoliopsida > Apiales > Araliaceae > Panax > Panax quinquefolius. The sequence goes on from CM035167.1 coordinate 103,548,606, forward strand.
GCTGAAGTTTTTTCAAAAGTGGCATGCGTAGAAGGTTGAAAAAATAATATTATTATTTTATTATTTAGTCTCCTATGACGTTCTAGCATTTTCCTATAAATAGGTGCTTAGGTTAGAATTGAAAATCACACCAAAAATAAGTTTTCTTTCTCTCTATATTATCGAGCGTATTTTTGTGAGTATTTAGATACTTTGAGAGTAGCTATTCAGTGCAAGTTTCCTTCGGCTTTACATCTGATATTTCGATCAGAAATACTGTTATTTTGAGGTAAGGGATGTTATTTTCTTCGTAATGATGTTATTCTTTCAATATCATTATACTGAAATATTGGTATGGATTTTATTGTGGAATTTCTATCTTTTTGTGTCGGGGTTACTATTCACGTATACGACACTATTCACATATACGACACTATTCACGAATACAGCACTATTCATAGAAAAAATGAAATTTTCTTTTCTTTGTCCAAGTTGTCTATTATGGTTACTATCTTTGATTGTATCCATGTTTTGATCTTTATTCTTGAATTTTGCTCCACAATTGATTATTATAAGGTATTATTGAACTTGGATAAACTAAAGTATGAATCTCTAATCTTTGATCTTTTATCTCACTAGATTTGTTTCCTTTAAGATATTTTTCATCATCCGCAGTCCTAAATGATGATATTACTGAATATCTTTGGCCTGTAGTGCAAAGATGAATATTTGATTCAAGATGTATATTGATTGATGTTACAGGGATAAAATATTGATGATGGACTTTTAAATCTTAGAAGATAGTAGAATTCATTCTCTACTTGACTCTTCTAATGGATTGATGTTTCCACTGCAGTTGTTGATCTAAAACTTGTTGTCTATTATATTTTATTAGATTTTTCCCTGTTGAAGACTAATGATAAATTGTTTTATATTATCTTAGTCATAATATTCTTTATTGGGCTAGTTGAGCTCACCCTTTTCCTTTTTGTTCCATTTTTCTTCTCAAGAGGTGAGAACATAGCAGGAACTAGTCGGGGTTTGGAGTGATGGTTCAGGATAGTTGTCTTAATAGTCCTCGCTATTTTGTAAAATAGTGTATCAATAATTGTAATGAGGACTCCTTTTGAGTTTGTATACTGTCTATTATACAATATTTGTATTCAAACTCACAGTATATGTGTTGTTGTATTTTGCACGACAATTGTATTACTGAAGTTGTATTTGTTTATGTACCATGTATTTGGCTCCTCAGAATGGGTGATGTATACCTATTTTGGGGGTGTCACAAACCCAGTTCCAAGATGTGTTTTCGTCATGGTATCAACCTACCCTGAGTGGCTATCCAATATAGTTCGTGTGCCTAAGCCCGGATGGAAGGTGCGAGTATGTGTGGATTACCAGGATTTAAACAAAGCTTGTCTCAAATACAATTTATGAGTACATTTTATCCACATACTAATAGAAAACACGACTTAGTATCAGCTTTACTGGGTACCATCAGATCATGGTTGCTGAAGAGGACCGGGAGAAAACAACCTTCATCACTCCCTGAGGAACCTTTTGGTACATGTGTTTATCATTCGGCCTTATCAATGTCGGTGCCACCTATCAGCGAGCCATGATGGCTCTTTTCCATGATCTAATGCACAAAGAAATAGAGGTCTATGTGGATGACATCATCGTCAAATTCCAGAGGGAAGATGACCATATAGACCATCTCAAAAAGCTTTTTAATCGATTGCGCAAATACAACTTGAAGCTGAATCCGACCAAGTGTGCCTTCGATGTCAAGTCAGGCAAGTTACTGGGATTTCTAGTAAGCTATAGAGGCATTGAACTGGATCCTTCCAAAATTAAGGCCATCACTGCGATGCTCGTACCTCGAATAGAGAGGGAAATACGGGGATTTCTGGGGAGAATCAATTTCATCAGCAGATTCATCTCCCAACTCACAATAATGTATGAGCCCATCTTCAAACTATTAAGGAAAGACTCATCCATGAAGTGGAATGAAGAGTGTCAAAAAGCCTTCCTTTCCATTAAAAAGTAATTTGTCAAAGCTCCCATCTTGGTACCTCCAAGATAAAATGTTCCCATGTTTATGTACTTGTCATTCAATGACAATGCTATAGACTGTATACTGGGAGAAAAAGATGGTAGAGGCAAGGAAAGAGCTATCTATTACCTCAGCAAAAGATTTAGCAGCAGTGAGCATAAGTATACTTTGATTGAAAAGACCTAATGTGAATTAGCATGGGCCACCATGAGGTTACAACATTATCTCCATGGTCACACAACCCATCTCATATCATGCATGTATCATCTAAAGTAAGTCTTCAACAAACCCATGTTGAATTGCCAACTGTCCAAATGGAAGTTGATCCTCCCATAATTCGAAATTATCTACGTGACTCAAAAGTCTATCAAAGGTCAAGGAATTGCGGATCAACTGGCCGCAGCACCATCAGGGGATTTCGAACCCTTGGAAACGTATTTCCCCGATGAAGGAGTAATGACAATTCTACAAAGCCATCAGGAAAATACAATTCGAGTGTGGAAATTATATTTTGATGGAGCTGTAAACATGGAAGGTGTCAGAGCAAGGGTAGTTCTGGTATCTATTTTGGGAGAACAATATCATGTTGCTATCAAATTGAAATTTGTCAACACTAACAACATAGCTGAGTATGAAGGCTTTATAATGGGGTTGAAACTGGCCCAATCCATGAGTGTCAAATGGTTAACTATCTTTGGGGATTCCAAGCTGGTCATCAAACAAACCACTGGGGCATATCACACCAAAGAATTGCATTTGTTGCCTTACCATCGGCAAGTTATCAAGATGGCAAGGGAGTTTGAGGAAATATCCTTCATCCACATTCCTCAGAACAAAAATGATTTTGCGGATGCACTAACAAACCTAGCCTCTTTGATCAACATATTTGAAAGGGGAGGCATCTCAAATATCAAACTTGCAAGCCAGAAGGTACCAACCTATGGAAATTACATTGGAGAAGTATCAGATGAGCTACCTCCCATCCATCACCCCTGGTATCATTCTATCAAATAGTATCATCGAGATTGATCTACGCCCGTTGGGGCAAGTCAAGCTAATAGAAAGTGGATCCATAAAATGGCCATGAAATTCTATCTAAGCGGAGATGCACTTTACAAAAGGGATATGGGAATAGGCCTTCTAAGATGCCTAGATAAAGACCAAGCCCAAAGACTCATGGATGAAATCCATGGTGGAGTATGTGGTCCACACATAACCGGTCTTTTACTTGCCAAGAAGATATTAAGAACAAGGCATTATTGGATATCCCTCAAAGCAGACTGTGATGATCACATCAGGAGATGTTATCAATGCCAGATTTATGGAAATGCCATCCACGCTCCTCCAAGTGAACTCCACAATATGAGTTCACCATGGCCTTTTTCAATGTGGGGAATGGACATGAACGAGCCAATCGGGCCCAAAGCCAACAATGGTCATCAGTTTATCTTCACTATGATCGACTACTTCACCAAATGGGTAGAAGCGACCTCTTTTCCCAAAGTCACCAAAGAGGTAATCATTGGTTTCATCAGAAACAATGTCATCTGTTGATATGGACAACTGGAGGTGATCGTATCAAACAATGCCAAAAATCTAAACAAACAGATGATGGAAGAATTATGCAGCAAATTCTACATCAAATATCTCAACTCCGTTATTTATCATCCAAAGATGAATGGTGATGTTGAAGCAACCAATAAGACTATCAAGAAGATCATGCAAAAGATGTCCACCAATCGCAAAGGATGGCCTGACTTATTGCCTCTGACATTGTTAGCCTATAAAACGTCAATGCGCACTTGTACTGGGGCTACCCCCAGGTAGTGGTCCCCATAGAGGTAGAAATGGAGTCATTAAGAGTGTTAATAGATGCTCAAATGGAGGAAGATCAATGGTTACAAGACCTGTACCACCAATTATCTCTGATAGATGAAAGAAGGGCCACAACCATCTTTTATAGTCAATTATATCAACAAAGGATTGCTCGGTTCATAACAAGAAAGTCTGACTACGATAATTCAAAAAAAAGACTTGGTCTTACAGAAAGTCCTTGTCAATCAAGATCAATCTAAAGGAAAGTTCACCCCGAACTGGGAAGGCTCGTTCATTGTCAAGGAATTGTTGACAGGAAGAGCTCTCAGATTGCAAGAAATGAACGACAAAGAATTTTTCCAACTTATCAATTCAGACACCGTGATAAGGTATTATGTCTGAAATCACATACAAACCAACATCCTAGTTCTGAATCAAATCAATTAATCAAGTCAATTCAACCTTTCAAACCGCACCATGAACTACGAAAGACCTGATCTCTCCTCATCAATGGGAGTACGTAGGCAGCCAACTATGGTGCGGTCCAACCTTACCAAAACCCACAGAATCCTTTCAATGGACCTGTGATCACCATATACAACTTTTAAACCTTTAAAGCCAAAGTTTGAATTATGTAGACCTGATATCCCCTCATCAATGGGAGTACGTAGGCAACCAACTATGGTGCGGTATAACCCCAACCAAAAAATTTAAAAACCCATGCAAATCTCAACGACTCAACCCACAAAGCAGGAACTACCTAATCTCCCCTCATTAATGGGAGTAAATAGGCCTCCATCTATAGTGCAGTCTAACCATCATATCTCAATGACTCAAACCACATAGCAGGAACTACCTGGTCTCCCCTCATCAACGGGAGTACGCAGGCAACCATCTATGGTGAAGTCAAACCCTGGAAGAGGAAAGCCAAAACCTTTGCTTGAACCTTAACCACATCAAAAATTAGTCCCAAGACACCAAAAATGGTAATTATCAAGCAAGTAACAAGGCTTATCTAAAAGGGAAGTGAATCAAAAATATGTTTCCTTGCCATATAATATTGTTTGATATATACAATGTGTCATGTTCATGACAAAAATGGCTAACCTAGTCTATGTAGGAAAATGAAAGCTAATCTACAAACACGTAGATAAACGGGCCAACAAGTCCAACATGGCATCCTTCTCAGAAGATGTGAATCTATAAGCTCCTGCCCTAAGGTATCCATATATGTCAGGAGATCTACGGCCATCTGCATAGTTCTACCATGATCATCTATAAATGCACTCATCTCTGCAATGATGATAGCCGTGTGGGATCTAAATGCAGTACTATCAGTAGTGGCAACGTTCCAAATAGCTCGAGCCTCATCCCGCTTAACAAAAACAGCATCCCGAGTCACTCGAGCCTCATTTCGCTTAACAAACGCGGTATGCCTACTAGCTCGGCATCATCCCTATCAATAAAAGTAGCATCTCTACCAAAAAGAGCTTTCAACATCAAGGCCCTAGCCTTATCCCTCTCAAATGTCATCAGATGTAATCTCTACTCCAAATACTCAAATAAGGTGGAGCCATAGCAGTGGGAATACTGGGGGAATCAACCAGAGCTGTTGTCAAGCCAACAAATACCTCATCCTTATTGGGAGAATCAGGGCCCTCCATAGGCTCATCATCAGAATGAATACTCGGCTCTGAGTGAATAAACATAGCCGATGCAATATCTTCCTCCAACCATGCGGAATACTTTAAAGAACGATCTGGATGACTATTCGAAAGGTCAGCCCTCTCTCAATGAGTTTAACAATCATAAATCCTGGTCAAGTCCACTTTTGACAAAAGTTAAGATGACAGTCGCTGACCCAATGCCCCGTTAAAGGGATGAATATCCTAAAACTGATCAAATTATCCCGTGACAGCTAGTGGATGATATGTCGTCACCCCTCTCAAACCAGCCAAGGGTAGATAGTCCATGCCGACTGCATGAGTGATAAAGCTATAGGGAGAGCTGAGCCCTGAACAAGGAAAAATAGCAAATGGATCCTCAATCCCTGTCAAAAAAGCTAACCAGGATGCTACTTCTGTACACTCAGCCGGCTGAAAGGAATAAGACATTGCTATCTCATGAGTAAAGCAATACCCATAACATCTAAATGTGCCAATCAGTCTCAAGTGTGTAATGAACCACACATACAACAAGACGGCACTGCCTGTGAAAAACCCCATAGAATGGGTATGGCAAAATGTGGCCGACCTCAAGGTCTCTGCCAAGATCATCGGTAAGATGGTATAACCTTCCCTGAGAGCATGAACTACCGTAATCAGGCTAATGTCCAGATGGTACATGTACAACGACATGTATAGATAGGCCACGATGCATATCAAGAAAATATTTACGTGAGAAACATGCCACTCACCCTTTGTAATGGTGAAATCCCTAGAATGCCGTAAATAACTGTCCAGTGACCCAAATCGGTCAATCAAGAAATCCATGGACACCACATGCCCCGAGGTAATCTCATCCAGTAAAACTCTGCGTTGTAAGCCGGTCAAGGCCATAAACTGCCGGCTCATATCACCGACAACCATCCTAGCGCAAGGCTGGTCAAAAGGTAAATCTATGAGATGCTCATACTCCTCCAATGTAGAAGTCATCTGATTGATATCAAATCTAAACACCTGTCTCTCTAGTATCTAATGAGATATCATGCCGTCTATAAAGCCCAACGGTACCTGGAACGTCAGGAGGGTCATAGAGTGGCTCAATAACTGATCAATTGTCACCCGATCTAGGGAAGACAAACTGCCATACCAGGATCTCAAAGAAGAGGCCACCAATATGGGTGGGGTATGCTAAATCTAGCTAACAGTGGATGAAGACATCTGTAGAGCCGTATCATAAGACCATCCATGATATAATGCATGCATCATGATAAATGACAATGATAAATGACAATATGATGTAGGGAATAGAAAGCATTATATATACATTCCTAAATACATCATTATCTAATACATCATCTCTGTATACAACTGAAAATAAAAAGTATAGGGAAATGGGGCACAGCCGCCCAATATCTAATATAGGGCTATCAAAAGATATAACAAAAAATGGGGCATAGTCACCCAATATTTAACAGAGGCCTATCAAAAGAAATAACGAGAAATATCTTAGAAGAAATCAATGATGTCCACATCATCCAATCGATCCATCTGATGTAACTCCTCTTGAGTTGGTGAGTCTCTGCTAGAAGGGATATCAGGTCGATACAAAGGAGGATCTACACCAGTAAAGCCATCAAAATATGGGCCACCTGATGGGCCAGCGACAGAGTTGGAATGATCAAAAGAATCTGCCTCTGATGGGTCTCTGCCCAAATTTCGGATGAAAAAATGTGCCCAATCCAACCTCTAGGTCAAACTGTCAATCTGCGTTAAATGAGTGGGCTCTCGGACACAAGCAATCCAATCTGTCATCATGATGAACCTAGGGACCATATCCCCAATAAACTGTGTGGCGCGGGTCTTAGCTCCAATGGTGCGAGGGAACCATCAGTGGTAAAAAGACTCCTGGGTGAAGGGACCCTCTGACAAAGTAAAGTCATCTAAACTCATCAGGGGAATCTCGGTGATCGACTGAGATAAAGGCCAATGTCATCTGGCAAGAGGAAAGAACATAATGCATATCTCCCATATGGTACTCCTGATAGCACGCTCTCCTAAATAGAGCTCCCAACCTCCGTTAGTCAGGAGAGGAATCCGACGGGTAGACAATATATACTTGACACCATTTGGGAAGCCACCCTTAAAGCCTACTATTGTGACGCCCCCAAAATATGTATACATCACCCATTCTTAGTCGTCAAATACATGGTACATAATACAAATACAAACTTAATTATACAACTGTCGTGTAACATAAGCTAAGAGTTCTAACACGAATATTATCTCCTAGACAATATCCAAAATCAAATGAAGTCCTCATTACAATTATTATTACACTATTTCACATAATACTGAGGATTACTAAAACAACCATCTGGACCGTCACTCCATTCCCTGACTAGTCCTAGCTATATTCTCATTTCCTGAAGAGAACAATGAAAGCAAAGGGAGAGCTCAACTAACCCAGTAAAGAATATTATGACAAAGATAATGTAGAATAAATTATTGTTAGCCTTCAACAGTGTTAAACTGATAGAATACAATAGACAACAAGTTTAACTACAACGAACCAAATAATCCATTAGAAGAGTCAAGTAGAGCATGATATATATTATCTTCTATGATTTAAAAGTTTATCATCAATTTTATCGCTGAGACTCAGCTCAATAAATAATCCACATAACTAAATTATCCATGCAGTAAAGGCCAAGGATATTCATTAGTATCACATCCACGAATTACCCATGTAGTACGGGCCAAGGATATTCGTGTTATAACCAATGGTCATTGTAAGACCCCGAATTTTATGAAATAAAAGTATTCAATTTTTCTATTTAGTAAATGGTTAAATTGATAAAAGGTTAAAGTTAAAAGTGATATTTAAAAATTTTGCAAAGTAAGCAAGTTGATATAAAATATTCGTTGTGTCGGGGAATATTCGATTGGTCGGGGAATATTTGTTTTAACAGGGAATATTCGTACGACGGCACAATCATTGGTGAACCCCACAACGGAAGTATTGTCGTATTTAGAAAATGACAGTATTATCTTTTTATAAATAACGGGAAAAGTTTTACCGTTAAACTGTTGAACTACCAGGTAGTAAACATACAGTAATACGCGTGATTGTATAGTAGCACACGGTATCGATTATTGATGCTTACGTAAGAAGTAACTCAATTATACTCAATTATTGCTACAGTAATTGCTGCATATCTCTCATATTATTGATTCAATTATGGTCACAGTATCATCTGCATAATATTTATTATTATTAAATCAATAATTGAGACGGCAAAGTTATTCATATTATTATTTGCAATATTGACAATGTCTAGAAGTTCACAAGGAGAGGTTTGGTCACCTAATTGCGCACCAATAAGGAGAAATCTTTATCGGAAAGCCCCCTCTTTTCTGGGAACGACCTGGTTGTTAAATATTATGAATTATAATATTAATGATGAATAAGTTCGTGTTGATTAAAGATGAAATTGATAGTTCTATTGTGTTGGAATTATTAGTGTTAGTGAAAATCGACATTTATTTCGATAATAATTGATGTCTGGAGGTTATATTGACTAATTAGGTAATTAACCGGATAAAAGAGCAATTAATTGCTATTAATTCACATGCTTATAACTATGTGTTCACATGTGTGTACTATTTATTCACATGATTTACTATTAGGGGAATTGGTGCAAGATTAATAATACTTGAATGACTAAGTTAAAAATGGAGGTATAGATGGATGTATTATACTATAATTAATTTTTTCACATGTTTAGAACTATTGAGTCACATGATTTACTATTGATTCATATGATTTACTATTAGGGGAGGTGGTGCAAGTTTGATAATACTTACAAGACTAAATTAACAATGAAGAAAAAGAGGGAGGTATTATACTGTAATATTTTGAGCCCAAAACGTGCAATTATTGAAACTATATTTTCCTATAAATAGAAGCTCATTCTTCCTTCATTTCTCACCAATTCACTAAAGCTATAGAGTAATTATTATAGAGAGAAAGAAGAAGAGAAATATGCTGTAAGACCCCAACTTTTTAATGAATAAAATCAAATTTCCTTTTATTTATTATTGTGAATAATAAGGTATTAATTTGATATAATAACTTTGGTTATGGGTGAAATGTGAAAATTTTGCAAAATAAGCAAGTGGTTATAAAATATTCACTTTGTCGGTGGAATATTCTTTCCGTTTTGGAATATTCGCACGACTCACAGTAGCGACAATTAATGGACCCCATAACGGATAACTACGAATGAAGAAAACGAAAAAATTGAATAACGGTGTAGTTGTTACCGTTAACACTATTGGAATACCCGGTGGTTAAAGTAAAGTAATACGCGTTGTTGCACAGTAGCATACGGTATTGAATAGTATTGTTGAATTATTGATCCTTACGTAAGAAGGCACTACTCAATAATTGTCACAATAGTTACTGTTCAATATTTTATTTTATTGATTTAATAATTCTTTGCATTGATATTTTATATTATTGTTGTTTCAATTATCGCCATCGACAACGATATCTCCTTTATCGATTAGTAATTGATTATTTGGAATAATATTATTAGATAACATTATTGGCAATGTCTAGAAAGTTACACAAGGAGAGGTTTGGTCACCTAATTATTGGCCAAGATGAGGAGAAATCCTTATTGAAAGCCCCTCTTTCTTAGGAATGTACTTTGGTTCTCATAAATGTGATTCTGTAATATTATTTGTGAATAATTAATCATTGATTCATATGATAAGGAAATATTTATTTTATGTGGATATATGATGGATTTATTTATGTGGTTATAAATGAAGGAATTAATGTTGAGGTGTTTTATTAGTATTTTGTCGGATTGGAGGTATTAAAAATCAAACCAGTATTTTTTGAGATATATTGCAGGAGTTATAATTTTTAATCCGACCGTTGGATCGTTGTAATTTTTGGATATGTTATACATATATAAGTTGAGTATATGTCCACAAATTTTGAACCGTTAAAAATGAGCGTATGATTTGTTATGAATTTTAAGAGGTGGCTGATTCGAAAATCAGGTTATAAATCATTTTGGTGGAAAATTCTAGAATTGGTGGGCCCCACTCTTGGTTGGTGAAGAAATGTGCTGAGATTTTATTCAAATGTGGTGGGTGGGAATAGTAGCGAGTAAAGCCATCGGGGTTGCGAGTTAAGCACCTTGGTACTTAACATTTTCCTATAAATAGAAATTTTAAGTTAGAATTGAAAATCACACCGTAAACAAGTTTTCTCTTTCTCTCTCTAGATTATTGAGTGTATTTTGTGAGTATTTAGATACTTTGTGAGTTTACATTAATCGATTGCAAGTTTCCTTCACCTTATCTACCGATATTCCGATCGTAAATCTTGATATTTTGAGGTAAGGGATATTATCTTCTTCTTAAATGATATTTTCTTCAATATCATTATCCCGAAATATTGGTATGAACTTTTTATCAAATTTGGAACTTTTTGTGTCGGAGTTACTATTCACGATATATGCACTATTCACTTAATACTCGACACTATTCACCAAAAAATGAAATTTTCTTCTTTTTGTCCAAGTTGTCTATTATGGTTACTATCTTTTATTATATCCATGTTTTGATCATTATTTTTGAATTCTGCTTCAAAATTGGTTATTTCGGAATATTATTGAACTTGGATAAACTGTAATACGAATCCTTAATATTTGATATGTTATCTCACTGGATTCATTTTCTTTAAAATATTTTTCATCATCCTCAGTCCTAAATGATGATACAAATGAATATATTTGGCTTGTAGTGCAAAGATGAATGATTACCTAATGAATATTTTTGGCCCGTAGTGCAAAGATGAAAAGGTGTTGAGATGAACATGACCAACTGGTGATACAAATGAATATCTTTGGCCTGTAGTGCAAAGATGAATATTTGATTCAAGATGTATATTGATTGATGTTACAAGGATAAAATATTGATGATGGACTTTTAAATCTTAGAAGATAGTAGAATTCTTTTTCTACTTGACTCTTCTAATGGATTGTTTGTTTTCATTGCAGCATTGTTGATCTAAAACTTGTTGTCCATTATATTTTATCGATTATTCCCTGTTGAAGACTAATGATAATTTGTTGTATATTATCTTAGTCATAATATTCTTTACTGGGCTAGTTGAGCTCACCCTCTTGTTCCATTTTTCTTCTCAGGAGGTGAGAACATAGCAGGAACTAGTCGGGGTACGGAGTGATGGTTCTAGAAAGTTGTTTTAGCGGTCCTCACTATTTTTAAAATAGTGTATCAATAATTGTAATGAGGACTCCTTTTGAGTTTTTATACTCTCTATTTGTATTTAAACTCACAGTTTAATGAAGTTGTATTTGTTTCTGTACTATGTATTTGGCGACTCAGAATAGGTGATGTATACCTATTTTGGGGGCGTCACAGTTGGTATCAAAGCTTAGGGATATGATCTCTGGCTGAGATGTGAGACAAGAACTAGGAGGAGAAAGACGTGGAATTCCTTCGCTAGTATGTGAAAGTAGTATGCACACAAGCCAATCATGTTTGATGATAAAGCATATACTTTGTAACAATCTTATTCATTTATTAATAAAAAATATTAATTTATTAAAGGCTTTTAATTATCTACATGATGCTGTTTTATAATATGTGATAAACCCATAGTTTTAAGCAATGCTTTTAGAATAATGATGATGATCATTCTAATGAGATCTAAATTCTTAGAAAGCTTAAAACTAAAATAGTTTCCAATCGTTGGATTACTAAATTGGGGATTAGTGAATTCGGATAGATTGGTACATACGTTGCTTGCTCATTGGATGAGGATGATTGATCTCATGATCATTTGTGTGGAGACACTAAAGCAAGTATGTAGGTGCTTATTAGAGAATAAGTTCACTGAACGTGGCTCGCTAAGGAATACCTAATGGAGTTTTACTTGCTTGTCAATAGGAATTCCTGTAGTGATAGTAGTACAAGTGATCCTTGGACTTGAGATCATCATAGTATCTTGTGTATGATGAGTTATACTTTGACTTATTCCATAAGACCCTTAGGGTATATAAAAGGGTATGCTTGGTTATAATAAGTTGTACATGGAGATAATGTATGATCAATAAAGAATCTACCACTTCTAATAAAAGAAGAGAAATATCCTATGTGATTCGATAAATGACAACCCAGTAGTCCTTGGCCAAGGCAGAATGAAATTAGAAATGAGTTTCTAATTTGTATTATTTGGAGTTGTGCATTTAAGAGTCGAAATACATATAATTAAATAAAATAAGACTTGACAGTAATTCCATGTCTTATATTTAATTGGGACATTGTATGGTGGAAGGATTGAATTATACGGTAACTATTTACTCAAAGGTTCTTTTATGATTAATGTTGAAATCTATATTATCTGGAAAGTCGTTGATCGCTAGGGAGGCTTATCCCTATTGTAGAATATATATTATTTATTTAAATAAATTAATTATTTAATTTATTTATTTAAATAAGATTAGAATTGTTCTAATTGATTTATTCATAACCGGTTTAATATGGAGAACCTAAAGGGTCACACCATAAAAGGAAGAATAATTATTTAAGAAGTTAATGGCATAATCGTAATAATATATTATGTATATTTAATTTATACTATGGTGATAGAATAAATTAAATAGCTTAATATTTATTATTTAATATTTTAGAAATATTAAATATAAATTAATAAGAGGAGTCTTATTAATATTATTACAATTATTATTATTTAATTTCTAAAAGAGTTTAGGAATTAATTTAATATAAGTACTCTCATTTATTCCTAATTGGATTAGGAAGGAAAATTAGTTAAAGGAGTTTAATTAATTATCCCTAATAAGATTAGGGAGCTTAATTAATTAAAAGAATTTAATTAATTAAATAAATCCCAATTCCTTAATTGTTAAGGTGGGTTGCCCACATCTATAAATAAGAGAAGTCTTATTATGGGTGTGGGGTTGTTGACTTTTACAACATACGTAATTCCAATAGTTGGAGAGTACGCCCCCTTTTTCTATACAGATAGGAAAAACTAGGGTTTGAGCCAATACCCCTTCTTCTTGAAAATTTTTCTTCCTTGGTGGATCACCTCTAGAGGCCAAACAATTGGGTGGCTAATGTTGATCAAAGGAAGGAACCAACCCCAGTGGATTCAAGTTGAACTCGAAAATGATTGGAGGTGAACTTGTACCTGAGGAAGCTCAATCTTCAAGGGTATGATTTTATTCTTTATCTTTTCGTTTAATTAATAATTGTGCATAAAGGGTGATCCGGGTATATGGTTTGTAAATTTTTTTAAACTCTGATTTTACACGTTTCCGCATTTTTTTATGCAATTTGATTGCGCACATGAATATTACAAACCTAACAGTGGCATCAGAGCCAAACCTTTATGCGAATTATTAATTGTTTTAATTTGATATGTATATTGATATGTGTTTAGAATAATTTAATTGGGCATAATTTAATTGTATAAAATTTAAATAAAAAAAAAAAAAAAATCTTAAATCTTAATGATTGCTTGTCACTCACTAAAATCAAGTAGCGGATCACGAAGTCATTAATGTGTTTTAAAAAAAAAAAAAAAAATTTAAATGAAGCGTGAGTTATTCTATTAAATTAATAAAGAAAAACCTAGTAGTAGTATAAATATATATATATGATATATATATATATTTGAATCATATCCTCTTTTTTTTTTATAGTGACTCACGACGTTTTTTTTATATAATATATATATATATATATATATATATATATTGTTATTATATTATATATATATATAGTTATATATATATATATATATATATATATATTATTCTTAATTATTTTATAATTAAAATAAAATGTTTATTTTAATTTTAAAATATAAAGTTTATTTTAATTTTAAAATTAAATTTCATGCTAACTAATTAGAATTAGAATTGGATTCCATGATAACTAATTGGAGTTGAAATTGGATTCCATGTTTCCTTAAATAAAGGAGTTTATTTAGATATGAAATAAGATTTCATATTATCCAAAATAAAGGAGTTTATTTGTGAATAGGAAAGAGAATCCTAATTTCCTTAAATAAAGGAGTTTATTTAAATATGAAATAAGATTTCATATTATTCAAAATAAAGAAGTTTATTTGTGAATAGGAAAGAAAATCCGTGTTTCCTTAAATAAATGAGTTTATTTAAATATGAAATAAAATTTTATATTATTCAAAATAAAGGAGTTTATTTGTGAATAGGAAAAAGAATCGATTTTTTCTTAAATAAAGGAGTTTATTTAGATATGAAATATGATTTCATATTATTCAAAATAAAGGAGTTTATTTATGAATAGGAAAGAAGAATCTCTGCTTCCTTTAATAAAGGAGTTTATTTTATATATGGAATTGGATTCCATAATTAATTAAAATAAAGGAGTTTATTTTGATTAAAATTTTGATTAAAATAAAATAGTTTATTTTATTCAAAATTGGATAAATTAAAATAAAATAGTTTTATTTTGATTTAAATTTGGATTAAAATAAAGGAGTTTATTTTGATTCAAAATTAGATTTTATACTAACTAAATTTGCCCATTAAATGATATCAATATATATATTAAATGTTTATTATTCATAAGATGAATGTTATTTATTGATGCATATGATGATGTGTATGATAATAAATGGGATTGATTATGGACTATTGATTAAATGTGATTGGATTTTATTTTAGTTGGATGCATGAATGTATGGGTTTTATTAAATGGGGTTTATGTACCTCGCCTTTCTCTAATTTTTTCTTAATGTAAATTCTATCTCCTCCTATGTACTTCCCTCGATCACGATCAAGGCTTCTATTTATTTTAAATAGTTTTGTAATAGGAATAGTTAGAATTAATTTTGAAAATTGGAGATCAAGGAGCAAGGAGCGCTTGAAGACCCGTTTGTAATGGAGCCCGGGTTTAAATGTAATAGTTATATTTAAATATTATTTTTTGCACCCCTAGGGTTTGACCTTTTGGTTCACTTGGTGGCTCTAGTGAACCAAACTAGAATAAAAGTCCATAATCAATCCGAGTAGAATATAGTATTCTATATGTGCATGCTTATACTATATATATTATATATTATGCAAACATGCTTCGCATGTTCATTAATATGATGTGTATTTTATATATATATGTGCATGCGCGCTAAACAAGATGAGACAAATTAATAACAAACCCCTCAATTTTTATATTAAGTCCTAAGCGTTCAAAGATATTTGGAATATCGAACGTCGCCTTCTAGTATGATAAAATTAATAGAGTATTAAATATTTAATATGAGTTTGTTGTGTCACCACAAGGCAAGTATTAAGTATTTAAGATGTTAATTTATCACATTTGATGCTTATAAAGAAAATTGAACAATATTATTTTGTTGTGTCACCACAAGGATGATATTTTCTTTTTGAATATATGGAGTTCTAGGTTGACTTAACTTGGATAATTTTGATTCGGATGTGCCACCACTTGATCAAAATAATCTAAGAGGCAAAAGAAAAGGAGTTGCATAGTTGATGTAATTGACAAAAGTTGTCTACCTATTTATTTATATATAGTTTGTTGTGTCACCACAAGGCTATATACATTTGAAATGGGATCCTTATTCTCACTAGCAAATCTTTAATTAGATTTTGCTTAACTATATAAGTGAGGGTAATATAGTTTGAAGAAAATAGTGGAGATACCAATTTAAAACAAGACCTAAATTATTTTGGTAATTAATAAAATAATGTATGTTAAAATGTTGTTAATTATAAATTCATTTACAATTTTAAAATGTCTAAAATTACTATCATCGCTGAAGCATATTAGATGCTAAATTAACCGAATAGAATTAAACGGATTGGTTAAGGAATTTGAGAATAGTTCTCATAGTGAAAAGCTATCTTATGTCATAATCGCCTATCCTCAAGAATGGTTGCGCATAATGCCTCCGAGAAAGACATTGCTACTTTTAGAAAGTGGCAAGATGATGCACAATTGGCTCAATGCATCATGCTCGCATCTATGAGTAACGAGCTTCAAATACGATGAAACTATGGATGCTCCTATTATATTCCCGCACATCAAGTAGTTGATGGTGAGGAAAGTAGGACCGATAGATATCGAGATATCTAAGGAGCTCTTCCGATCTAGAATGGCCAATGGCACTATAGTACATGCAGAAAAAAAGTTCTTAACATAATCAATTTGATTGATCAATTAGGACAACTGGTTTTGTCATGGATGGAGAGTTGAGCCAAGATTTGATCTTGCACTCATTCCTGGACTCCTTTCACAATTGTTGTGAATTTTTCATATAAACAAGCTAGATATCAGCCTCGCTGATTTGCTTAACATATTGAAAAATGTTGAGAGTCACTTTCCAACCAAGAAAGACCAAGTCTTCTTGGTAGGGGCCAAAGGATCTTACGAAAGAAGAAAGATTCAAAGAAGGTAAATGAAAAGGCAAAAACAAAGGATAATAAGAACAAAAGCGACATCGGATAGCAAAGGAGTTTGCTTCCACTTCGCAATAAGCATGGACACCGGAAAGAAACTACGAGAAGCACCTTGCGTTGGCTAACTAAAGAAGCTTAATGAAGTTTCTTTACAAATACAATTTTGTTCAAGATTTAAAATAAATTTTCTTTAAGTCGAGGGTTCTACTTGGATATTGGATATCGACTTTGGTTATCATAAATATAGATTTATGAAGGACCAAGCGTAAGTAGAGTTAAACAAAGATAAGTAATCCTATGTGTGAAAATGAAGCAAAGGTTGCTGCATTAACCATAGAAACTTATAGTTTAGCAATCCCTACGGGCAAATCTATTAAGTCAATAAGTTGTTATTGTATTCCAAAGATTTGTTAGAAACATTATTTCCATTTTATTGTTGGACAATGAAATCTTTGGTATTATATTTAAGAACAATTGTTGTTCTATTTATAATAATAATAATGTTTTGTATAGAACTGGAATATTACTTAATGGATTTTATATACTTGACTTACGCGAAAATAAATTTAGAAATTGAACAAACTAGTATAAGAAAAGGAGATGGTCATTCAAAGAGTTGAATGTGTGTATTTGCTGAAATACAAGTGTGAATTATTTGAAAGGTTCAAAGAATTCAAAAGTGAAATAAATTGACAAGGTATTAAGATTCTTTGATTAGATCAAGGAATAAATACTTGAGCAATAAGTTTCTAGATCATCTCAAATGGTTTTCTCATAATGGACGCCTCCTGATACGTAATAATTGATTGATGTATCTGAAAGGAAAAATTGTACCTTGTTGGACATGGTACGGTCCAAAATGATTTTACCGACATTCCAGTATCCTTCTGGGATAATGTCCTAGAAATGGCTGCATATCTACGAAAAGGTAACCTCAAAATCCATTTCAAGACTCCATAAAAGTTATGGATGTGGAGGATTCCTAATCTTAAGTATGTTAAGATAAGGGTTGTCCAACTTATGTGAAAAGGTTTCAAAGGATAAGCTTGGGACAAAATTTGACAAGTCTGATTTGTGGGACATCCTAAAGTAAGTTTAGGGTATATGTTCTATAATCCTACTTAGCAAAAGGTGTTTGTTGCGAAACACGCTGCCTTCTAAGATAAAGGTGTTTATCATTGAAGGGGCTAGTGGGAGGATAATAGATCTTGAAGAGTTCAAGAACCACAAAACACTATAAGTCAAATAAGAGGAACCTGTAGATAGACCTATTGTACCACAACCGAATCATAAATACCGAAGATACCTAGGAGGTATGGATTCATCATAGATGATGATGATGAGGTACACATCATAGAAGATGATGATCCAGTTACATACGATGAGGTAAGTGTTGTAGACACTTAGAGAAATTGATTGAAGCAAGTTTCTCAAATATGGAACATTTGTTTTGATGAGGCTATCAAAAGAGTTTGATATTATCAAAATTAAGAATGAACCTAGTGTGTACAAAAGGGTCAGTGGGAGCATCGTGACATTCCTAGTACTATATGTTGATATACTACGGATAAGGAATGACATACCAATGCTACAATCAGTAAAGATAAAGTTGTCTAAACAATCCTCCATGAATGATTTGGGAAGAGTATCATTATAGGGGATGCAAATCTATACAGATAGATTTAAAAGGATGCTCAACTTAACCCAAGGAACGATATTTCATTTGATGCTAAAGTCGTTTAGCATGGCAAACTCAAGAGATGTCTCATGTCGATGAGCTATGGAGTGTATCTCTCTTAATAGTCCCCACACACTCCTGAAAAGAGAGGTCGCATGAGTGACTATCATGTATGCAATGAAATATACGAGACCTGATGTTGATCAGTCATATTCTGGAGAAGTTCACTATGAGTCAGTGAAAACATCTTAAAGTGCTTAACCGGCACTAAGGATGTGATCATATTCATGGTGGGTCTAAATTAAAACTACGAGGGCTTAACGAGACTCAAGTTTTTCAGATGCACTACAAGCATTGAAAAAAATCCACTTTAAGGTAAAGGGTTACCTTGAGCAAGTGGTGCGATGAATTGGAAAGGTTTCAAACAAAAAGAGTTCTTTGGTTTAGTGATAAAGACAAAGTATATAGCTATAAATGAAGTTTGCAAGTTGATTGTTTGGATTAAAAGTTCATTACGTAACTAGGAATAGTTCCTAAGTCTCATCTTGGATCTAAACATGTGTTGTGACACTTTCATTTGATTATTAGAATCATTGAAAGATGGGAAATCACTATAGAGATAGTGGACTCTCATGAACAACATTACATATCCATTAACTAAAGCTTATCCAACAAAGCCAGGATAATCGCCACTTAGAGAAGAAGAGTATAAGATACTATGACGATTGGCTTTAGTGCAAGTGGGAGATTGAAAGTAGTATGCACACAAGCCAATCATGTTTGATGATAAAGCATATACTTTGTAATAATCTTATTCATTTATTAATAAAAAGTATTAATTTATTAAAGGCTTTTAATTATCTACATGATCTTGCTTTTATAATATGTGATAAACCCATAGTTTTAAGCAATGCTTTTAGAATAATGATGATGATCATTCTAACGAGATCTAAATTCTTAGAAAGCTTAAAACTAAAATAGTTCCCAATCGTTGGATTACTAAATTGGGGATTAGTGAATCCGGATAGATTGGTACATACGTTGCTTGCTCATTGGATGAGGATGATTGATCTCATGATCATTTGTGTGGAGACACTAAAGCAAGTAGTGTAGGTGCTTATTAGAGAATAAGTTCACTTTGAACGTGGCTCGCTAAGGAATACCTAATGGAGTTTTACTTGCACGTCAATAGGAATTCTGTAGTGATAGTAGTACAAGTGATCCTTGGACTTGAGATCATCATAGTATCTTGTGTATGATGAGTTATACTTTGACTTATTCCTTAAGACCCTTGGTATATAAAAGGGTATGCTTGGGTATAATAAGTTGTACATGGAGATAATGTATGATCAATAAAGAATCTACCACTTTTAATAAAAGAAGAGAAATGTCCTATGTGATTCGATAAATGATAACCCAATGAGTCCTGGTTAAAGGCGAAATGAAATTAGAAAGGAGTTTCTAATTTGCATTATTTGAGTTGTGCATTTAAGAGTCGAAATACATATAATTAAATAAAATAAGACTTAACAGTAATTCCATGTCTTATATTTAATTGGGACATTGTATGGTGGAAAGATTGAATTGTACGGTAACTATTTACTCAAAGGTTCTTTTATGATTAATGTTGAAATCTATATTATCTGAAAAGTCGTTGATCGCTAGGGAAGCTTATCCCTATTGTAGAATAAATATTATTTATTTAAATAAATTAATTGTTTAATTTATTTATTTAAATAAGATTAGAATTGTTCTAATTGATTTATTCACAACCTAGGTTTAATATGGAGAACCTAAAGGGTCACACCATAAAAGGAAGAATAATTATTTAAGAAGTTAATGGCATAATCGTAATAATATATTATGTATATTTAATTTAATCTATGGTGATAGAATAAATTAAATAGCTTAATATTATTATTTAATATTTTAGAAATATTAAATATAAATTAATAAGAGGAGTCTTATTAATATTATTACAATTATTATTATTTTAATTTCTAAAAGAGTTTAGGAATTAATTTAATATAAGTACTCTCATTTATTCCTAATTGGACTAGGAAGGAAAATTAGTTAAAGGAGTTTAATTAATTATCCCTAATAAGATTAGGGAGCTTAATTAATTAAAAGAATTTAATTAATTAAATAAATCCCAATTCCTTAATTGTTAAGGTGGGTTGCCCACATCTATAAATAAGAGGAGTCTTATTATGGGTGTGGGGTTGTTGACTTTTACAACATACTTAATTCCAATAGTTGGAGAGTACGCCCCCTTTTTCTATACAGATAGGAAAAACTAGGGTTTGAGCCAATACCCCTTCTTGTTGAAAATTTTTCTTCCTTGGTGGATCACCTCTAGAGGCCAAACAATTGGGTGGCTAATGTTGATCAAAGGAAGGAACCAAACCCGGTGGATTCAAGTTGAACGCGAAAAGGATTGGAGGTGAACTTGTACCTGAGGAAGCTCGATCTTCAAGTGTATGATTTTATTCTTTATCTTTTCGTTTAATTAATAATTGTGCATAAAGGGTGATCCGGGTATATGGTTTGTAAATTTTTTTTAAACTCTGATTTTACATGTTTCTGCATTTTTTATGCAATTTGATTGCGCACATGAATATTACAAACCTAATAGTATGACCTGACTAAGTTTATTTGGTATTTATTTGGTCGGTTAGAGTATAGGGATAATATGTTGCATGACTATTAACCCTTGTTTTATGGCAGTATTTAAGAATGGCAGCTGAGAATGTTAATAATAGAGTGAATCAGACCGTGGAGACACCTTTGATCACTACCAAGGGGAACGTGCAATAGGAAGGCAATAATCCTCCTGTAAACAACATTACCGAACAAATGATGAATGATGGGATGTTTAAAAGCTTTTTGCAGTTCATGCAAAACCAAACGAGGGAGACTCGTGCACAAAATACGGGTGGAAATGATAGCAATGCACGGGTTGTCACACCTAACCTTATTTATCATGAGCACCTTCTCATCATGCTCTGACTCAAAATCTGCTTCTGCAGACTCCTTCGCTGTATAAAGAGCACTAATCTATTCATTTTGTTTTTGTACAACTGTACTCAGTTGCACATTTTTGTCAAGCTCTGCCAGATACAACTATCTCATTGCATCTGGAGGTGATGACTCTAGTGTAGGTACCACCGTAGTAACCGATGTTACCTCCATTCCTTCCTCCACATTGTTCGTCATAATAAGGTATGATGCTATATTCATATCTCCCTCGGAGTAGTTTTCCTCAGAAAATTACTCCTCTGTCTCTGACTCCTCTAAAATCACTAATGGTACCTCCGCCACTGGCATGGGTACAGGCTCTACTCTGTTCACAGTTTCTTCATTCACCATGTGTATATCTCTATACATCAAACAATCGATCGACATCCTACAATTACATAACATGTTGATTAGTACATAACATACAACAGTATAAGCACAAATCACATTTAATTTATTTAAGGTTACTTTCCATCTTTTAAATCTTTCGGTATTGAGTTTCCTCAATACATTATTAACTCGTTCGACTTAAATAAAGCTCAAGTTTACTTCTTTCAGACTTCTCTTCCTTAACGGGGTTATTAGCCTAAGGTTCTTCCCCCTTTAAGTTTTATAACCTAATGCTTTGATACCAACCTGTGACGCCCCCAAATCTGGGTTTCTTCCAACCCAACATATGGTGCTCCACGGTGCTATAGTTCACACAAACATTTAATTGAAATGCCTCAAAAGAACGAATATGTCTTATATATATTCCAAAACAATACTACCATTTCCCAAGTTCTTTATTACCGTTACATTTGTTCTTGTCATAATATCAAATATTATCATTACAAACCTATACTATTATATAGGTAATCTACAAGTTCGTTTTAGCCTTCCCTTTATCCTTGTCGAATCCTTTGGTCCATTCAGTCTAAGCTACATTCATATGGTTCAAGCAAGAGTGAGCATAACAAGCTCAACAAGTACAACAATTTCATTTAAAAGCATGCTTGAAACATAGGAATCGTATATCTTTAATAACTGGATAATAGTTATGAAGTACTATCAATAATTCAAAATAGCGTTCCTTTTCCTTCAAAACATTTTATCATAACAATATTCAGTAAAACACAAATTCTGTTCCAAGACCATGAGTGTTTCATAATTTCTTTGAAAAGGACATCCCGACACGAAGTCCGTAAGTCCGACATAGCTTACGAGCACTTCTAGGTGATCAGCCTATAGTACTCTATGTTGATCAACACTACATCCATTAAACGTGTGTACGTTTAAGTTGTGGCAACCTCACGTGCACATCGAATACTCAATGAAAAATACATTTTTTTATTCATATTTAGGCTTACCTTGAATCCGTACCAAACAATTGGCGTAAGATAGCGTTATCAATTCTATATGGAAAACTTGTAAAGAAATCAATTAACTCTTTCTTAAAACCATTCATACATCTCATAACTTGAATCATTTGAAAACTTGACTAGCACGAAGGTTAGACAAACGTTTAAGTAAAACTTACCTTCAGCGTCTGTTATAGTAAAATTACGTTTCCTTTGAGTCTTTACGATCTCTACAACACAAAACCACATATATACCACATTAGGTCATGAATGAACATAACTGATTCCTAAAGAATCTTACCCTTCTTCTCAATCTAATTACATATTAGATTTGATATTATTGCTTTCGACTTTCCGTCGTCCTTACCAACTTATTTCCTTTCTATAAATTAATTGAAATTACTTCATTAATACAACTCGATTCGAGTTTAACATCCTTCCTCACGGCTTATTAATGTTCTTACGTTATTATTCAAAACTCGGTCGTCATAGGTTAAGTACATTTATTGCATACCATTCATGTTCACATTCGACTTATCTTCAACCTTTAGTGTATTACTTAAGGTTTACAATTATCTTAATGATGCTACATTAAGTTTAGTTATGTATTGGTTCATTACTAATCAATTATCTTTATTTCCTTACTTGTAAGATTTTATTACTGTGCATGTTCTAGTGTTGGCTTTGCTTTGCCTTCTTCTCCTCTTAGGCTCGCGTTGCATGTGAGCTTTTGTTTTTAGAATTGACACCACGTCAAATGGCGCCATACCTTAATATAA
Organism: Panax quinquefolius; assembly: GCA_020205615.1. NCBI lineage: Eukaryota > Viridiplantae > Streptophyta > Magnoliopsida > Apiales > Araliaceae > Panax > Panax quinquefolius. The sequence continues at coordinate 103,572,469 of CM035167.1, forward strand.
TCGGCCGTGCACTGCCGCCAACAGGGCTAAGGTCCTGGGTCTCATCATGCATGATGCCAAAATTTTATGCCTTGAGTCGCGCCGCGGCACGGACTCTGTGTATCAGACAATTTTGACAGATTTTTATATTTTGTGAGATTCTCGTGCTTGTAACTTCTTCGTTATAAGTTCGAATTGGCTCGTTCAAGAGCCTACGGTTCACAATTCACATACTCTATATGTTCGTACAAGAATTTTATCTATTTGACTTCGTTTGCTAAAAATTCACCTATTAGTTCATTTTTAACAAAAACGATAAACGTTCGTAAACGTTCAACGCTCATTTCTTCGTTCTAAGTCGGAATCCGGTCATTTTTGAGTCCGCAACTCTATAATGTCAAATAAGACTTGTCTCCATTGAAAACAAATGTTTCCAAGCTCGATATCAAAATTCGACTCCCATTCCGAGAATTTCACGAATTCGACGATTATCATCTAATCGTGTGAATTCCGCCACAACTTTGTTACTTCAGATTTATTTTTTGTTTCAAATGGATTCAATCCATCATACTAACATCTTAATCTATTCATTTAATTAACTTATATACATGATAATCTCTTACTTGTTCTTTGTGATCTTATAACTTATTAAAGTAAAAATACATACACTTTTATTCCTCATGAATTATGATGATTTATGTTTTCTATCCATCATTCTTATATCTCATTATCATGCTAACTTCATTAATATTATCATATAACAAGTTCTTACAAGATCTTCATAAGTTCATAACTTCATTTATTAGTTATCTTACAACATGACTTAATTATGGCTCAAGTCTTTTGATTTACGCATTCCTACCTCTTATTAGCATACAAATCCTACCACTACCCACTTCTCTAACAAATGAAGAGAAAGAGATTCATGACTTAGGATTGCTTACCCTTGATGTTCTCTTGCTAATCCTTAATCTTCTTCTTGCTTCTTGAAATATGAACTCTAGCTTTTCTAGCTTTTTCTCTCAAGTAAATAAGCACTTAACTTATTTGGATGAAATGAAACAATCTACAAATGAAATCTTAAGCTCGCTATTTATAGGAAAATCAAAGTTAGGGCATAATGGTCATAAAATCACCCCACCTCCTTACTATTCTTAGCTTAAGCATTAAGTAAACTTGCTCCCCACATTATTTACTTAGCCATTAAGTTATCTTGCTCCCCACAACACTTGGCCATTAAGTCTACTTGGTCATTTCGTATACTTGGTTATCACACTTACTTAGCCATTAAGTTATCTTGTTCCCTACTTTGGATCATCCATGGTTTGCCCCATGGGTTTAAACCAACCCATAACCCATTAGTTCTTACTTTGGGCTTTAGCTTAATTAACTTAGCTTCAATATTTGGGCTTGTATTAAATTACTTTGGGCTTCACATTACAAACACTTGGGCTTGAATATTAATTATATTGAACTCTCATATTAAATCATATCGGACTTGTACCTCCCACATAATCCACAAGTTTATTCACAAATGGCTTAAAGCCTTAGGACGTATTCTATACGTATAATTCTCGTATTCTAACTCGTATACTTATTCATCATATACGATATACCATCATTCATACATACTCATATAATACCTAGTATCATACTCGTATACTCTACCCCGCACAATACCTACGTATCCTACAATCATTACCCTAACTTCTTAACGCTTACTTTTCCTAACGTTCTCAAATTAAGTCCATAGGCGAAATATTACGTTTTCCATAATTGAAATATTATTGGATATTCCATCTCACCTTGATATTCTATCGTTACGTATTTCTCGGAAGTTCAAAAATAATTCCCGAGCAGAAATGCGTGAATAGTGTTTTTCGAAAAATTTCTCGGAAACCTTTTATTTTCATCTTGGAAATTCAAACACTTTAATTCTACCACGTAGCCAAAATACAACGATGTTCCGATATGTTTAGGTCATAGAACGACCTTCAATTAGCTTGTTCCTATAAATAATCAATTAAAATCATTTAATCCACATAATTAAATAAAATTTTAATTCTCTTTAAAATCCGATTTTCTCGGGCGTTAGAAAACTGTATCTCCCGGGGTTATCTCCGGTGTTGAAACTGATTTGACTTCCAGGGTTATCTCTGGAAGACGATTATGCCCTCATGCATGGTTAGTAACAGAAACACAAAATTTTGAGAGTCTACACGTTAGATAACTTAACTTTTCATAAATAAAATTTTAAAAGATTTACTAATAAACCAATAAAACATTTTAGCATTTGCCTAGTCGAACAATAACATCGACATTTTCTTAAACAATTTATATCATAGCATTTCTTGAATACTTATACAAATACTAAACTATTTGAATAAACTTGGAATTCACACAATCATAAAAGAATTTTGTTAATTTTATTTTAAAATATCACATAGTCTTCATAAGAATATAATCAAATGAAGTAAAACTTGATCAAATAAACCAGAGTAAGTTTAGGAAACTTGCCTTAAGCGTTCTTCTACGAGTTCATGCTAATTTGCCTGTCAAATGGCCTACACAATTACGTTTACATACACATATCAATTAGGCACATAATTGATGTCAAATATTGGTTTATATTAGCTTTACTTCTTACTTTTCCCATCCGTGTCATCAGACTCGGAATACTTTTCAAGTTTATTATTATTTGTCATAAAGGCTTAGCGTTCACTCGCCGTATGCCCATTACCGTCATCAAAACATTCAAGCCATATGCTTTTGCATATGCTTAACATGACCTCACAATCGTTTATAACACATGTTGTGTCGACGTCGGGATTTTTATTTGTCCCTTTTCTGTTCTTGTCTTTTGGTGTTCTCATGTTAGGTGAGATTTGTTTGAAAAAACAAGTTATGAAAAGGTCCGACATGTATATGTCGATGATTGGACTGTAAGAGTCGCCAATTGGTATTTTTAAATGGTTGCACTAAGTCAACCGAGAAAAAGTTTGCACATTGACCTAGTGATGTGTCACTATTTAACTAGTCTGTGAAACCTAGATTCATTAGGGTCCGGGGGCTTGATTATGCTTAGGGAAGGTGTTAGGCACCCCCCGACATCCGTGTTACCACAGTGACCACCACTTTTCAATTAAACTGTTATATAAATGTGTGTGTGGGGGGGGTCAATATGAAATTATTTGGAAGTAGTGCTATGCCTCGTTCACACCTATATACAAAGGGTTTGAATTTTGTATAAAAGTTTAGTTTTAACAAGATATAGCGATGACGTTTTGTGAAAAGAGGTTTTTTAAACCCTTATGCTCAATAGTAATTGAGGCCTTTGATACTTCCATTTTCTATTAAATGTTCGGCTTGATTGCTTCTATTTTCGAGATGCGAGGCATCCTCGAGAAAATAAAAATATAGCAGTGCCGAACTCCTTGTGGACATGAGAGCCATCTAAGAAAATTTAAACACCAATAATAATTAACAAACCATGTACAACTGAAAAAAAATGTTTATCACGGGAACCGAATCTAGATTCAGTAGACTAAATTTGTGATCACATGATTCCTAGGCTCACATAATGTAGCAATTTGTATAAAAGCTGTAAACAGTTATATATATATATATATATATATATATATACACACACACACACACACATACTATCAACCACCACGAAGCACCTTAATGGGGGATAGAAAAATGTAAACAAAACTGTAAAAGCGATCAACCGCCACGAAGTAAACTCCAGGCCTGACAGAATGTTAATATATATATATATATATATATATATATATATATATATAAAGACCTCAACTTTTTATAAATAAAATCGAATTTCCTCTAATTAGTATTTTGAATAATAAAGTGTTAATTTGATATTAAACTTTGGTCGTGGGTAGTATTCTTGCCATCGGGGAATATTCAATGACCAGCAAAAACCATTTAGGGCCCCATAACAAAAAAATGGCTCTGATAAAGAAAACAGCGTAGTTGTTATTCTTTATTAACACTGTTGGAATACCCTTGGTTTAAAATATAGTAATACGTGGTTGCACAAAGAAGCACACACAGATTACACGAGATTTTTGAATTATTGATTCTTATGTAAGAAGGCACTACTCAATAATTATTACAGTAATTATTGTTCAATATTTTATTTTATTGATTCAATAATTGCTTCATTGATATTTTATATTATTGTTGTTTCAATAATTGTCATTGCACAGTATTTCCCATTATCAGATCAATAATTCATATTCTTTGAATAATATTATTAGATAGCATTATTGGAAATGTTTAAGGAAGTTCTGTCTAGAAAAGGGGTTTGGTCACCTAATTGTGCGCCAGTAAGGAGAAATCCTTATCGGAAAGCCCCTCTTTCCTGGGAACGACTTGGTTGTCATTATTGTGATTCTGTAATATTATTTGTAAATAATTAATTATTTATTTATATGATAAGGAAATATTTATTTTATGTGGATATAAATAATGGATATATGTATTGTGGTTATAAATGGAGGAATTATTACTAAAGTATTTTATCAGTATTTTGTCAGAATGGAGGTATTAAAAATCGTCCGTATGTGGATTTCGGTCAATTTTCGTTTGGAAATTGGAAAAACTTAAATCTAAAAAGTTGTAGAAAATTTAATTTCCTATAATATGGACACAAAATTTGTATTTTTCTGATAAAAGGGATATTTATTATGAATTATTGAAGTTCAGAAATAAATGTTTTTATTAAAATTATTGGTGGGACCCACTTTTGTCCTTTGTTGATAAAATGTGCTGAATTAATTTTTCAAATGTGGTGGGCTGATAATTTTTCAAAGTGGCATGCGTATAAAAAATTATATTAATATTTTATTAATTTAGTCTGCTTTGGTGTTCTAGCATTTTCCTATAAATAGGGTGCTTAGTTAGAATTAAAAATCACACCAGAAATAAGTTTTCTCTATCTATATTATCGAGCGTATTTTGTGAGTATTTAGATACTTTGAGAGTTGCTATTCAGTGCAAGTTTCCCTTCAGTATTACATCCGATATTCCAGTCAGAAGTACTGTTCTTTTGAGGTAAGAGATGTTATTTTCTTCGTAAATGATGTTATTTCGTTCAATATCATTATGCCAAAATATTGATATAAATTTTATTTTTATTTTTTTCCTTTTTATGTTGAGGTTACTATTCACGTATACGTCACTATTCACGAATACGGTACTATTCACAAGTACTATTCACGAAGTATGATTTTTCTTGTGGAATTTCTACATTTTCGTGTCGGGGTTACTATTCACGTATACGACACTATTCACGTATACAACACTATTCACAAATACGATACTATTCACAGAAAAATGAAGTTTTCTCTTCTTATTAGACAATATTTGTATTTAAACTCACAGTATATGCGTTGTCGTATTTTGCACGACAATTGTATTAATGAAGTTGTATTTGTTTCTGTACCATGTATTTGGCGACTCAGAATGGGTGATGTATACCTATTTTGGGGGCGTCACAGTTGGTATCAGAGCTTAGGGATATGGTCTCTAGCGGAGATCGGGGAATAGAACTAGGAGGGGAGAGACGAGTAATCCTTCGCTAGTGTGTCATACTTAAGCTTATTTGGTTGGTCAGTCGGAGCATATGGTGAATATGTGATATGTTAATTTGTTAATTAATCCTTGTTTTATGGTAGTATTTGAGAATGGCAGCTGGAAATATTAACAATGGAGTGAATGAGACCGTGGAGACACCTTTAATCACCACCCAGGAGAACGTGCAACAGGAAGGCAATATTCCTCTTATAAACAACACTACTAAACAAATGATGAATGATGGGATGTTTAGAAGCTTTTTGCAGTTCATGCAAAATCAGACGAGGGAGACTCGTGTACAAAATACGGATGGAAATGATAGCAATGCGCGACTTGTCACATCCAAGCAGTTCAAAGAGTTGGGACCACCAGAATTTATGGGAAAGCCTGATTCGATCAAGGCGAAAATGTGGGTTAAGATAATTACCAAGATATTTGATGTCTTGGGATGCACGGAGGAACAGAAGGTTCCATTTACCACTTTTATGTTCCGTGATGAGGCAGATTACTGATGGGAATCTATGAAGCGTACCCAACCTATCACACTCAACATGTCCTAGGAAACGTTTCAGAAACTGTTCAATGACAAGTACTTTCATGAAAGTATTCGTCATATGAAGGAGGTAGAGTTTATCAGACTAGAACAAAACAACATGACTGTGGCTCAGTACGAGGCTAAGTTTGCAGAGTTATCCAGGTTTGCACCTCATTTGGTAGAGAATGAGGAACGAATGACGCGGATGTTTCTGAGAGGTCTAAAACCCAAGATTCGGCAATATATTATTTCTCATAAATTTTCTCTATATTCATATGTTGTAAATAGGGCTCAATAATTAGAGTGAGATAATGAGTATGTTCAACCGAGGGACCACAACAAGGGTCATACCGGTGGCAGCAGTCATCGGAGCAAAGAAAACCAGCAGGGAGGAAAACATTCGGATAAAAGCGGTAACCACTCAGGTGGTAATCGTGGCCATGATGGTCAGCGAGTCGGGGGGAGATTTCAAAAATAGAAGGTATAATAATGATAACGTGAAGACGTCAGCACAAACATCAATTGTTTCTAGGGGAGGAGAACGATCACCGGTCAGTTGTTATAAATGCGGGAAAGAGGGACACATCAGCCCAAACTTCCCACAACAATCCAAGGTGTGTTATAACTATGGATAGGAAGGTCATATAGCTAGTGATTGTCTTGTAGCGAAACCAAGTCCAATGGGAATGGTGAATCCAAAGGCTGTTCCGGACAAGTCAAAGTCGGTGGTTCCTGGAAAGGGCGTTTGTCGTGACTGCCCAAAACGCGAAAAATTCGAACGAGGTGATCACGTGTAAGCTAATCATAAACTCTTGCGAAGTTTATACCTTATTAGATATCGGTTCTACCCATTCTTTTATCTCTCCTGCTTGTGCTCAACGTTTGAACTTGACTCCAGAGAAATTAGACTTTAACTTATCTGTTGATACTCTATTAAGAGAAACTTTCATTACATCTAATGTTTATAAATATTTCTTGATTCAAGTTGGAACCATCACATTACCTGCCGATCTTATTTTATTGAAAATACTTGCATTTGATGTGATTTTAGGGATTGATTGGTTAACCACTCATCATGTTAAAATTGATTGTTTTCGTAAGGTTATTAGTTTTCATATTCCTAACCAACCTGTTATGCGAATTCAAGCAACTAAACCTCTAAAGTCAATAACTTTCATATCAAGCCATAAAGCTATTCTTTTATTGAAAAATGGATGTCAAACTTTCTTAGCCCATGTCACGGACTTGAACAAAAACACGTCAGATTTGAATAATATTTCTGTTGTTAGTGAATTTCCTGACGTATTTCCTGAAGAACTTCCCGGTCTACTCCCAGAACGTGAAGTTGAATTCTTTATTGACCTTGAACCTGGTACAAAGCCTATTTCTAAAACCCCATATTGAATGGCTCCTATTAAACTTTAGGAGTTAAAGGTCCAACTACGAGTTGTTGGACATCGCCCATTCGCCCTAGTACATCTCCTTGGGGTGCTCTGCTTTATTCAGTAAAGAAGAAAGGCGGGGTATGCGACTTTAATATTAAGCTAACGGAATTGAATCATGTCACCATCAAGAATAGGTATCCGCTACCTCGCATTGATGACTTGTTCAACCAGTTGCTAGGAGCACAATTCTTTTCAAAGATTGATCTTCGTTCTGGATATCATCAGTTGAAGATTAAAACTAAGGATATTCCAAAGACTGCTTTCAGAACTCGGTACGAGCATTATGAATTCTTAGTCATGTCTTTTGGATTGACTAATGCTCGTTCTTCTTTTATGGATATGATGAACCGTGTGTTCAGGAAATATTTGGATCAGTTCGTTGTTGTCTTTATTGATGACATCATCAATTATTCCAAAAGCCATGAAGATCATGAGCACCATATGAAGCTGGTACTTCAAAGGCTTCGTGACAACAAGCTATATGCCAAGCTGAAGAAATGTGAGTTCTGGCTTGAGGAAGTAGCATTCCTTGAGCACGTGGTGTCAAAACATGGAGTATCTGTTGACCCAGCGAAGATTAAAGCAGTACAAAGTTGGGAGCAACCGAAGTCAATGACTGAAGTACGTAGCTTTCTGGGCTTAGCTGGTTATTATCGGAGATTCGTGGAAGGATTTTCTTGAATCGCTACTCCGTTAACTCAGCTGACTCGAAAAGATACAAAATTTGTATGGAGCGAGGAATGCGAGAAGAGTTTCCAAGAGCTCAAGATGAGACTCATTTCAGCACTTGTTCTTGTAATACCATCTAGTTCGGATGGATTTGTTATCTACAGCGATTCTTCAGGTAAAGGGTTAGGATGTGTTCTCATGCAACATAGGAAAGTCATAGCCTATGCCTCGCGACAACTCAAAAAATATGAGAGGAATTTTCCTACTCATGATCTGGAGTTGGCAGTAGTCGTTTTCGCGTTGAAGATCTAGAGACACTACCTGTATGGGGAGAAAGTGGAGATCTATACAGATCATAAAAGCCTCAAATATTTCTTCACCCAAAAGGAACTCAACATGCGACAACGACGTTGGCTCGAGTTGTTGAAAGATTACGACCATACCATCCAATATCATCCTGGAAAAGCAAACGTGGTAGCTAACGCATTGAGTAGAGGATCATATACGGGTACGAATGCAATGTTGTTAACACAAAGGCCCATTTTGTATGACTTGCAAAGGATGGAGATAGAGGTAAAAGCTCCAAGTACCCACATGATGATATCAAACATACGAGCAGAACCAACTTTAATCAATAAAGTTAAAGCTGCTCAAGCTACGGACCTTGAGCTGATGCATATGATGAAGAAAGTGCAAGAAGGTGTTATTCCAGAAGCAAGAATCGATGAATAAAGAATACTTCAAGTCAACTCTAGACTTTGCGTTCCAAACGATTCTTACTTGAAGCATAAAATCATGATGGAGGCACATAACACACCATTTGCAAACCATCTTGGGACTACCAAAATGTATCATGATCTTTGACATACATTTTGGTGGCACAATATGAAGAGAGAGATCACAGATTTTATCTCGAGGTGTTTAACTTGCCAACATGTAAAGGTGGAACATCAAGTGCCAAAGAGTCCATTGCAACCACTTGAGATTTCGAAATGAAAGTGGGAACACATTACTATGGATTTCGTTAAGGGTCTTCCCAAGGTTTCTCAAGGCATATATGCGCTTTGGGTTATTGTTGATAGATTAACCAAGTCTGCTCATTTCTTGCCAATATGGGAGACTTATTCCCTAGAACGTCTTGCTCGTATATACTTGAATGAGATTGTGAGATTGCATGGCATTTCAGTATTCATAGTTTCGGATCGTGACCCAAGATTCACTTCACAATTTTGGGTTAGCTTGTAGAAAGCTATAAGCACAGATTTATGATTCAGTTTGTCATACCATCCTCAAACAGACGGGAAATCAGAGAGGGCTATTCAAACTCTTGAAGATCAATTAAGACTCTGTGTCCTAGATTTCAAAGGGAGTTGGGATAAGTACCTACCATTGGTGAAATTCTCCTACAATAATAGTTATCAAGCAAGTATAGGCACGGCTCCATTCGAGGTGTTGTATAGAAGAAAATGACATTCTCCAGTATGCTGGGGAAAAGTGGGTGAAGCAACTTCGTTGGGACTAGAATTGGTACGCATAACTACAGAAAAGATCCAAATAATTCGACAACGTATACAAACGACACAAGATCGACAAAAGAGTTATGCAGATCTTCATCAGAAGGACGTGGAATTTAATATTGGGGATCATGTATTGTTACGTATTGCTCCATGGAAGAGAGTTACAAGATTTAGGAAGAGAGGAAAGCTCAATAAAAGATTTGTTGGTCCATTTGAGATTCTTGACCGAATAGGAAATGTGGCCTATAGACTCGCATTACCTCCAAGCATGTCTCGTGTTCATAATATTTTTCACATATCTATGCTTCGTAAATATGTGAAAGACCCGAACCACATTATTGAGTTAGAACCAGACGAGATAGTTGAAGATTTAACGTACGATGATGTACCTGTTAAGATCTTGGATAAGAAAGAGCATGTCCTATGCACCAAGATTATACCACAAGTTAAAGTTTTGTTGAGGAACCATGCTATTGAGGAAATGACATGGGAGTTAGAAGCGAAAATGAAAACAAGGTATCCTCACCTTTTCGAAACACCAGGTACGTACGTCAATTTCGAGGACAAAATTTCATAAGGATGTGAGGTTGTAAGACCCCAACTTTGTAGAAATAAAATCGAATTTCCCATAATTATTATTTTGAATAATAAAGTGTTAATTTGATATAATACTTTGGTTATGGGTGAAATGTGCAAATTTTTTAAAATAAACAAGTGGTTATAAAATATTCATTGTTGTCGGGGAATATTCGTTTGGCCATAGAATATTCTTGCTGTCGAAGAATATTCGTATGACGGCGCATACATTTTTGGGCCCCATAACGGAAAACGACAAGTTTGAGTTTTTACAAATAACGGCGTAGTTGCTACCGTTAACACTATTGGAATACCCGGTGGTTAAAATACAATAATACGCGCGGTTGCACAGTAGCACATGATATTGCACAGTATATTTGAATTATTGATTCTTACGTAAGAAGACAATACTTAATAATTGTTACAGTAATTACTGTTCAATATTTTATTTTATTGATTCAATAATTGTTTCATTGATATTTTATATTATTGTTGTTTCAATAATTGTCACTACACAGTATTTCCCATTATCAGATCAATAATTCATATTATTTGAATAATATAATTAGATAGCATTATTGGCAATTATTAAGGAAGTTCTGTCTAGGAAAGTGGTTTGGTCACCTAATTACTCACCTGTAAGGAGAAATCTTTATCGAAAAGCCCCATTTCCTGGGAACGACCTAGTTGTCATTATTGTGATTCTGTAATATTATTTTTGAATAATTAATTATTGATTTATATGAAAAGAAAATATTTATTTTATGTGGATATAAATGATGGATATATGTATTGTGGTTATAAATGGAGGAATTAATGCTGAAGTGTTTTATTAGTCTTTTGTCATAATGGAGGTATTAAAAATCGTCCGTATGTGGATTTCGGTTATTTTTCGTTTGGAATTTGGAAAAACTTAAATATATAAAGTTGTAGAAAATTTAATTTCCTATGGAATGGACATAAAATTCATATTTTTCTGATAAAAGGGCTATTATTATGAATTATTGAAGTTCGAAAATAATTGCTTTTATTAAAATTATAGGCGGGACCCACTTTTGTCCTTTGTTGATAAAATTAGCTGAATTAATTTTTCAAATGTGGTGGGCTGATAATTTTTCAAAGTGGCATGCGTAGAAAAAATTATATTAATATTTTATTAATTTAGTTTGCTTTGACGTTTTTGCATTTTCCTATAAATAGGGTGCTTAGTTAAAATTTAAAATCACACTATAAATAAGTTTTTTCTCTCTATATATGTGTAACGATCGAGAAATTTGAAATTTAATTAAATATTTATTGAATTAAATAAATAATTTATTTATTAAGGAAAATAAATAATTGATGAATTGTGGTGAATTAATTTAGTAACTAAATTAACTAATGTTAATTGAATTGAATAATGAAAATGTTATTTGAAAGATTTAATTTAAAAGAATAATTAAATTAAATCAATTGCTTAATATTTAAGAGAAATAATTAAATTAAATGAATTGTTTAATTTAAAAGAAATAAATAAATTAAATAAAGTGTTGTGTCTAATTTATTAATTAAATTAGATATATAATTATTTATTAATTATAAGTATAGTGATAAAAAGATTTTTATTATTATTATATAAGTTATTTAAATTATCTAAAGTGTGACAATCGGAAACTATATAATATAAATAATATAAAAATAATTTAGTGTATAAAGTTTGGTAGCCAAACAAGGCCTTATGGCCTTTGGCATTATTCAACTGACGTCTTTTGTTTTTCTTTAACGGATGAATACGTGGGAGAGTTAAGCCATATTAGTTTTATTTCACGCATTATTTTTCTAAGGCTTACTAGATAGCAGCGAGAGAGAGAGAAAGAGCTTAGTGAGAATTGCAGAGAATTGACAGTGATATCAAGTGGAAGAGAAGGGTTGCTAATTAATTGGTTTGATAATCAAGGTATAAACTATTTCTATTTTTATTGTTAGTTTGGTGGTATATATATATATATATATATATATATATATATATATATATATTTGATACAGGTTGAAAATCACGTGAATTGTGATGTATATATGCTCATATAGAATTGCCAAACTCTGTTAATTATCATGTAAACTTGTTAATTGTTATCAAATTCATGTGAAATTGGGTTTGAGGAAGAAAATGAAATCACAGTGTTTATGTTCATATAAAGTAGTTTAGAAAGTACGAGAATTGATGCTTTATATGTGTTGTAATTTGAAGTCTGTTGTTGGATTGTGATAAAATATTAAGAAATGAAAACAACGAAGTTTAAATCATGTCAATTGGTTAAGAAACGAGTTCGTGGCGATCAAATTCGTTAAAAGTGTAATAATAAAGAAAAATTGGAAGAATTATGGTTTTGATTCCTCAAAATGGTGTATATGTATTGTTTTGTATGTAGAATGGTGTTTAGTATGTGTAACTATAATATTACAAAGTTTTAGATGTTGAATTTGGGAGAAATTCTGTTTAATTGGGATTTTTGGCCTTTGACAGAGTGCTAGTTCGCGTCTGTAAGAATCGAGTCTCAGTGCTTGGTATGCTGATAGCCAGTGTAATACTCATGACGCCGAGTAGCCGATCATGAACGATTGAAGTCTGCTTAATTGCAAGTTATGTGTAACGGACTTGTGTTAGTTTAGCATGCATGTTAATGATGTTAAAACATGATATAGACTATAATAACAGAAGTCAATGTGTTGTAATGGAAAGAGTAAAGATTTGAAATAATTATTTAAATAAGTTATAAAATGAAACTAAAAGTGATGTTTTCAAAAGTTGTAGATAAACGATAAGGTTTATGTTGATTAATGTGTGATTTCAGAGGCGTTAAATATGTTAACCTAAATGGTTAGGTTTTAGGTTAGGGTTATGACCTAAATGATGGTTTAATACCCCTAGTCTTGATATTCATACAACTAATTGTTGTTGCGATTGTATTGATGTATGTAGGGTAATTGAAGATTATATTACATTTGTGTAGCTTACATTCAAGGCAAGTTCTCTAACTCTACTTTCATAATTGTGCAAGTTATCTAACTCTACTTTCATAATTGTGCAAGTTTCTAAACTTTAACTCTTTACATTGAGCAAGCTTTCAAACTTCATTCTTTTATTAATGAGTGCAAGTTCCTAAAATCTATTGAGCAATATTATCGATTCTATTCTTATATACGTTTGATTAAGCTCTTGTAACCTAATTCGTTACATCGAGCAAGTTTCACTTTTCTAATTATTATACAAAGCATAGATTGTTCTAATTCTTTTGAACATAGTACTTTGCATGTGTATTATGTTTATTCAGTTATATATTGTTAATATCCTATCTTTGACTTTGATAGCCTTGTTTAGTTATACATTCTTGTATTATACCTTTATTGACGGAAATTGAATAAGTGTTCTAAAATTCTAGAAACACTGATAAGCTAGTTCTAAACTAAACTTTCTTTAGTGCAGAAATTCTAAATTCAAACTGAGACAAACAACCCTAACATAGGGGATTTTGTACGTGTAACGTTTAGATGTTTGTGCACAATACATGGTACAAATGGCTGATCCCCCTTAGTATGTTAAGAAGAGTCTGTACAGTCTAATGACTGTTCAGGTTAAGGTAATAATACCTAAACAACGTGGACATAGTTCGTGGTCTTAAGACCCTCAGATAATTAAAGTTCGAACTTATTTTCTATTTTGATTCGTAGAACAAGTTCTTTATTATTCAGTATTCGTTGTTCACTCTCATGTTGTTGTTATACTATCTTTATGTCAGTGAGCAATTGTTACTCACTCTTGCAATTAAACAATGCAGCTAAAGTCGAAAGAGGTGATGAGCCATCTACTAGCAAGGGAAAGGGCAAGATGTCTAAGTGATGAAGAATTAGTTAAAGTTTATTTAAATCACTACAAAAAAATGGGCGTTTAACAACAATTTTTCGGGCAACGACTTTATAAGTCGTTGCTAAAAGTATATGTTTAGCAACAAAATTTGTCCTTCATTGCAGATTTTGTCAGGCTTTCACTTTTTGCAACGAAATTCATAAGTCGTTGCAAAAATTTGTTACGAATTTATTGGCGGGAAAAAATTTCGTTAGAAATTCGTTGAAAATTTTTCGGCCACTTGCTTTCCCGTCATCGTGGGCAAAGAAAGTTTTTTTTGTTGTTAAAAATGGGGCTTTAGAAACGAATTTTCAGGCAAAGTCTTTGCTAAAAGTGTATGTTTAGCAACGAAACTTGTCCTTTGTTGCAGATTGTGTCAGGCTTTCACTTTTTGCAACGAAATTTCATAAGTAGTTGCAAAATTTGGAAACAAAATTCGTTAGAAATTCGTTGCAAAATTTCTAACCACTTGATTTCTCCTCATCGTGGGCAATGAAAGTTTTTTTGTTTCTATATTTCGTTGCCTAATATGGACCACATTCATTGGCAACAATTTTTATTTTCGTTCCATATCTTATATAACTTTTTGCAACGACTATTAAAATGTTGCCTTAAATTAATAATAATAATAATAATAATTATTATTATTATAATAATAATAATTATTATTATTATTATTATAATAATAATAATAATAATAATAATAATAATAATAATAATAATAATAATAATAATAATAATCTTTCAAAATAATTGCAACTAGGCCTAGGTGCTTGGGTGGTCATTGGATTTAATATTCCAAACTATAGGTCTTGGGTTCGAATCTGTGCATCAACATATTTTTTGGGATAAAGTTCAATATTCGCCATATCACTCGGTCCAAATATGAATATATATATATATATATATATATATATATATATATATATATATATATATATATATATATATATATATATATAGTCCCATCCTATCACGGGATCCCGGGCGTTCTTAAATTGCGGACCATTTTTTTTTGTTTTTTTCTTAAAACAACTAAATTTTTTAAAAAAAAATTTATGGAACTGATTTTTTTTTATAATACAGTGTTTTTGGCGTGATTTGGATACATATAACAAAACAGGTTATATGTATCTAAATCACGTCCAAAACACTGTATTATGGAAAAATTCCAATTCCATAAAATATTAAATTTTCTTTTAGTTGTTATATTAATTTTTTTTTCGCATTTTAAGAAAATATGGACTCCCGCACCTGATCTCCTCTCTATATATATATACACACACATACATATTCTTTTCAATTTTTTTTATCAAACTAAATAAAATACTACATAAATCTCAACATTAAACTAAATATATATAAAGTAACTATGAATATTTTATATATATATATATATAAACAAAAATTCATATATTAGATATGAATATTTGTTATAAATATTTATATGAATATTTAGAGATAAATTTATAAATATATATATATATATATATATATATATATTAAAATATTCATAGTTACGTTATATAAATATTCATAGTTACTTTATATATATTTAGTTTAATATGGAGATTTAAGATGTGTATATATATAGATGGTAATAGAATTTATCTAATAGACAAAAAATATAACATAAGACGCAAAAATATCACAACTAGGTTTTGAACCTAAGACCTACGGGTTATTAGGCCATTAAGCTACCACTGAGTCATTCTAATTTATTAGTTAACTTGTAAAAGCCCAACTTTTTGAATAAAGATGAATTTTCTATAAATATTATTTTTGAATATTATGGAGTGAAATTGATATAATAGTTGTGGGTAATATTTATAAATTTTGCAAAGTACGCAAGTTGTTATATAATATTCGATTGGTCGGGGAATATTCGTTTTAACAGGGAATATTAGTACAACGGTACAATCATTGGTGGACCCCACATCGGAATTATTGTCGGATTGAGAAAACGACAAAAATACTTTATGAAAATAATGGCGGAAGTTTTACCGTTAACTGTTGAAACACCCGTGTTAAAAGTACAATGTCTGGCATGGTTGCATAGTAGCACCGACATTGATTATTGATGCTTACGTGAGAAGTCACTCGGTTTTGCTTATTTTATGGACCCCCCATTTATCCATTTTTTTAAATAACTGGAAGAAGGTTATTCATTATATATATATATATATATATATATATATATATATATATATATATTCGGTTGACAGGAATGGTTTGGTGGGGGGGGGGGGGGAATAAGATTGTAGTGGGAGTACTATTATATATATATTTATGTTTTGAATTTGCAAGTTGGCTATAATTATTATGATTATTATATTTATATATAGGTACTAGTTGGAAGGTGTGGCAGGCAAAAATTCATGGGGTTCATAACCCGTGACTAATATTATATTTATATATATATATAATATAATATATATAATATTACTTGTATGGGGAGAAAGTGGAGATCTTTACGGATCATAAAAGCCTCAAATATTTCTTCACTCAAAAGGAACTCCACATGCGACAACGACGTTGGCTTGAACTGTTGAAAGATTATGATCATACCGTCCAATACCATCCTGAAAAAGCGAACGTGGTAATAACCGACGCGAGTAGAAGATCAGATCATACGCGTATGAGTGCGATAATATTGTCAACGCAAAGGCCCATTTTGTATGACTTACAAAGGATGGAGATAGAGATAAAGACTCCAGGGGCCCACGTGATGATGGCAAATATACGAGTAGAACCAACTTTAATTGATAAAATTAAAGCTGCTCAAATTACAGATCCGGAGCTGATGCGTATGAGGAAGAAAGTGCAAGAAGGTGCGATGCCGGAAGGAATACTTCGAGTCAACTCCAGACTTTGTGTTCCTAAAGACCCTAATTTAAAGTATAAAATCATGATGGAGGTGCACAACACACCGTTTGCAATCCATCCTGGGAGTACCAAAATGTATCATGATCTTCGACATACATTTTGGTGGGACAATATGAAGAGAGAGATAACACTGTTTATCTTAAGGTGTCTAACGTGTCAAAGAGTCAAGGCGGAGCATCAAGTACCAAAAGGTCCATTGCAACCACTTTAAATTCTAGAATGGAAGTGGGAGCACATTACCATGGATTTCTTTATTGGTCTTCCCAATGTTTCTCAAGGCATAGATGCGATTTGGGTTATTGTTGATAGATTGACCAAGTCTGCTCATTTCTTACCGATACGAGAGACTTATACACTTGAACGTCTTGCTCGTATGTACATAAACGAGATTGTAAGACTGCATGGTATGCCAGTATCCATAGTTTCTGTTCGAGACCCAAGATTCACTTCACGATTTTGGGTTAGTTTGCAGAAAGCTATTAGCACAGATTTACGATTTAGCTCGGCATATCATCCTCAAACGGACGGATAGTCAGAGAGGACTATTCAAACTCTTGAAGATCTATTAAGACTCTGTGTCCTTGATTTCAAGGGAAGTTGGGACAAGTTCTTACCATTGGTGGAGTTTTCCTACAACAACAGTTATCAAGCAAGTATTGGCATGGCTCCATTCGAAGCGTTGTATGGAAGAAAGTGTCGTTCTCCAGTATGCTGGGATGAGGTGGGTGAAGCAATATTGTTTGGACCGGAGTTGGTACGTATGACAACAGAAAAGATTCAAATGATCCAGCAACGTATAAAAACCTCACAAGATCGACAAAAAAGAGTTATCTTTGATCTTCATCGAAAGGACGGGGAATTCGATATAGAGATCATGTGTTATTACGTGTTGCTCCATGGAAAGGGGTTACGAGATTTGGAAAGAGAGGAAAGCTCAATCCTCGATTTATCGGCCCATTTTTAATCCTTGATCGAGTAGGAACTGTGGCCTATAGACTCGCTTTACCGCCAAGTATGTCTCGTGTTCATAACATTTTTCACATATCCATGTTATGTAAATATGTGGAAGACCCGAACCACATTAATGAGTTGGAATCGGACGAAATAGTGGAAGATTTGACGTATGAAAAGGTTCCTGTTCAAATCTTGGATAAGAAGGAACATATTCTACGCACCAAGGTTATACCTCAAGTCAAAGTTTTGTGGAGAAACCACGATGTTGAGGAAATGACTTGGGAGTTAGAATCTAAAATGAAATCAAGGTATCCTTACCTCTTCGACATACCAGGTACGTACCCTAATTTCGAGGGCGAAATTTTATAAGAAGGGGAGATTGTAAAGCCCCAACTTTTTGAATAAAGATGAATTTTCTATAAATATTATTTTTGAATATTATGGAGTGAAATTGATATAATAGTTGTGGGTAATATTTATAAATTTTGCAAAGTACGCAAGTTGTTATATAATATTCGATTGGTCGGAGAATATTCATTTTAATAGGGAATATTAGTACAACGGCACAATCATTGGTGGACCCCACAACAGAATTATTGTCGAATTGAGAAAACGATAAAAATACTTTATGAAAATAACTATGGAAGTTTTACCGTTAATCGTTGAAACACCCGTAAGTTAAAAGTATAATGTCTGGCGTGGTCGCATAGTAGCACACCAAGATTGATTATTGATGCTTATGTGAGAAGTCACTCAGTTTGGCTTATTTTATGGACCCCCAATTTATCCATTTTTTAAATAACTGGAAAAAGGTTATTCATTATATATATATATATATAAGTCTTATATTTATAATATATATATATATATATTCAGTTGACAGGAATGGTTTGGTGGAAGGGAGGGGGGAATAAGATGGGAGGGGGAGTACGGTTATATATATATTTATGTTTTGAATTTGCAAGTTGGCTACAATTATTATGATTATTATATTTATATATAGGTACTAGTTGGAAGGTGTGGCAGGCAAAAATTCACGGGGTTCATAACCCGTGACTAATATTATATTTATATATATATAATATTATATTTAAAAGATTTTGCTTTAAATATGGACCGTCAGATTAAAGTAAATCAATCTCGACCGTTCATGAGTTAGTTACTATGCATTCTATTTTTCTATAAATAGAAGCTCATTCATTCATTATTTTCTTACAAATTCACTGAAACTCTAGAGAGATAAACTATAGAGAGAAAGAAGAAAGTATTCTGCTATTTCACTACTTATATATCCAGTACTCTTCTTCTTAAGGTAGGGAATATTATTTGTTGTACTCGTAAAGGGTGTTATTCTTTCTTATTCATGAAGAGAACTGTTGTTATTCCATTTTTTCTTATTCTGTTGGAATAACCTGTATACGCGGTCTACCCTATACTTGGTGACATTCTTCTATTATTCTGTTAGAACATCCTTTCTGTGTGTTTTACACCGGACCTGGTTCCGTCTTTATTATTCTGTTGGAACTTTCTGTCGGTGCAAATTTTGCCTGACCTGGTTCCGTTATTATTATTCTGTTGGAATAACCTGTCTATGCAAAGTACCGCATGCATGGTGATTTCTTTTGTTATTCCATTCTTTATTATACTCAGTTGGTTAGAGTTTTTACTTGTATACTCCATGAAATTAGTAGAATATCCTTAATATTTGCGCTTCATCCGGTATCTTTTCATGGAAATATTCTTCTGATCATTCTTGAATTTTACTCTACAAAACAGTATCATGTTGACAATTTGGACGTTAATAATTCCTGGATAAAATAATTCTTGAACTTGTTTTATTGAATTCTTATATCATTGTCATCATCCTCATGTTTATATTTTGTTGAAAGTCATATGTGGCCTGTAGTGCATAGATGGACTTGGTATGATTATGACCAGGGATTATTCGGTGTAATCATGACCGTAATGTTACAAATGATGTGGTAAAAGTTCTCATTGGCCCCTAGTGCATTGATGGACAGTTGTTGGCATGATCATGAGCATTAATGAATACACAAATATTCTTGGCCCGTAGTGCATGGATAATTGTGGTCATGATACTAAAGAATATCCTTGGCCGTAGTGCAGGGGTGATTCGATGATGTGGAATATTTTTTAAGCTGAGTCTCAGCGATAACAGTGACGAAAAACTTTTTAAATCATAAAAGATAGTAGATTTTATTTTCTACTTGACTCTTTTAATGGATTGCTTGTTCCGTTGCAGTTAAACTAGATGACTATTATATTTTATCAGTTTAACATTGTTGGAGACTAATGATAATTTATTTTGCATTATCTTAGTTATAATATTTCTTACTGGGCTAGTTGAGCTCACCCTTTCTTTCACTGTTCTCTTCAGGAAATGAGAATATAGCTGGGACGAGTCGGGGAACGAATTGATGGTCCAGAGGATAGCATTAGTAGTCCTCACTATTCTGTAAATTGTGTGATAATAATTGTATTGAGGATTCCTTTTTAGTTTGTATAATCTCTAGTAGATAATATTTGTAATCAAACTCACAGTTTATGTTTGTTGTATTGTACAGGACAGTTGTATTAGTAAGTTGTATTTAAATTCTGTACCATGTATCTGATGACCCAAGATGGGTGATGTATACCTAATTTTGGGGGCGTCACAGTTGGTATCAAAGCTTAGGGATATGATCCCTGGCTAAGATGTGAGATTAGAACTAGGAGGGGAGACACGGGGAATTCCTTCGCTAGTATAACCTAATTAAATTTATTTTGTATTTAAATTGGTTGGTCAGAGTTTAGAGATATTATGTTACATGTCAATTAACCTTTTTTTTATGGCAGTATCTGAAAATGACATCCAAAAATATTGAGAATAGCAATGGAGCACAAGAGACCGTTGAGTCTCCATATATCAATAATCAGGAGAATGTGCATCAGGAAGGCGACAATCCTCATGCAAACAAAAACACTGACCAAATGCTGAATGATGGATTGTTCAGAGGCTTAATGCAATTCATGCAACAGCAGGCGAGAGCGGCTCCTGTCCAAAATGTAGGTGGAAACACTGGAAAATCTCGGGTGGTCACCGCTAAACAGTTCAAGGAGCTGGGACCACCAGAGTTTAAGGGAGAGCCAAAACCACTTATGGCAGAAGCATGGATAAAGAAGATCATCAAGATATTTGATGTCGTGGGATGCTCCGAGGAGCAAAAGGTTCCCTTTGCTGCCTTTATGTTGCGCGGCGAGAGCAAATTCATCGTGGAATTCGGTAAACGACTTTCAACTGCCGTCTTGAAGATGTCTTGGGAGAAGTTCCAAGAGCTGTTCAATGACAAATACTTTCTCGAAAGTAATCGTCACATGAAGGAGGTGGAGTTTATCAAATTGGAGCAAAACAATATGACCGTGTCGCAATACGAGGCAAAATTTGCGGAGTTATCTCGGTTTGTGTCCCACTTGGTGGATAATGAAGAGAGAATGGCGCGAATGTTTTTAAGAGGTTTGAAGCCAGAAATACGTCAACATCTTATTTCTCATAAACTGTGTTTGTATTCAGATGTTTTAAATAGGGCTTAGTCGGTGGAGTGCGATAACGAGTCAACGCAACCAAAAGAGAGCAACCGGCAAAATGATAATACCAGTGAGAGCAGTCATCGAAGTGGTGACAACAAGCGTGGAGGGAATCAACAGGCCAGAAATGGTAACCACTTCGGTGGTAATTAGGGCCAAAATAATAAGAATGGACATTTCAAGAAGAGGAGATTCAACAATGATGGAAAGACTTCAGCACCAGCACCCGTTGTTAAGGAAGGAGAAAGACCACCTATTATATGCTTCAAATACGGAGGGGAGGGACACATCAGTCCAAATTGCGCGATGCTATCCAAAGCATGTTATAATTATGGAAGAGAAGGTCACTTAGCCCGATTTTGTCGTTTACCGAAGACAAATTCAGCTAGGATGGAGGCACCAAAGGCTGTCCCAAAAAAGTCAAAGCCGGTAGTGCAAGGGAGAGCGTTTGTTGTGACCTCCAAGAGAGCAAGGAACCCAAATTAGGTCATCATGGGTAAGCTTATCATAAACTCTAGGGAAGTCTACACTTTATTTGATACCGGTTCTACCCATTCTTTTATTTCTCCTACTTGTGCTCAACGATTAAATTTGACTCCGGAGAAATTAGACTTTGACTTATCTGTGGAAACTTCGTTGGGAGAAACCTTCATTACATCCACTGTTTATAAGTCTTTGTTTGGTTCAAGTTGGTACCCACACATTACCTGTCAATCTTATTGAATTAAAAATACTTGCATTTGATGTAATTCTAGGGATTGATTGGTTAACTACTCATCATGCAAAAATTGATTGTTTTCGTAAGGTTGTTAGCTTTCATATTCCTAATCGACCTATTAAGCGTATTCAAGCAACCAAACCATAAAAATCAATCACTGTCATCTCAAGCCATAAAGCTATTCGTTTATTGAAAAACGGATGTCAAGCTTTTTTAGCTCATGTCACAGATCTAAACAAAAATACGTCAATTTTGAATAATATTTCTATTGTTAATGAATTTCCTGACGTATTCCCTGAAGAACTTCCTGGCCTACCCCCAGAGCGTGAAATTGAATTTTGTATCGACCTTGAACCAGGTACAAAATCCATTTCCAAAGCCCCATATCGAATGGCTCCTATTGCACTTCAGGAGTAAAAGACTCAACTGCAGGAATTGTTAGACATTGGCTTTATTCGTCCTAGTACTTCTCCTTAGGGTGCTCCTATTCTATTCGTGAAGAAGAAAGATGGGAGTATGTTCATAACCCGTGACTAATATTATATTTATATATATATAATATTATATTTAAAAGATTTTGTTTTAAATATGGACCATCAGATTAAAGTAAATCAATCTCGACCGTTCATGAGTTAGTTACTATGCATTCTATTTTTCTATAAATAGAAGCTCATTCATTCATTATTTTCTTACGAATTCACTGAAACTCTAGAGATATAAACTATAAAGAGAAAGAAGAAAGTATTCTGCTATTTCACTACTTATATATCCAGTACTCTTCTTCTTAAGGTAGGGAATATTATTTGTTGTACTCGTAAAGGGTGTTATTCTTTCTTATTCATGAAGAGAACTGTTGTTATTCCATTTCTTCTTATTCTCATTGGAATAACTCATATCACGCTGATCTACCCTATACTTGGTAACATTCTTCTATTATTCTTTGGAACATCCATGCATGTGTTTTACATCGGACCGGTTCCGCTTTTTATTATTATTTCGTTGGAACATCCTCGCATGCAATGCGTTTTACACCTACTGGTTCCGCTCTTTATTTTTATGTTGGAACATCGTGCAAATTTTGCCCGACTCGGTTTCGTTATTATTATTACATTTGGAATAACTCGTCATCATCGTACTGCGCATGCATGGTGATTTCTTTTGTTATTCCATTCTTTATTATACTCAGTTGGTTAAAGTTTTAACTTCTATACTCCATGAAATTAGTAGAATATCCTTGATATTTGCGCTTCATCCGATCTTTTCATGGAAAAATTCTTCCGATCATTCTTGAATTTTACTCTACAAAACAAGATTATCGTGTTGACATTTGGACGTTAATAATTCTGGATAAAATAATTCTTGAACTTGTAAAAGCGATATAATAGTTGATAAAATATTATTTTTGAATATTATGGAGTGAAATTGATATAATAGTTGTGGGTAATATTTATAAATTTTGCAAAGTACACAAGTTGTTATATAATATTGGATTGGTTGGGGGAATATTCGTTTTAACAGGGGAATATAAGAGTACAACGGCACAATCATTGGTGGACCCTAGCAAAATCTAAATTATTATCGAATTGAGAAAACGATAAAAATACTTTATAAAAATAACGGCGGAAGTTTTACCGTTAACTGTTGAAACACCCTGTGTTAAAAGTACAGTAATACTCGTGGTTGCATAGTTGCACACGACATTGATTATTGATGCTTACGTGAGAAGTCACTCAGTTTTGCTTATTTTATGGACCCCCCCATTTATCCATTTTTTTAAATAACTGGAAGAAGGTTATTCATTATATATATATATAAGTCTTATATTTATAATATATATATATATATATATATATATATATATATATATATATTTAGGTTGACAGAGAATGGTTTGGTGGGGGGTGGGGAATAAGATTGTAGTGGGAGTACTATTATATATATATATATATATATATATATTTATGTTTTGAATTTGCAAGTTGACTACAATTATTATGATTATTATATTTATATATAGGTACTAGTTCGAAGGTGTGGCAGGCAAAAATTCACGGGGTTCATAACCCATGACTAATATTATATTTATATATATATAATATTATATTTAAAAGATTTTGCTTTAAATATGGACCGCCGATAAAGTAAATCAATCTCGACTGCTTCATGAGTTAGTTACTATGCATTCTATTTTTCTATAAATAGAAGCTCATTCATTCATTATTTTCTTACGAATTCAACTTTGAAACTCTGAGAGATAAACTATAGAGAGAAAGAAGAAAGTATTACATTATTTCACTACTTATATATCCAATACTCTTCTTCTTAAGGTAGGGAATATTATTTGTTGTACTCGTAAAGGGTGTTATTCTTTCTTATTCATGAAGAGAACTGTTGTTATTCCATTTCTTCTTATTCTGTTGAAATAACCTGTATACGCGGTCTACCCTATACTTGGTGACATTCTTCTATTATTCATTTGGAACATCACTGCGTGTGTTTTACATCGGACCGGTTCCGCTCTTTTATTATTATTTCGTTGGAACATCCTGTCTGTGCGTTTTACAATGGACCTGGTTCCGTCTTTATTTTTATGTTGGAACATCGTGCAAATTTTGCCTGACCTGGTTCCGTTATTATTATTCTTGTTGAATAACTTTATCTGGGCAATCCGCATGCATGGTGATTTCTTTTGTTATTCCATTCTTTATTATACTCAGTTGGTTAAAGTTTTGACTTCTATACTCCATGAAATTAGTAGAATATCCTTGATATTTGCGCTTCATCCGGTATCTTTTCATGGAAAAATTCTTCTGATCATTCTTGAATTTTACTATACAAAACAGTATCATGTTGACAATTTGGACGTTAATAATTCTTGGATAAAATAATTCTTGAACTTGTAAAACTGATATAATAGTTGATAAAATATTATTTTTGAATATTATGGAGTGAAATTGATATAATAGTTGTGGGTAATATTTATAAATTTTGCAAAGTACGCAAGTTGTTATATAATATTGGATTGTCGGGGAATATTCGTTTTAACAGGGAATATTAGTACAACGACACAATCATTGGTGGACCGCACAATGGAATTATTGTCGGATTGAGAAAACGATAAAAATACTTTATGAAAATAACGGCGGAAGTTTTACCGTTAATTGTTGAAACACCCGGTGTTAAAAGTACAATAATACGCGTGGTTGCATAGTAGCACACGGCATTGATTATTGATGCTTACGTGAGAAGTCACTCAGTTTTGCTTATTTTATGGACCCCCCATTTATCCATTTTTTTAAATAACTGGAAGAAGGTTATTCATTATATATATATATATATATATATATATGTCTTATATTTATAATATATATATATATATATATATATATTAGGTTGACAGGAATGGTTTGGTTGGGGGGGGAGGAATAAGATTGTAGTGGGAGTACTATTATATATATATATTTATGTTTTGAATTTGCAAGTTGGCTACAATTATTATGATTATTATATTTATATATAGGTACTAGTTGGAAGGTGTGGCAGGAAAAAATTCACGGCGTTCATAACCCGTGACTAATATTATATTTATATATATATATAATATTATAATTAAAAGATTTTGCTTTAAATATGGACCGTCGATTAAAGTAAATCAATCTCGAATTGCTCATGAGTTAGTTACTATGCATTCTATTTTTCTATAAATAGAAGCTCATTCATTCATTATTTTCTTACGAATTCACCTAAACTCTGTAGATATAAACTATAGAGAAAAGAAGAAATTATTCTCGCTATTTCACTACTTATATATCCAAAGATTTCTTCTTAAGGTAGGGAATATTATTTGTTGTACTCGTAAAAGGTGTTATTCTTTCTTATTCATGAAGAGAAATGTTGTTATTCCATTTCTTCTTATTCTCGTTGAATAACTCAGATACGCTGATCACCCCTATACTTGCGACATGCTTCTATTATTCATTGGAACATCCTGCATCACATGTGTTTTACAATTTTGACCGGGTTCCGCTCTTTATTATTATTCCGTTGGAACATCCTCGTACATGTGTTTTACAATTTGACCGGTCCGCTTTTTATTATTCTGTTGGAACATCCTATCGGTTAAATTTTTGCTCGACCGGTTCCGTTATTATTATTCTGTTGGAATAACATGTCTATGCGAAGTACCGCATGCATGGTGATTTCTTTTGTTATTCCATTCTTTATTATACTCAGTTGGTTAAAGTTTTGACATCTATACTCCATGAAATTAGTAGAATATCCTTGATATTTGCGCTTCATCCGGTATCTTTTCATGGAAATATTCTTCTGATCATTCTTGAATTTTACTGTACAAAACAGTATCATGTTGACAATTTGGACATTAATAATCCCTGAATAAAATAATTCTTGAACTTGTAAAACTGATATAATAGTTGATAAAATATTATTTTTGAATATTATGGAGTGAAATTGATATAATAGTTGTGGGTAATATTTATAAATTTTGCAAAGTACGCAAGTTGTTATATAATATTGGATTGGTCGAGGAATATTCGTTTTAACAGGGAATATTAGTACAACGGCACAATCATTGGTGGACCCCACAACGGAATTATTGTCGGATTGAGAAAACGATAAAAATACTTTATGAAAATAACGACAGAAGTTTTACCGTTAACTATTGAAACACCCGGTGTTAAAAGTACAAGAATACGATGTCTGGCGTTAGTTGCATAGTAGCACGACATTGATTATTGATACTTACGTGAGAAGTCACTCAGTTTTGCTTATTTTATGGACCCCCATTTATCCATTTTTTAAATAACTGGAAGAAGGTTATTCATTATATATATATATATATATATATATAAGTCTTATATTTATAATATATATATATATATATATATATATATATATATATATATATTAGGTTGTGAGAATGGTTTGGTGGTGGGGGGAATAAGATTGTAGTAGGAGTACTATTATATATATATATTTATGTTTTGAATTTGCAAGATGGCTACAATTATTATGATTATTATATTTATATATAGGTACTAGTTGGAAGGTGTGGCAGGCAAAAATTCACGGGGTTCATAACCCGTGACTAATATTAAATATATATATATATATATATATATTTATATATATATAATATTATATTTAAAAGATTTTGCTTTAAATATGGACCGTCAGATTAAAGTAAATCAATCTCGACCGTTCATGAGTTAGTTACTATGAATTCTATTTTTCTATAAATAGAAGCTCATTCATTCATTATTTTCTTACTGAATTCACTGAAACTCTAGAGAGATAAACTATAGAGAGAAAGAAGAAAGTATTCTGCTATTTCACTACTTATATATCCAGTACTCTTCTTCTTAAGGTAGGGAATATTATTTGTTGTACTCGTAAAGGATGTTATTCTTTCTTATTTATGAAGAGAACTGTTGTTATTCCATTTCTTCTTATTCTGTTGGAATAACTTTTGTATCTGCCATCTCACCCTATACTTGGTGACATTCCTCTATTATTCTCATTTGGAACATCATATACGTGTGTTTTACTTCGGACTGGTTCCGCTTTTTATTATTATTCCGTTGGAACATCCTGCATCGTGTTTTACATCGGACTGGTTCCGCTCTTTATTATTCATTGGAACCTCCCAGCCGGTTGCAAATTTTGCTTGACCGGTTCCGTTATTATTATTCTATTGGAATAACTTTGTCTGTCAATCACGCACCGCATGCATGGTGATTTCTTTTGTTATTCCATTCTTTATTATACTCGGTTGGTTAAAGTTTTGACTTCTATACTCCATGAAATTAGTAGAATATCCTTGATATTTGCGCTTCATCCCAGATCTTTTCATGGAAAAATTCTTCGATCATTCTTGAATTTTCTTTGTACAAAAACAAAGATCATGTTGACAATTTGGACGTTAATAATTCTGGATAAAATAATTCTTGAACTTGTTTTATCGAATTCTTATATCATTGTCATTATCCTCATGTTTATATTTTGTTGAAAGTCATCTCGTGGCTTTTGTAGTGCATAGATGGACTCTGTATGATTATGACCGAGGATTATTCTTGTAATCATGACCGTAATGTTACAAATGATGTGGTAAAATTCTCATTGGCCGTAGTGCATTGATGGACGATTGTTGGCATGATCATGATCATTAATGAATACACAAATATTCTTGGCCCGTAGTGCATGGATAATTGTGGTCGTGATACTAAAGAATATCCTCGGTCAGTAGTGCGGGGTGATTCGATGATGTGGAATATTTTTAAGTTTGAGTCTCAATGATAAAAGTGATGAAAAACTTTTAAATCATAAAAGATAGTAGATTTTATTTTCTACTTGACTCTTTTAATGGATTGCTTGTTCATTACCGCAGCTTAAACTTGCATCCTATTATATTTTATCGCTTTAACATTGTTGGAGGCTAATGATAATTTATTCTCGCATTATCTTAGTCATAATATTTCTTACTGGGCTAGTTGAGCTCACCCTTTCTTTCACTGTTCTCTTCAGAAAATGAGAATATAGCTGGGACGAGTCGGGGAACGGATTGATGGTCCAGAGGATAGCATTAGTAGTCCTCACTATTCTGTGAAATAGTGTGATAATATTTGCAATGAGGACTCCTTTTGAGTTTGTATAATCTCTAGTAGATAATATTTGTATTCAAACTCATAGTTTATGTTTGTCGTATTGTACACGACAGTTGTATTAGTAAGTTGTATTTTAATTCTGTACCATGTATCTGACGACCCAAGATGGGTGATGTATACCTAATTTTGGCGGCGTCACATAACTAAACTACCGCCATAACTATTAGCGGTAGACAGTATAACACATGAGCAAATGAAGGGCAAATGAGTAATTTCTCATATCGCTACAACTTGTAACGACATGGAAAAATCCATTTCAATCTGTGTCATCCAATGTTGCGATCAACAGTATAAATTCATAAAATTTGCAAAGAAGATTCTTTTTGTGAAATAGAGTGAGTAATATTTATGATTATAATGTCTAATTTAAATTAATTTCCATAGTTTTAAATTTTACAATTTTGAAATCTATTACAAAAAGTCAAAATGAAACACATCCAGTGAAATGAACAAAATATTTTTTTATTAAGAATATATATTTTTTTAAATATGCAAAAAAAGTATCTAAGATATATACAAAAAAATTCAAAGCCCCTAATAACGTGGACCCCACAGCCCTAATGTAGGTCCGCCCATCATTCAAAATAATAATAATAATAGTAATAATAATAATAATATTAAGAAAAATAATAATAATTATTTCAAAATAATAATATTAATTTCAAAATAATAATAATAATTTCAAAATAATAATAACAATAATAATAATAAATTTTAAATAATTATTATGATTATTATTAATATTTTTGTTATTATTATTTAATAATTATTATTATTACTATTATTATTTTGAAATTATTATTATTATTATTATGATTATGATTATTATTATGATTATGAGCGAGACTATATTTAATTACAAAATCCTCCCTGACCGACCGTATGAGGGATCAATTTTTTTATTTTATGAATGTTTGCTTAATTATTCTTATTTTTTATACTGCATCTCATTTAAGTAACTAATTTTTTCCCGACATTTAGACGTGGGTCTCATGCATGTTTTTGTCCTTAATATAACATTTCTTTATCAAAATTAACGTTTTCAAAAAATTAATTAGACATTTTCATATTTGGTTTTATATAAAAAAAAATTAGACCGCGAAACTTTGTCTACTTTGTCGGTAAGGGTGAGCATGGTGCAATTTGGTGCGTTTTGAAGTCCAAACCACACCCGAAACCGTTTAGGTGCGGTTTGACAAATCCAAAACTGCACACGAAACCGCTTGTGATTGGTCCAGTGCAGTTTTAGTTGTGCGGTGCTGTTTCAATTGGTGTGGTTTCGGTTATAAAACCAATTGAAACAAAAACAATTCTAAGCGTTCAATAAAATTTAACACAAAACTCACATCGAACAATTAATTTAGTGACAGAGTCGGCAATGAGAATTATATCATGTATATAAACAAAACTCTTTCTGCCAAACATGTCAAATTCACCATCAAATCATAGAACAGTAAGACACATAAAATAATTTTAGTTTATAATAAAGGAATGATGTTTTAAAACTAAAACATACGCTATATAAAACAACAGAGATCATATATTCGATAACAAATAAAAAGATTTATCTTGTTCCCCAAAATTTAAAATTATATCCTGGAGATAGAATGAAATTCTATCTTATATATTCTTGAGAACTATACTTTAAAATTCATTATTTTTTCATATTATACTTATAATTGTAATTAGAGAATTCATTTTTAAATTAAAATTTAGAATTCAAAATGATGAAAAGTTATTTGAATTGTAATTTAGATTATTGATTATTGTATTTATTAAAAATAAATAAATTACATTCATTCATTAATACTATACTTTAAAACTATTTTTTTCTTATTCTAGCTATAGTTGTAATTAGAGGATTCATTTTAAAATTTAATATTACAAAATGATAAAAACTTACTCAATTATAATTTAAAATATTAATCCCGATATTTATTAACAATAATAAAATTAATACTCATTTATTAATAAACTTTACTTTAAAATTCGTTATTTTTTATTCTGGTTATAGACTTATAGTTAAAATTACATAACTTTTATCTTTTGCAATAAACCTGAAAAGATATCTAGATCTAGATCTATATCTTTTTCTTCTTAATCCCCGTCGCAAAACTCAGATTGGACATAGATTTACTCCAATCTATTAGAACGAATTTATTGTTTCAGCAACAAATTGCATATTAATCTAATTAGTTGCAGGTACGTACACTACTAGAATTGTTGGCGCACAAAACCCCCTCTTTTCAATTTTCTTCTCAAATCAAAGCACTCCCCAAATTTATTCTTAGTCTTGTCTCTTGCTATACCAAATCCCGAATTTCTTCTCGTTTCTCTCACCAAGCCCTAAAATCTATCACTTGCCCGCCTGCCATCATGTCACTGCTCAAAACGATACCTCCTACCACGAATAGCTTAAGTTAGGGTTTGTGTCGTTTCATACATGTATATATCTTGGCTCTCTAGTGACCTTTTCTTCATTAATTCATGCCTTGTCTTCAATTATTGTCGTAACTCTCAAGTCGATGACCCTTAATTTGTGAAGCCCGATGTAAGACCCCAACTTTTATAAATAAAGATGAATTTTCTATAAATATCATTTTTGAATATTATGGAGTAAATTTGATATAATGTTATAGTTGTGGGTAATATTTATAAATTTTGCAAAGTATGCAAGTTGTTATATAATATTCGATTGGTCGGGGAATATTCGTTTTAACATGGAATATTCGTATAACGGCACAATCATTGGTGGACCCCACAATGGAATTATTGTCGGATTGAGAAAATGACAAAAATATTTTATTGAAAATAACGGCGAAAGTTTTACCATTAATACTGTTGAACTACTCGGTAGCAAAAGTACAGTAATACGCGTGGTTGCACAGTAGCACACGGTATTGATTATTGATGCTTATGTGATAAGTCACATAAGTTTTGTTTTATTAATATTATTAATGTAATAAAACAGAAAAGCTTTTTATATAAAATAGAATACTTTTATAAAGTTATTATTTTATTAGGCTAATAGTAAAATCTTTTTATATAAAACAGAATACTTTTATAAAGTTATCTGCTTTATTATACAATAATTAGAATATATTATATTTTATTATGCATAGTGTTTGCTTAGTGTTCTGCATAGTGTTTGCATAGTAAAATCTTTTATAAAGTTATTTGTTTTATTAGATTATAAATAGAATATATTATATTTTATTTAAAAGATTTTGCTTTAAATATGGACCGTCGATTAAAAGTAAATCAATCTGGACCGTTCATGAGTTAGTTACTATCTACGATCCATTTTCTATAAATAGAAGTTCATTCCTTCATTATTTCTTACGAATTCAATTTGAAACTCTGAGAGATATATACTATGTAGAGAAAGAAGAAAAGTATTCTGCTACTTCACTACTCATATATCCAGTACTCTTCTTCTTAAGGTGGGGGGTATTATTTCTTTTGTATTCATGAAGAAAACTTCTATTATTCCATTATTTATTATTCTGTTGGAATAACATGTATACGCGGGCTACCCTATGCTTAGTGAAATTCTTCTCTTATTCCATTTTTAATCATTATGTTGGAATAACTTGTCTATGCGAAGTACTGCATGCATGGTGATTTCTGTTATTATTCCGTTCTTTATTATTCTGTTGGAACATCCCGTTTGTGCTTTACGCATGACCTGGTTCCGTTCTTTATTATTCTATTGGAACATCATGTCTGTGCTTTACGCATTACCTGGTTCCATTATTTATCATTCTGTTGGAACATCCTGTCTATGCGTTTACGCATGACCTGGTTCCGTTATTTATTATTCTGTTGGAATAACCTGTCTGTGCGGTCTATCGCATGCCTGGTGATTTCTTTTGTTATTCCATTCTTTATTATACTCAGTTGGTTAAAGCTTTGACTTCTATACACCATGAAATTAGTGGAATATCCTTGATATTTGCGCTTCATCCAGTATCTTTTCATGGAAATATTCTTCTGAGCATTCTTGAATTTTACTCCACAAAGCAGTATCATGTTGACAATTTAGACGTTATTGAGTTCAGGATGAGTTAACTTATAAATCATTAAAATTTATTCTTGAACTTGTTTTATTGAATTGTCATCATCCTCATGTTTATATTTTTTGAAAGTCATCTGTGGCCTGTAGTGCATAGATGGACTTGGTATGAGTATAACCAGGGATTATTCGGTGTAATCATGACCGTAATGTTACAAATGATGTGGTAAAAGTCCTCATTGGCCCGTAGTGCATTGATGGACAGTTGTTGGCATGATCGTGACCATTAATGAATACATAAATATTCTTAACCCGTAGTGCATAGAAAATTGTGGTCGTGATACTAAAGAATATCCTCGTCAGAAAGTGGGGTGATTCGATGATGTGGATTATTTATTAAGTTGAGTCCCAAATGATAAAAGTGATGAAAAACCTTTTAAATCATAAAAGATAGTAGATTTTATTATCTACTTGACTTTTAATGGATTGCTTGTTCAATCCGCAGCTTAAACTTGATGTTTGTTATATTGTATCGCTTTAACAATCGCTTAAGGCTAATGATAATTTATTTTGCATTATCTTAGTCATAATATTTCTTACTGGGCTAGTTGAGCTCACCCTTTCTTTCAATGTTCTCTTCAGGAAATGAGAATATAGCTGGGACGAGTCGGGGAACGGAGTGATGGACCAGATGATAGTATTAGTAGTCCTCACTATTCAGTTAATTAGTGTGACAATAAATGTAATTGAGGACTTATTCTGAGAGTGGATATTGTTTAGAGGACAGTATTTGTATTAAAACTCACAGCTCTCTTGTTATATATTAAAGACTGTATTTGTATTATGTACCATGTATTTGGTGACTCAGAATAGGTGATTTATACCTGTTTTGGGGGCGTCACAGTTGGTATCAAAGCTTAGGGATATGATCCCTGGCTAAGATGTGAGACTAGAACTAGGATGGGAGAGACGGGGAATTCCTTCGCTAGTATGACCTACCTAAGTTTATTTGGTATTTAATTGGTCGGTCAGAGTATAGGGATAATATGTTATATGTTAATTAACCTTTGTTTTGTGGCAGTATCTGAAAATGACATCCGAGAATGTTCAGAATAGCAATGGAGCACAGGAGACCATTGAGTCTCCACAGATTAATAATCAGGATAATGTGCATCAGGAAGGCGACAATCCTCAGGCTAACAACAACACTGACTAGATGACGAACGATGGAATGTTCAGAGGTTTTATACAATTCATGCAACATCAGGCAAGAGCGACTCCGGTCCAAAATGTAGGTGGAAACATTGGAAACTCTCGGACGGTCACCGCTAAACAGTTCAAGGAGCTAGGACCACCAGAGTTTATTGGAGAGCCAAAACAACTTAAGGCGGAAGCATGGATAAAGCAGATCACCAAGATATTTGATGTCTTGGGATGCTCCGAGGAACAAAAGGTGCCATTTGCCACCTTTATGTTACGAGGAGAGGCATATTACTGGTGGGAATCAGTAAAACGTACTCAATGTTCCGCACTAAAGATGTCTTGGGAGAAGTTCCAAGAACTATTTAACGACAAATACTTTCCCGAAAGTATTCGTCACATGAAAGAGGTAGAGTTCATCAAGCTGGAGCACAATAACATGACCGTGTCGCAGTACGAAGCCAAGTTTGCCGAGTTATCCCGATTTGTGTCCCACTTAGTTGATAATGAAGAGAGAATGACGCAGATGTTTTTAAGTGGTTTGAAGCCGAAGATATGTCAATATCTTATTTTTCATAAACTGTGTTTGTATTCAGATGTTGTAGATAGGGCTCAGTTAGTGGAGCGCGATAACGAGTCAACGCAACCAAGAGAAAGCAGTAGATAAAATGATAATACCAATGAGAGCAGTCATGGAAGCGGTGACAACAAGCATGGAGGGAATCAACAGGCCAAAAATGGTAACCACTTCGGTGGTAATCAAGGCCAAAATAATAAGAATGGACATTTCAAGAAGAGAATATTCAACAATGATGGAAAGACATCAGCACCAGCACCCGTTGTTAAGGAAGGAGAACGATCACCTATCATATGCTTCAAATGCGGAGGGGAGGGACACATCAGTCCAAACTGCGCGATGCCATCCAAAGCATATTATAATTATGGAAGAGAAGGTCACCTAGCCCGATTTTGTCGCTCACCAAAGACAAGTTCAATTTAGGATGGAGGCACCAAAGGTCATCCCCGAAAAAGTCAAAGCCAAGAGGTGCAAGGGAGAGCGTTTATCAGACCTCATGAAAGCAAGGAACCCAAACGAGGTCAACACGGGTAAGCTTGTCATAAACTCTAGCGAAGTTTATACCTTATTTGATACCGGTTCTACCCATTCTTTTATTTCTCCTACTTGCGCTCAACGTTTAAATTAGACTCCAGAAAAATTGGACTTTGACTTATCTGTTGAAACTCCATTGGGAGAAACCTTCGTTACATCCACGATTTATAAGTCTTGTTTGGTTCAAATCGGTACCCTAACATTACCTGTCGATCTTATTTCATTGAAAATACTTGCATTTGACGTAATTCTAGGGATTGATTGGTTAACTACTCATCATGCAAAAATTGATTGTTTTCGTAATGTTGTTAGCTTTCATATTCCTAACCAACCTGTTATGCGAATTCAAGCCACCAGACCATTAAAATCAATCACTGTCATCTCAAGCCATAAAGCTATTCGTAGATTGAAAAATGGATGTCAAGCTTTCTTAGTTCATGTCACGGATCTAAACAAAAATACGTCAATTTTGAATGATATTTCTATTGTTAATGAATTTCCTGACGTATTCCCTGAAGAACTTCCTGGCCTACCCCAAGAGCATGAAATTGAATTTTGTATCGACCTTGAACCCGATACAAAACCCATTTCCAAAGCCCCATATCGAATGGCTCCTATTGAACTTCAGGAATTAAAGACCCAACTGCAGAAATTGTTAGACATTGGCTTTATTCGTCCTATTACTTCTCCTTGGGGTGCTCCTGTTCTATTCGTGAAAAAGAAAGACGGGAGTATGCGACTTTGTATTGATTATCGGAAGTTGAATCATGTCACCATCAAAAATAGGTACCCATTGCCACGTATTGGTGACCTGTTTGACCAGTTGTAAGGAGCCAAATTCTTTTTAAAGATTTATCTTCGTTCTGGATATCACCAATTGAAGATTAGAACCGATGACATTCCAAAGACGGCTTTTAGAACTCGGTACGGGCATTATGAATTCCTAGTCATGTCTTTTGGATTGACTAATGCTCCTGCTGCCTTCATGGATATGATGAACCGAGTATTCAAGGAATATTTGGATCACTTTGTGGTCGCTCTTTATTGATGACATCCTCATATATTCCAAAACCTGTGAAGATCATGAGCAACACTTGAGGCTGATACTCCAAAAGCTCCGTGAATATAAGCTTTATGCCAAGTTGAAGAAATGCGAGTTCTGGCTTGAGGAAGTAGCAGTCCTTGGGCACGTGGTATCAAGACATGGAATATCTGTTGACCCAGCAAAGATTGAAGCTATTCAAAGCTGGGAGCAACCTAAATCAGTGATCGAAGTACGTAGCTTTCTCGGCTTAGTCAAGTTATTATTGGAGATTCGTAGAAGGGTTTTCTCTAATCGCTACTCCACTAACTCACCGACTCGAGAAAGATACAAAGTTCTATTGGAGCGAGGAATGTGAGAAGAGTTTTCAAGAACTCAAGAGGAGACTCATTTCAAAGACTGCTACGACAATACCATCCGGTTCTACGGATTTGTCATCTAAAGTAATGCTTCGGGCAAAGGGTTAGGATGTGTTCTCATGCAACATGGGAAAGTCATAGCCTATGCCTCACGACAACTCAAAGAATATGAGAGGAATTATCTTACTCATGATCTAGAGTTGGCAGCTGTTGTCTTCCCAGTAAAGATTTGGAGGCATTACTTGTATGAGGAGAAAGTGGAGATCTTTACGGATCATAAAAGCCTCAAATATTTCTTCACTCAAAAGGAACTTAACACTCGACAACGACGTTGGCTTGAACTGTTGAAAGATTATAATCATACCATCCAATACCATCCTGGAAAAGCGAACGTGGTAGCTGACGCATTGAGTAGAAGATCATATGCGGGTTCGAGTGCGATATTAATAACGCAAAGGCCCATTTTGTGTGACTTGCAAAGGATAGAAATAGAGTTAAAGACTCCAGGGACCCATGTGATGATGGCAAACATATGAGTAGAACCAACTTTAATTGATAAAGTTAAAGCTGCTCAAGCTATAGACCTGGAGCTTATGCGTATGACGAAGAAAGAACAAGAAGGTGCTATGTCGGAAGCAAGAATCGATGATGAAGGAATACTTTGAGTCAACTCCAGACTTTGTGTTCCTAACGACCCTGATTTAAAGTATAAAATCATGATAGATGTGACACCCCCAAATCCTGGTACTTCATTTCCTCAAGATTTGGTGTTCACTTAATCAAAACATTCATTTCTAACTACCCAATTATAATAAAATTGAATAATAAAAACCTGCCCATACAGGAGTAAACTTAAATAAAAATCTCCTTGGTTATCTAACCTTTAATCATCATTCAAATGCGGATAACATTACATAACTTCTTTAAAATAAAGTCTAAGATCAACATAATAAAAGTCTAACATCTTAATCAAAGTAAAAATTACAAGTCTTCATCACTTGTACATTTTTCCCTTTCCTTTGCTAGTCGAAGGTTCACCTACCTTCTCTTCTTTAGCTACAATGAGATTATAAATTTGTAATAGTGAGCAAAAAAATTGCTCACTAGATATAATATGGAATCAACAGGAGTATAACAATAATAACTGTCGAAATAGGCTCATCAAAAGTGAATAGTACTCTATCAACAATAATCAGAAACTGAAATTCCAAAATATGGAAAATATACATCAGTGAGGGTCGTAAGACCATGAACTATGTCCACAGTTGCAAATAATCTTTCAACTCCAACTTTAACAGTCATAAGACTATAAGAACCTCGTACTTAGGGGGATAAGCCCTTCGTACAATGTATTGTGCACAAACATTTTAACGCTATGCGTAAGTTAACCCCTAATCATAACAGTAGGGTTGTTCACCTCAGTATTTAGAGTACAAGTCCGCACCAAAGGAAGTTTGGTTTGGATAAGCTTTCAAGGTAATTTGGAATTCAACGAACATCAACTAAGGAGTAGTTGAATAAAATCAACAACACTATACTATAGAATAATCGTGATTGAATCAATCATAGTAAACTAAAGTCATGCTTTAGGAATAATCTAATAGCATGTAATTTGAATAACTATAGTACACCTTGCTTGAACAATACTAAGCCAAGGTTAATTAGAATTGAATACTAAGCATGCATAGCAATTTGAACGATAGAAATGTTCGACATTAGTATATATATAGTTGTGCATGCTAAACAACAAGTTAAATACAAGAATAACTTGCCCCAGAATAACTTACATCATTATATTGTAATTGAATTGAAAACAACAATTGAATTAACAAGATAATAGATTAGAAAACTTGCCTTGTTCGTAGATTAAACCGAATAATTTGAATCACAATATCCTATATACATATGTCATCATGACATAGTTAGTCATTATCACATAACTAATACATTCATCATGTAGGTTTGATTATTTAATCACATAATCAAGTTATAACACAAGTTAATCTTTAATAACATAATTATTCATAGTATAGAAATACTACAATCAATATTTTTTACAGTCCTACTATCATCACATAATGTTTCTTAAAATTTTGTGTACAAAAAGTACACTGTCAAACCATTCTTGACTCACAATGCCATGCTGGCCACAAGCTTTACAGTGATTGCATACTGCGGCATGGGGATGGCGTCGCGGTGGGGTAAATACACTACGAAGTCGCACTGCGGCGTGGCGATGGCGTTGCGGCGCCACTAATGTATCATTGGTCAGGCCATGTACAAGAAATCGCATTTTGACCGATGACTTTGGCAACAGTACAAGAAAAGGCCATTTTGGTCTACAATCTCATTTTTAACAGACTAATTCACATGCAATTCATACAAAAACTTCATGTAAACATAATTCAAGAACTTCTAACATGTTTCTACCCATACAACAACATAAACAACAAATTTAAAACATCCAATTTCACTGTTTTTGATAAAAACTCACTTTTTGATATTTCAATGAAAATCAACACTGGAAATTTTGTTTTTCAACCAAAACAATTAATTCAAAGCATTTTTATCAATAATTTTACATACTCTATCAAATTAGATGATCAATTTATCAACTAAACAACTAATTAACCCTCAATTTCTACTTTAAATTAACCCATACTCATTCACAAAAACTCTCTGTAAAAAAGTTTTCTTTATAAACTGCATACATAACAACAATACATTGACTATAACTTATGAAAATCATTTTAACATCACTAGTATATCATATAAAGCCATATAACAACAAAAATTCATGCTTACAAAAGTATTCTACAGAGAATTTGGGAAGAGAAAAACTAAACTTTTAAAACTAAAAAATAGAACAATACCTTGAAGAAGATGATGATGGCTATTCCTTTCTATTCTCAAGCTTCTTCTTCTCCAATCTCTAGCCTTTCTTCCTCTCTTCTTTTTTTCTTCTCTTCTTCTTCCTCTGAGTTTTTCTTTTCTTCTCTCTAACCTCTCTCCTCTATTCTTACGTCTTATGATATAACGTATAAGATATAATATATATATATATATATATATATATAACTCTAACTTAACTGACATCAGTTATTTTTTTATTTGAAATCAAAAGCCA
This sequence comes from Panax quinquefolius, assembly GCA_020205615.1. Classification (NCBI taxonomy): domain Eukaryota; kingdom Viridiplantae; phylum Streptophyta; class Magnoliopsida; order Apiales; family Araliaceae; genus Panax; species Panax quinquefolius. Next base: position 103,612,351 of record CM035167.1, read on the forward strand.
TAAGGCTTGTTTGGCTAACCACTAAAAAGATAATCAATTAACCCTTATGCCTTGTTCGGTAACACACAATTAGATTAAAGACTTTAATAGGCATTAGGCCTTGTTTGGCAAAACTAAATTAACTCCTTTAATTTATTTTAGTAACTCCTTTATAGTAAGGTTATTTGTCACACCCCTTATTAAATTAAATAATCAATTTAATCAATTAAAATATTAATCTATTAAATTACTTTACCACATAATTCAATATCACATAAATTACAATTTTATTCAACCAACTAACACTTTATTTTAATCACAATTTCCAATTAAAATACTATAATTCATTTAATCATTATAAGCTCTAGCTTACTTATTAAATTAAATTAGTATATACTCTCATAGCAATTAATTTTCTTAGCTCCTTAATTATTTATTCAACAAATAATTAACTAAACCACATCAACTCAAATTGCCATTAAATACTTATATAATTCAATAAATATTTAATATTACAAATAAATATTTAATATTTAATTATTTATTCAACAAATAATTAACTAAACCACATCAACTCAAATTGAACAATTATTTATTCAATAATAAACATATCCATTAATTACTTATATAAATCAATAATTATTTAATATTACACTTTAAAATTCTGGAATGTTACATCATTCCCTCCTTACAAGGATTGTGTCCTCAAAATCACAGCTCAAACAAATCATTCGTTACATTCTTCCCTACTTACAAAGATTCTATCCCCAGAATCGAAGACACGGATTAAACAAATAACTCAGGGTACTCTTTTAACATTTTCTCTTCGAGTTCCCTCGTAGCTTCTTCAGCATTGTGGTTCCTCCATATCACCTTCACAGAAGGTATTAATTTATTCCTGAGCACTTGTTCTTTCCTGTCGACTATCTGGATTGGATCCTCTTCATAAGACAAATCTTTCTCGAACTACAACGGTTCGTACTCGATCACGTGTTTGTAGTCGGGTTTATACGGTCGTACCACCGAAATGTGAAAAATATTATGAATGTTTTCTAATTCTGGAGGCAGAGCTACCTCGTAAGCCACTTCTCCCACTTTTCACAGCACTTCAAAGGGTCCAATAAATCTCGGGCTTAGCTTTCCCTTTTTTACCGAAATGAATTTTCCCCTTCCAAGGAGAAACTTTTAGGAATATAAAAGTTCCTACTTCGAATGCACGATCTTGTCTGTGTTGATCAGCATACTTTTTCTGTTTGTCTTGAGCTGCTACCAATCTTGTCCTGATGAGTTTGACAACGTCATTAGATTGTTTTACCAGTTCTAGTCCTAACAGTTGGCGTTCACCGACTTCATCCCAGCATAGTGGAGTTCTGCACTTTCTGTCGTACAATGCCTCGTAAGGTGGAATGCCGATGCTCGCGTGATAACTGTTGTTGTAAGTGAATTCCACCAATGGTAAATGTTCTTCCCAGCTTCCTTTAAAGTCCATGACACATGCTCTCAGCATATCTTCCAATATCTGAATTGTTCGTTCGCTTTGGCCATCTGTTTGTGGATGATAAGCCGTACTCATTCGCTAGTGTGTCCCCATGCATTCTTGTAGTCTCTTCCAGAAATTTGATGTGCATCGCGGATCTCTATCTGACACAATTGACACTGGCACTCCATGTCTCGAAACGATCTCTTTAATGTACAATCTTGCCAACTGATCAAGATTGAATCTAATCTTTATTGGTCAAAAGTGCGCTGATTTCGTCAGTCTGTCCACTATCACCCAAATGGCATCGTATCCCCTCTGAGTAGTTGGAAGACCCACCACAAAAACCATCGTGATGTGTTCCCACTTCCATTCCGGTATTTCTAACGGTTGGAGTAATCCGCTGGGTCTTTGATGTTCGGCTTTTACTCTTTGACATGTCAAGCATTTCGCTATGCATTCTGCAACTTCCCTTTTCATATTCGGCCACCAAAAATGTCGGCGCAAATCTTGATACATTTTTGTGCTTCCCAGATGAATTGAATATCTTGAGCTTTGAGCTTCGGTCAAAATTTCTTCTTTCAGCTCTGGTGTTGCTGGAACCCAGATTCTTCCCTCAAACCATAGTAGTCCTTCGGTATCGATCTTGTATTTTACATCACTACCCTCAATCAGATTCTCTTTGATTTTCCCACACTCTTCATCTTGCAGTTGAGCATCCTTCACTTTGTCCACCAAAGTTGGACTAGCTTCTATCTGGAATAGTTGTTCATCAGATTCTTTTGGAAATTTGATTTCCAACTCCACTTTTGTCATTGCTGAAATGAGCTCCTCCTGAGTTGTTATCAGCATCAACTTTTCCCGACCTTTCCTGCTTAAAGAATCTGCAACCACATTCGCTTTTCCCAGATGATAAAAGATCTCACAATCATAATCTTTTATCAACTCCATCCATCTTCTTTGACGCATGTTCAAATCATTTTGAGTGAAAATATACTTCAGACTTTTGTGGTATGTGTAGATCTCACATTTTCTCCATAAAGATAGTGTATCCATATCTTCAGAGCAAATACAACTGCAGCCAATTCCAAATCATGAGTCGGATACCCTTTCTCATAATCCTTCAGTTGTCTTGATGCATACGCAATAACTTTGCCATTCTGCAGAAGAACACAACCCAACCCTTTGTGTGAGGCATCACTATACACCAAAAAATTTCCTGTATTATCTGGTAATGCCAACACAGGTGCCACACTTAACTTATTCTTCAAATCTTGTAAACTCTCTTCACATTTCTCCGTCCAAACGAATTTTACAACTTTCCTTGTCAAATTTGTTAGCGGAGTGGCTATCTTAGGAAAATCTTGAATAAATCTTCTATAATAACCAGCCAGTCCCAAGAAACTCCTCACTTCTGATGGTGTTCTTGGTTGTTCCCAATTAATCACAGCTTCCACTTTTGACGGATCTACTGAAATCCCATCTTTGTCAATCACATGCCCCAAAAATTGTACACGGTCGAGCCAAAATTCACACTTAGAGAATTTTGCTTACAACTTTTCCTTTCTTAGTGTTTCCAATGTCAAACGTAAGTGTTCCACGTGTTCATCTTGAGTTTTGGAATACACTAGAATGTCGTCGATGAATACCACTACAAACTTGTCTAAGAATGGTTTAAACACCCTATTCATCAAATCCATGAATGCAAAGAAGTGCATTGGTTAAACCAAAGACATCACCGTAAACTCGTAATGTCCATACCGAAGTTCTGAACGTCGTTCGTGGTATATCCTCCTTCCTCACTTTCAACTGGTGATACCCACTTCTCAAATCTATTTTCGAAAAGTATTTAGCACCCTTCAATTGGTCAAACAAGTCATCTATTCTTGGCAACGGGTATTTGTTTTTAATAGTGACTTTGTTTAACTCCCTATAATCAATGCAAAGACGCATTGATCCGTCATTCTTCTTCACGAATAATACTGGCGCTCCCCACAGTGACACGCTTGGTTGAATATATTTCTTGTCCAGGAGCTTTTGCAACTGTACCATCAGTTCCTTCATTTCTACTGGAGCCATTCTATACGGGGCCTTCGATATCGGTGTTGTTCCCAGTGCTAAGTCGATCACGAACTCAATTTCTCTATCAGGCAGAAGTCCTGGCAAATCCTCTGGAAAAACGTCTTCGAATTCCTTCACTACTGGTATTTCTTCCAGATTTACATTCTTCTTCTGAGTATTGACTATGTTAGCTAAATAGCCCACACAACCTTGACTCAACAATTTCTTGGCCTGCATAATTGTCAAACATTTCATCTGTCTAGGCGACTTGCTACCATAGATTAATACCTTTGACAGAGTCATAAGGTTTACACACTTCTTTTGGCAATCAATTACTGCTCCATATTTGAACAGCCAATCCATTCCCAAAATAACATCAAACTCTCCAAGTCTAATCGGAATCAAATCTACCATAAAGATATTTTCCTTAATACTCACCCTACAGTTCTTATATACGAATCTAACATGGATTACTTCCTTATTCGCAATTTCTATGTTCAAAGGAAAATTCAGTTCTTCTCTAGGCAATTCTAACCTCTTAGCAAATTCATTAGATATAAACGAACAAGTAGCACCCGGATCAAATAATACATAAGCATTTATATCATTGATTGAGATAATACCTGACACCACATCTTTTGATTGCACAGCATCTTGCACGGTCATGTTGAAGGTTCTGGCTGTAGGTTTATTTTATGCTGCATGTCCTGCAATGGCCCATGTACCTCCATTGTTACCTCCATTACTTCTGGTAGTCACTCCATCCTTCTTCTTAGGGCATTCACGAGAAAAGTGATCCTTGGATGCGCACATGAAGCAGGCATTCTTCTTTGGTTGAGTGCAATTTGGGGCGATGTGACCCTCCTGGCCACAATTGAAGCAAACTCGTTTCCCCATCAAGCACGCACCCTTGTGAAATTCCCCGCATGTCGCACACGCTTCAAACTTCTTTTTTTGCTGGTTACTCTGATGGTTTCCAACACCCATGTTCCCATTCCACTTCATCTTCAAGCTGTTGTTGCTGTTGTTGTTGTTGTTTCCACCACCACCATTCTTAATCTCATTTTCATTCTTCTTCTTCTTCTGTTCTTGATTGAATTTTGTCACTGCCTCGCCTCCACCTTCAGCGAGTACTGCCTTCTCCATCACTGCTGCAAATGTCTTCAACTAGAACAGGCAAACCCTACTGTATAGCCTGGGCTTCAGTCCATGTTCAAATCTCTTCGCCTTACGCTCGTTTGTGCTGACCGAATATGGCGTAAACCTCACCAATTTGTTGAATTTTGCGGCATACTCAGATACCATCATCGTTCCATGCTTTAATTCCAGAAACTGCACTTCTAACTGACTCTTCGAACTCTCTGGAAACTATGTCTCGAAGAACAACTCCTTGAACCTATCCCAGGTCATCACCCCTGGCCCTTCACGAGTTTTATTGGATAGCCACCAATAACTAGCTTCTGCTTTCAACATGAAAGTTACGAAAGTAGTCTTCTGATCATCCCCTACCCTAGCGACATCGAACACCTTTTCTATCTCCATAATCCAGGTTTGTGCTTCGAATGGATTCATGGACCTATGGAATTCAAGTGCTCCAACCGCCTTGAAATCCTTAAACGTTGTACCATGGTTTTGTGGCTGATTCTGCAACGCTCCTGTCAGTAGTGTCACTAATTATTGGAAGGGATTATCTTCAACATCATTATTGTTAGTTCTCCCATTGGTTCTTTGTCGGGGTGGTTCACGTCTGGGAGGCATTTTCTGTTAAAACAAAATATCTATTAGACTATTACTCAACTTCTTTAAGTATTTTCTAATTAACTTGTGTAAGACCCCGACTTTTATAAATAAAGATGAATTTTCTATAAATATCATTTTTGAATAGTATGGAATGAATTTGATATAATGTTATAATTGTGGGTAATATTTATAAATTTTGCAAAGTACGCAAGTTGTTATATAATATTCGATTGGTCTGGAATATTCGTTTAACGATACAATCATTGGTGGACCCTACAAATGTAATTATTGTCGTTTGATTGAGAAAATGACAAAAATACTTTATGAATATAACGACGGAAGTTTTACCGTTAATCTGTTGAAACACCGGTGTTAAAAGTACAAGAATACGCCTGAGTCGTGGTAAAGAGTTAGCACACACAGTATTGATTATTGATGCTTACGTGAGAAGTCACTCGGTTTTGTTTAATTATTATTACAAAGAATTGCCGCATAAGATCTCACGTTATATGATTCAATTATTGTCAATATTTATATATATTATTAAATCAATAATTGAGACGAAAAAGGTTATTAATATTATTATTTGCAATATTAACGATGTCTAAAAAGTTCACAAGGAGAGGTTTGGTCACCTAATTGCGCCGCTAATAGGGAGAAATCCTTATTGAAAGCCCCACTTTCCTCGAAACGATCTGGTCGATTAATATTGCGAATTATAATAATGATGATAAATGTTGTTAAAAAAATTGAGGTAATTTTTAAGAGGTATTTTGTTACTCATTATTTAGATTCCCACTTACTCATTTTTCAAAATTATTGGAAGGCAGTCATAAATACCTCTTAAAAATTACCTCAATATTTTTAACCACATTTATCATCATTATTATAATTGCAATATTTTATATCGTACTGTGTCGCTCCTTGTGGGGAAATGATGGGGGGCTTTCTAATAGGGTATTTCTCTCTATCATGCCAAGATCCATTAGGCTAATGTAGACTATTATATATATATATATATATATATATATATATATATATATATTATGACATGTGTGTGTGTAGGGTGTGTGTATGGTAGTGGGTTTTGGTGGGTGAATGGATTATATGTTTTAATATGAAAGGGATTTTGGTGGGTGGTGGTGAGTATTTTATATTTGTATGACATGAATTGATTTTGGTGGGGGAAATGATGTTGTCACGGGAAGGTAGAGTCTAAAATGGGGTATATATATATATATATATATATAGAAATATGGCCAACATGTTATTTTATATATATATATATATATATATATATATATATATATATATATATATATAAGTTGTCATTGAATTAAAGGAATTCACATGTGGAATAATTACGTTGCGTCTGAAAAAAAGAAGAAAAATTTCCTTTCGCCCGTGACTCTGCAAAATTATTTCGTTCATGAACAATGCCCTTCCATTGTTCTATAAATAGAAGCTCATTCCTTCATTATTTCTTACGAATTCACTGAAACTCTAGAGAGAGAAATTATAAAGAAAATATAGAAAAGTATTCTGCTACTTCCCTACTCTTATATCTAGTTTCTTTTACGGTAAGGGGTATTATTTCTTTTATATTCGTGAAGGGAACTTCTGTTATTAAATTATTTATTATTCTGTTGAATAACTCAGATACGCTGGTCACCCTATACTTGGTGAAATTCTTCATTATTCCATTTGGTTATTATTCTATTGAATATCCTGTCACATGTGTTTTACGTTGGACCGATTCCGCCTTTTATTATTCATTGGAATATCCTGTTTGTGCGTTTTACGCCGGACCTAATTCCGTCTTTATTATTCTGTTAGAATATCCAGTCTGTGCATTTTACACCGGACCTGGTTTCGTTAGTTATTATTCTGTTGGAATAACCTGCCTGTGCGGTCTATCGCATGCCTGGTGATTTCTTTTGTTATTCCATTTCTAATTATACTCAGTTGGTTAAAGTTTTGACTTCTATACTCCATGAAATTAGTGGAATAATCTTGATATTTGCGCTTCTTCCAGTATCTTTTCATGGAAATATTCTTCTGAGCATTCTTGAATTTTACTGCACAAAGCAGTATCATGTTGACAACTTGGACGTTATTATTTCCTGAATAAATTCATTCTTGAACTTGTTTTATTGAATTCTTATATCATTGTCATCATCCTCATGTTTATATTTTTTGAAAGTCATCTGTGGCCTGTAGTGCATAGATGGACTTGGTATGATTATGACTTGTGATTATTCTTGGTATAATCATGACCGTAATGTTACAAATGATGTGGTAAAAGTCCTCATTGGCCCGTAGTGCATTGATGGACAAATGTTGGCATGATCATGACCATTAATGAATACACGAATGTCCTCGCCCGTAGTGCATGGATAATTTGTGGTCGTGATACTAAAGAATATCTCTCGTCGTAGTAGTGTAAGTGATTCTGTGATGTGAATTATTTATTAAGTCGAGTCCCAAAGATAAAAGTGATGAAAAACCTTTTAAATCATAAAAGATAGTAGATTTTATTCTCTACTTGACTCTTTTAATGGATTGCTTGTTCCATTACTTAAAGTTGATGTTGTTATATTTTATCGCTTTAACACTCGTTGAAGGCTAATGATAATTTATTCTCGCATTATCTTAGTCATAATATTTCTTCTCGGGCTAGTTTTCACCCTTTCTTTCTTTCAATGTTCTCTTCGTGAAATGAGAATATAGCTAGGATTAGTCGGGAACGGAGTGATGGACCAGATGATAGTATTAGCTAGTAGTCCTCACTATTCTATTAAATAAAGTGTGACAATAAATGTAATGAGGACTTATTCTCGAGAGTGGATATTGTCTAGAAGACAAGATTTGTATTTAAACTCACAACTCTCTTGTTGTATATTTAAGATTGTATTTATATTTTGTACCATGTATTTGACGACTTCGTAATAGGTGATGTATACCTATTTTGGGGCGCCACAATTGGTATCAAAGCTTAGGGATATGATCCTGGTTAAGATGTGAGACTAGAACTAGGAGGGAGAGACGGGAATTTCTTCGCTAGTATGACCTACTTAAATTTATTTGGTATTTAATTGGTTGGTAAGAGTTTAGAGATAATATGTTACATGTCAACTAACCCTTGTTTTGGGTAGTATCTCAAAATGACATCCGAGAATGTTGAGAATAACAATGGAGCACAGAGACCGCTTGAGTCTCCACATATCAATAATCGTGAGAATGTGCATCGAAGGCGATAATCCCCATGCAAACAACAACACCGACCAAATGATGAATGATGGATTGTTCGTAGGCTTTATGCAATTCATGCAACATCGGAAGAGAGCGGCTCTGCCCAAAATGTAGGTGGAAACACTCGAAACTCTCTGATGGTCACCGCTAAATGCTTCAAGGAGCCGGGACCACCGAGAGTTTATTGAGAGCCAAAACCACTTAAGGCGAAAGCATGGATAAAGCAGATCACCAAGATATTTGATGTCTTGGGATGCTCCGAGGAGCAAAAGGTTCCCTTTGCCACCTTCATGTTGCGTGAAGAGGCATATTACTGGTGGGAATTTGTAAAACGTACCCAGCCTGACACACTCAAGATGTCTTGGGAGAAGTTCCAAGAGCTATTCAACGACAAGTACTTTTCCGAGAGTATTCGTCACATGAAAGAGGTGGAGTTTATCAAGTTGGAACAAAACAATATTACTGTGTCGCAATACGAGGCTAAATTTATGGAGTTATCCCGGTTTGCATCCCATTTGGTCGATAATGAGGAGCGAATGACGCAAATGTTTTTAAGAGGTTTGAAACCGGAGATACGTCAATATCTTATTTCTCATAAACTGTGTTTGTACTCATATGTTGTAAATAGGGCTCGCTTATTGAGCGCCGATAACGAGTCAATGCAACCAAGAAAAGCAACCAACAAAGATGAAAAATACCAAAGGTATCACCATCGAGGCGGGGACAACAAACGTGGAGGGAATCAATATGCCAGAAATGGTAACCACTTCGGTGGTAATCATGGCCAAGACAGTAAAAATGGACATTTCAAGAAAAGGAGATTCAACAATGATGAAAAGACGCCAAGACCAAAGAACCGTGGTTAAGGAAGGAGAACGACCACCTATCATATGCTTCAAATGCGAGGGGAGGGACATATCACCAAACTGCACGCGCCGCCATCCAAAGCGTGTTATAATTGTGGAAGAGAAGGTCACCTAGCCCGATTTTGTCGCTCACCAAAGACAAGTTCAACTAGGATGGAGGCACCAAAGGTCATCCCCCAAAAAGTCAAAGCCGCAGGTGCAAGGAGAGCATTTGTCGTGACCTCCCGTAAAGCAAGGAACCCAAACGAGGTCATCACGTAAGCTTATCATAAACTCTAGTGAAGTCTATACCTTATTTGATATCGGTTCTACCCATTCTTTTATTTCTCCTACTTTACGCCAACGATTAAATTTGACTCGGAGAAATTAGATTTTGACTTATCTCGTTGAAACTCCGTTGGGAGAAACCTTCATTACATCCACTCGCTTATAAGTCTTGTTTAGTTCAAATCGGCACTTCACACGTTACTCCGCCGATCTTATTTCTTTGAAAATACTTGCATTTGATGTGATTCAAGGGATTGATTGGTTAACTACACATCATGCAAAAATTAATTATTTTCGTAAGGTTATTAGCTTTCATATTCCTAACCAACCTATTATGTGAATTCAAGCAACCAAACCATTAAAATCAATCACTGTCATCTCAAGCCATAAAGCTATTCGTTTATTGAAAAATGGATGTCAAGCTTTCTTAGCTCATGTCACGGATCTAAACAAAAATACGTCAATTTTGAATGATATTTCTATTGTTAATGAATTTCCTGACATATTCCCTGAAGAACTTCCTAGCCTACCCCCAGAGCGTGAAATTGAATTTTTTATCGACCTTGAACCCGGTACAAAACCCATTTCCAAAGCCCCATATCGAATGGCTCCTATTGAACTTCAGGAATTAAAGACCCAACTGCAGGAATTGTTAGACATTGGCTTTATTCGTCCTAGTACTCCTCTTTGGGGTGCTCCTATTCTATTTGTGAAAAAGAAAGACGGGAGTATGTGACTTTGTATTGATTATCGGGAGTTGAATCATGTCACCATCAAAAAAAGGTACCCATTGCCACGTATTGATGACCTATTTGACCAGTTGAAAGGTGCCAAATTCTTTTCATAAATTGATCTTCGTTCCGGATATCACCAATTGAAGATTAGAACCGATGACGTTCCAAAGATAGCTTTCAGAACTTGGTACGGGCATTATGAATTCCTAATCATGTCCTTTAGATTGACTAATGCTCCTGCTACCTTCATGGATATGATGAACCGAGTATTCAAGGAATATTTGGATCACTTTGTGGTTGTCTTTACTGATGACATCTTTATTTATTCTAAAAGCTGTGATGATCATGAGCAACACTTGAGGCTGATACTCCAAATGCTTCGTGAATATAAGCTTTATGCCAAGTTGAAGAAATGCGAGTTCTGGCTTGAGGAGGTAGCATTCCTTGGGCACGTAGTATCAAGTCATGGAATATCCGTTGACCCAGAAAAGATTGAAGCTATTCAAAGCTGGGAGCAACCTAAATCAGTGACCAAAATACAGTGCTTTCTCGGCCTAGCTGGTTATTATCGGAGATTCGTGGAAGGTTTTCTCGAATCACTATTCCATTAACTCAGCTGACTTGGAAAGATACAAAGTTCGGTTGGAACGAGGAATGTGAGAAGAATTTTCAAGAACTCAAGAGGAGACTCATTTCAGCCCCTGTTTTGACAATACCATCTGGCTCGGAGGGATTTGTCATCTACAGTGATGCTTCAGGCAAAGGGTTGGGATGTGTTCTCATGCAACATAGGAAAGTCATAGCCTATGCCTCTCGACAACTCAAAGAATATGAGAGGAATTATCCTACCCATGATCTAGAGTTGGCAGCTGTTGTCTTCGCACTAAAGATTTGGAGGCATTGCTTGTATGGGGGAGAAAGTGGAGATCTTTACGGATCATAAAAGCCTCAAAATATTTCTTCACTCAAAAGAAACTCAACATGCGACAACGACATTGGCTTACACTGTTAAAAGATTATGATCATACAATCCAATACCGTCCTGGAAAAGCGAACGTGGTAGCTGACACATTGAGTAGAAGATCATATGCGGGTACGAGTGCGATATTGTCAACGCAAAGGCCCATTTTGTGTGACTTGCAAAGGATGGAGATAGAGATAAAGACTCCAGGGACCCATGTGATGATGGCGAATATACTGAGTAGAACCGACTTTAATTGATAAAGTTAAAGTCGCTTCAAGTTATGATCCGGAGTGATGCGTATGAGGAAGAAAGTGCAAGAAGGTGCTATGCCGGAAGCAAGAATCGATGAAGAAGGAATACTTCGAGTCAACTCTAGACTTTGTGTTCCTAACGACCCCGATTTAAAGTATAAAATTATGATGGAGGCACACAACACACCATTTGCAATCCATCTTGGGAGTACCAAAATGTATCAAGATATTCGTCATACATTTTGGTGGAGCAATATTAAGAGAGAGATAGCGCTGTTTATCTCAAGGTGTCTAACTTGTCAACGAGTTAAAGCGGAGCATCAAGTAACAAAAGGACCATTGCAACCACTTGAAATTCCAGAATGGAAGTGGGAGCACATTACCATGGATTTCGTTACCGGTGTTCCTAAGGTTTCTCAAGGTATAGATGCGATTTGGGTCATTGTTGATAGATTGACCAAGTCTGCTCATTTCTTACCGATATGAGAAACTTATACACTTGAACGTCTTGCTCGTATGTACATAAATGAGATTGTAAGAATGCATGGTATGCCAGTGTCCATAGTTTCTGATCGAGACCCAAGATTCACTTCACGATTTTGGGTTAGTTTACAAAAAGCTATGGGCACGGATTTATGATTTAGTTCGGCATATCATCCTCAGACGGAAGGACAGTCGGAGAGGACTATTCAAACTCTTGAAGATTTATTAAGACTCTGTGTCCTTGACTTCAAGAGAAGTTGGGATAAGTTCTTACCGTTGGTGGAGTTTTCCTACAATAACAGTTATCAAGCAAGCATTGGCATGGCTCCATTCGAGGAGTTGTATGGAAGAAAGTGTCGCTTCCGAAGATACTTTGGGATTAGGTGGGTGAAGCAACGTTGTTGGGACTGGAGTTGGTACGTATGACTACGAAAAAGATTCAAACGATCCGACAACGTATAAAAACCTCACAAGATCGATAAAAGAGTTATGTTGATCTTCATCGAAAGGACGTGGAATTCGATATATGAGATCATGTGTTGTTACGTGTTGCTCCATGGAAAGGAGTTACTGAGATTTGGAAGAGAGAGAAAGCTCAATTCTCGATTCATCGGCCCATTTTTAATCCTCGATCAAGTAGGAACTGTGGCCTATAGACTCACTTTACCGCCAAGTATGTCTCGTGTTCATAACGTTTTTCACATATCTATGTACGTAAATATGTGAAAGACCCACACCACATTATTGAGTTAGAACCGGACGAAATAACGGAAGATTTAACGGATGAAGAGGTTCCTATTCAAATCTTGGATAAGAAGGAACATATTCTACGCTCCAAGGTTATACCTCAAGTCAAAGTTTTGTGGAGAAACCATGATGTTGAGGAAATGACCTGGGAGTTAGAATCTGAAATGAAATCAAGGTATCCTTACCTCTTCGACATACCAGGTACGTACCCTAATTTCGAGGGAAAAATTTCATAAGAAGGGGAGGTTGTAAGACCCCAACTTTTATAAATAAAGATGAATTTTCTATAAATATCATTTTTGAATAGTATGGAATGAATTTGATATAATGTTATAATTGTGTGTAATATTTATAAATTTTGCAAAGTACGCAAGTTATTATATAATATTCGATTGGTCGGAGAATATTCGTTTTCAGAGGGAATATTCGTACAACGACACAATCATTGGTGGACCCCACAACAGAATTATTGTCGGATTGAGAAAACGACAAAAATAATTTATGAAAATAACGGCGGAAGTTTTACCGTTAACTCGTTGAAACACCCGGTGTTAAAAAATACAAGAATAATACCGTAGTTGCACAAAGAGTAGCACTACGGATTGATTATTGATGCTTACATGAGAAGTCAGTCAGTTTTGTTCAATTATTGTTACAACAATTGCTTCATAGTGTCTCACGTTATATGATTCAATTATTGTCAATATTAAATATGTATTATTAAATCAATAATTGAGACGACAAGGTTATTAATATTATTATTTGCAATATTAACGATGTCTAGAAGTTCTGTCAAGGAGATGTTTGGTCACCTAATTGCGCGCCAATAGGGAAAAATCCTTATTGGAAAGCCCCCTCTTTCCTAAGAACGACCTGGTCGATTAATATTGCGAATTATAATAATGATGATAAATGTTGTTAAAAATATTGAGGTAATTTTTAAGAGGTATTTTGTTACTCATTATTTAGATTCCCACTCACTCATTTTTCAAAATTATCGGAAGGAAGTCATAATATATATATATATATATATATATATATATATATATATATATATATATATATATATATATTTTATACATATATGTGTGTTTTTAAATGTGTGTAGTGTGTGTGTAAGGTAGTGGGTTTTGGTGGGTGAATGGATTATATGTTTTAATATGAAAGGGATTTTGGTGGGTGGTGGTGAGTATTTTATATTTGTATGACATGAATTGATTTTGGTGGGGGAAATGATGTTGTCACGGGAAGGTGGAGTCTAAAATGGGGTATATATATATATATATATATATATATATATATATATATATATATATATATATATATATATATATATATATATATATATATATAGAAGTAACATATGTTATTTTATATATATATATATATATATATATATATATATATATATATATATATATATATATAGTTGTCGTTGAATTAAAGGAATTCACATGTGGGATAATTACGTTGCGGCTCTAAAAAAAGAAGAAAAATTCCTTTCGCTTGTGACTCGCAAAAAAATTATTTTGTTCATGAACAATGCCCTTCCATTCTTCTATAAATAGAAGCTCATTCCTTCATTATTTCTTACGAATTCACCAAACTCTAGAGAGAAATTATAAAGAAAATATAGAAAAGTATTCTGCTACTTCCCTACTCTTATATCCAGTTTCTTTTACGGTAAGGGATATTATTTCTTTTGTATTCCTGAAGGGAACTTCAGTTATTTAATTATTTATTATTTTGTTGGAATAACATGTATACGCGGGCTACCCTATACTTGGTGAAATTCTTCAGTTATTCCATTTCGTTATTATTCATTGGAATATCATGTATACATGCGTTTACTGCGGGACTGATTAAATCTTTATTATTACATTTGGAATCCCATGTCATGATTACGCCGGGACCGATTCCGCCTTTATTATTATGTTGGAATATCACATGCATGCGTTTTATGCTTGGACTGATTTTGTCTTTATTATTACATTGAATATCCATGCACGTTTAACGCCGGACCTGGTTCCGTTAATTATTATTCTGTTGGAATAACCTGCCTGTGTGATCTATCGCATGCCTGCTGATTTCTTTTGTTATTCCATTCCTTATTATACTCAGTTGGTTAAAGTTTTGACTTCTATACTCCATGAAATTAGTGGAATATTCATGATATTTGCGCTTCATCTAGTATCATTTCATGGAAATATTCTTCTGAGCATTCTTGAATTTTACTTCACAAAGCAGTATCATGTTGACAACTTGGACGTTATTAGTTCCTGAAAAAATTAATTCTTGATCTCGTTTTATTGAATTCTTATATCATTGTCATCATCCTCATGTTTATATTTTTTGAAAGTCATCTGTGGCCTGTAGTGCATAGATGGACTTGGTATGATTATGACCGAGGATTATTCTTCTGATATAATCATGACCGTAATGTTACAAATGATGTGGTAAAAGTCCTCATTGGCCCGTAGTGCATTGATGGACGATTGTTGGCATGATCATGACCATTGATGAATACACGAATGTCCTTGGCCCAGAGTGCATGGATAATTTGTGGTCGTGATACTAAAGAATATCCTTTCTTCAGAAGTGCGGGGGTGATTCTTGATGTGAATTATTTATTGTTTGAGTCCCAATGATAAAAGTGATGAAAAACCTTTTAAATCATAAAAGATAGTAGATTTTATTCTCTACTTGACTCTTTTAATGGATTGCTTGTTCATTGCAGCTTAAACTTGATGTTGTTATATTTTATCGGTTTAACATCTATGAAGGCTAATGATAATTTATTACGCATTATCTTAGTCATATGATATTTTTCTTGGGCTAGTTGAGCTCACCCTTTCTTTCACCGTTCTCTTCAGGAAATGAGAACGTAGATGGGACGAGTCGGGGAACGGAGTAATGGTCCGGATGATAGTATTAGCTAGTAGTCCTCACTATTCTGTTAAATAGTGTGACAATAAATGTAATAAGGACTTATTCTGAGAGTGGATATTGTCTAGAAGACAGTATTTGTATTTAAACTCATAGCTCTCTTGTTGTATAATTAAGATTGTATTTATATTCTGTACCATATATTTGACGACTCGGAATAGGTGATGTATACCTATTTTGGGGGCGTCACAACTTGCCTCCATAAAAGAAATAACCACATAACACATAACACTTTGAATAAAATAATAACTTTTTTTTATTCATCACCTTTTTGAAAACATAAAACAATAGCATCTCTGCTATCTACATTACTTTCCTAAACTACAAAAGTTTCAGGACAACATCATAGTCATATCCCATAGGTTGCATAACACTTGGGATTTACAATTTATTTAACATTTCACTCATCGTACAACATCTACGATGTTTTATTAAGATACTTCTTAGCCCTATCACGTTATTCTTCCATGACTCGAAACATTATTCTGCGATCTAACACGAATGATGGCAGTGTCTCGAACTGAATCGGATATCCCATGACCCGATCTTGAGCTCGATTAATTGCGGTATTAAATACTTTATCCATCTCTTCCATCTTCATCCTCTTTGCTTGTTTGTCTTTTGCTGCTAATCTGGTTTGTTGAAAAGCTTCCTCATAAGCATCTTCAGCTCTTGCCCTCTTAGCAGCTTCTTCTCTCAGCTTGTTCTTCAGTTCAGCGACCACTTCGATCAGTTGTTCTTTCTCTCCTTTAGTCTGTACTAGTTTTTCCTCGACATTTGTAAGTCGTTCTTCACGATCCTGGATCTCGCCGTCTTTTTGTGTCATTGTAGTCTATTGTTAAGCTATTATCTCCTGCAACTCATAACTGTATCCTAAAGTTCCACGTTACGGTCATGCACCTCATCGTATATACGGCCAACTATCGAGTTAAGTGGAATCCTTTCCTCCTCGTCCTCTTCATCCGTCTGTGGCAGCTCCACGGGATCTTCCTCATCTATTTCTACATCATCATCCTCATCTTTAACTATTGTGACCAACGGGGCTGACTCCCGTGGCAGTAGTTGTTCCCAAACTACCTGAATGTCGCGAGGCTCCTCCTCTATGGGCATTTGAGGTCCCTCCTCCCTAGCCTGACTGGATTCTCCGACATTAGTCATCCTGACAACAAAGTTTTAAAGTTTTAATTTTTAATCATTTCTACTCGACACTCACGAGTACATAAACTATAAACACATAAGCACATAAGTGTTTTATTACTTTTTCCTTAAAACTCGATAAGAGTTATCTCCACTATCTTTTCAAAGGTTACTTCCTAAGGCTTTCCCCCACCTACGGTTCATAACCTAAAGCTTTGATACCAACTTGTGACACCCCCAAATCATGGTACTTCATTTCCTCAAGATTTGGTGTTCACTTAATCAAAACATTCATTTCTAACTACCCAATTATAATAAAATTGAATAATTAAAACCTGCCCATACAGGATTAAACTTAAATAAAACTCTCCCGGGTCATATAACCTTTAAT
The DNA here is from genome assembly GCA_020205615.1 of Panax quinquefolius. Taxonomy (NCBI): domain Eukaryota; kingdom Viridiplantae; phylum Streptophyta; class Magnoliopsida; order Apiales; family Araliaceae; genus Panax; species Panax quinquefolius. Next base: position 103,629,646 of record CM035167.1, read on the forward strand.
CATCATTCAAATACGGATAACATTACATAACTTCTTTAAAATAAAGTCTAAGATCAACATAATAAAAGTCTAACATCTTAATCAAAGTAAAAATTACAAGTCTTCATCACTTGTACATTTTTCCCTTTCCTTTGCTAGTCGAAGGTTCACCTACCTTCTCTTCTTTAGCTGCAATGAGTTTATAAATATGCAAGAGTGAGCAAAACAATTGCTCACTAGATATAATATGGAATCAACAGGAGTATAACAATAATAACTGTCGAAATAGGCTCATCAAAAGTGAAGTACTCTATCAACAATAATCAGAAACTGAAATTCCAAAATATGGAAAATATACATCAGTGAGGGTCGTAAGACCATGAACTACGTCCACAGTTGCAAATAATCTTTCAACTCCAACTTTAACAGTGATAAGACTATAAGGACCTCGTACTTAGGGGGATCAGCCCTTCGTACAATGTATTGTGCACAAACATTTTAACGCTATGCGTAAGTTAACCCCTAATCATAACAGTAGGGTTGTTCATCTATGTATTTAGAGTACAAGTCCGCACCAAAGGAAGTTTGGTTTGGATAAGCTTTCAAGGTAATTTAGAATTTAACGAACATCAACTAAGGAGTAGTTGAATAAAATCAATAACACTATACTATAGAATAATCATGATTGAATCAATCATAGTAAACTAAAGTCATGCTTTAGGAATAATCTAATAGCATACAATTTGAATAACTATAGTACACCTTGCTTGAACAATACTAAGCCAAGGTTAATTAGAATTGAATACTAAGCATGCATAGCAATTTGAACGATAGAAATGTTCGACATTAGTATATATATAGTTGTGCATGCTAAACAACAATTGAAATTTGAATAACTTGCTCCAGAATAACTTACATCATTATATTGTAATCGAATTGAAAACAACAATTGAATTAAAAAGATAATAGATTAGAAAACTTGCCTTGTTCGTAGATTAAACCGAACAATTTGAATCACAATATCCTATATACATATGTCATCATGACATAGTTAGTCATTATCACGTAACTAATCATTCATTATGTAGGTTTGATTATTTAATCACATAATCAAGTTATAACACAAGTTAATCTTTAATAACATAATTATTCATAGTATAGAAATACTACAATCAATATTTTACAGTCCTACTATCATCACATAATGTTTCTTAAAATTTCGTGTACAAAAAGTACACTGTTAGACCATTCTCATTTGACTTCATGTTGCATGGCATGATGATATTATTTATTGCCACAGAAGTAAGTACACTCGGTCAGTCTCATGGCGTGAGTGATGGCGTTATTGGCGCCACTAATGTCTTCTTTGGTCAGCATGCATGACCTTGAAACTACTGATTTAATTGACGACCTTCAGAATAAAGATCAAGAAAAAGCCATTTTGGCCTACAAGCTCATTTTTAATAGACTAATTCACATGAAATTCATACAAAAACTTCATGTAAACATAATTCAAGAACTCCTAACATGTTTCTACCCATACAACAACATAAACAACAAATTTAAAACATCCAATTTCATTATTTTTGATAAAAAATCATTTTTTGATATTTCAATGAAAATCAACACTGTAAATTTTGATTTTCAACCAAAAAAATTAATTCAAAGCATTTTTATCAATAATTTAAATACTCTATCAAATTAGATGATCAATTTATCAACTAATCAACTAATTAGCCCTCAATTTCTACTTTAAATTAACCCATACTCATTCACAAAAACTCTCTGTAAAAAGATTTTCTTTACAAACTACATACATAACAACAATACATTGACTATAACTTATGAAAATCGTTTTAAAATCACTAGTATATCATATAAAGTCACATAACAACAAAAATTCATGCTTACACAAGGATTCTACAGAGAATTTGGGAAGAGAAAAACTAAACTTTTAAAACTAAAAAAATAGAACAATACCTTGAAGAAGATGATGATGGATATTCCTTTCTATTCTCAAGCTTCTTCTTCCCCAATCTCTAGCCTTTCTTCCTCTCTTCTTTTCTTCTTCTCTTCTTCTTCCTCTGAGTTTTTCTTTTCTTCTCTCTAACCTCTCTCCTCTATTCTTACGTCTTATGATATAACGTATAATATATAATATATATATTAAATATATAATATAACTCTAACTAAACTAACATCAGTTAATTTTTTATTTGAAATCAAAAGACATAAGGCTTGTTTGGCTAACCACTAAAAAGATAATCAATTAACCCTTATGCCTTGTTTGGTAAAACACAATTAGATTAAAGACTTTAATAGGCATTAGGCCTTGTTTGGCAAAACTGAATTAACTCCTTTAATTTATTTTAGTAACTCCTTTATAGTAAGGTTATTTGTCACACTCCTTACTAAATTAAATAATCAATTTAATCAATTAAAATTATAATCTATTAAACTACTTTAACACACAATTCAATATCACATAAATTTTAATTTTATTCAACCAACTAACACTTTATTTTAATCACAATTTCCAATTAAAATACTATAATTCATTTAATCATTATAAGCTCTCTAGCTTACTTATTAAATTAAATTAGTATATAATCTCATAGCAATTAACTTTCTTAACTCCTTAATTATTTATTCAACAAATAATTAACCAAACCACATCAACTCAAATTGCCATTAAATACTTATATAATTCAATAAATATTTAATATTGTAAATAAATTTTAATATTTAATATTTAATTATTTATTCAACAAATAATTAACTAAACCACATCAACTCAAATTGAACAATTATTTATTCAACAATAAAAATATCCATTAATTACTTATATAAATCAATAATTATTTAATATTACACTTTAAAATTCTGGAATGTTACAATGGAGGCGCACAACACACCGTTTGCAATCTATCCTAGGAGTACCAAAATGTATCATGATCTTCGACATACATTTTGGTGGGGCAATTTGAAGAGAGAGATAGCGCTGTTTATCTCAAGGTGTCTAACATGTCAATGAGTCAAGGCGGAGCATCAAGTACCAAAAGGTCCATTGTAACCACTTGAAATTCCAGAATGGAAGTGGGAGCACATTATCATGGATTTCGTTACCAGTCTTCCAAAAGTTTCTCAAGGCATAGATGTGATTTGGGTCATTGTTGATAGATTGACCAAGTCTGCTCATTTCTTACCGATACGAGAAACTTATACACTTGAACGTCTTTCTCTTATGTACATAAATGAGGTTGTAAGATTGCATGGTATGCCAGTATCCATAGTTTCTGACCGAGACCCAAGATTTACTTCAATATTTTGGGTTAGTTTGCAAAAAGCTATGGGCACGGATTTATGATTTAGCTCGGCATATCATCCTCAGACGGACGGGCAGTCGGAGAGGACGATTCAAACTCTTGAAGATCTATTAAGACTCTGTTTCCTTGACTTCAAGGGAAGTTGGGACAAGTTCTTACCATTGGTGGAGTTTTCCTACAACAACAGTTATCAAACAAGTATTGGTATGGCTCCATTCGAGGCGTTGTATGGAAGAAAGTGTCGTTCTCCAGTATGTTGGGATGAGGTGGGTAAAGCAACGTTGTTGGGACCGGAGTTGGTACGTATGACTACGGAAAAGATTCAAACGATCCGGCAACGTATAAAAACCTCACAAGATCGACAAAAGAGTTATGCTGATTTTCATCGAAAGGACGTAGAATTCGATATTGGAGACCATGTGTTGTTACGTGTTGCTCCATGGAAAGAAGTTACGAGATTTGGAAAAAGAGGAAATCTCAATCCTCGATTCATCGGTCCATTTTTAATCCTCGATCGAGTAGGAACTGTGGCCTATAGACTCGCTTTACCGCCAAGTATGTCTCGTGTTCATAACATTTTTCGCATATCCATGTTACATAAATATGTGGAAGACCCGAACCACATTATTGAGTTAAAACCAGAAGAAATAGCAGAAGATTTGACGTATGAAGAGGTTCATGTTCAAATCTTGGATAAGAAGGAACATATTCTATGCTCCAAGGTTATACCTCTAGTCAAAGTTTTGTGGAGAAACCACGATGTTGAGGAAATGACTTGGTAGTTAGAATCTGAAATGAAATTAAGGTATCATCACCTCTTCGACATAGCAGGTACGTACCCTAATTTCGAGGGCGAAATTTCATAAGAAGGGGAGGTTGTAATACCCCAACTTTTATAAATAAAGATGAATTTTCTATAAATATCATTTTTGAATATTATGGAGTAAATTTGATATAATGTTATAGTTGTGGGAAATATTTATAAATTTTGCAAAGTACGCAAGTTGTTATATAATATTCGATTGGTCGAGGAATATTCGTTTTAATAGAAAATATTCGTACAACGTCACAATCATTGGTCGACCCCGCAATGGAATTATTGTCGGATTGAGAAAATGATAAAAATATTTTATTGAAAATAACGGCGGAAGTTTTACCATTAATACTATTGAACTACTCGGTAGTAAAAGTATAATAATACGCGTGGTTGCACAGTATCACACGGTATTGATTATTGATGCTTATGTGATAAGTCACTCAGTTTTGTTTTATTGGTATTATTAATGTAATAAAATAGAAAACCTTTTTATATAATAAAGAACACTTTTATAAAGTTATTGTTTTATTAGGCTAATAGTAAAATCTTTTTATATAAAACAAAATAATTTTATAAAGTTATCTGTTTTATTACACAATAATTAGAGTATATTATATTTTATTATGCATAGTATTTGCATAGTGCCTGCATAGTGTTTGCATAGTAAAATCTTTTATAAAGTTATTTGTTTTATTAGATTATAAATAAAATATATTATATTTTATTTAAAAGATTTTGCTTTAAATATGGACCGTCAGATTAAAGTAAATTAATCTGGACCGTTCATGAGTTAGTTACTATGCAGCCCATGTTTCTATAAATAGAAGCTCATTCCTTCATTATTTCTTACGAATTCACTGAAACTCTAGAGAGATAAACTATAGAGAGAAAGAAGAAAATTATTCTGCTACTTCACTACTCATATATTCAGTACTCTTCTTCTTAAGGTAGGGGGTATTATTTCTTTTCTATTCATGAAGAGAACTTCTGTTATTCCATTATTTATTATTCTGTTGGAATAACCTGTATACGCGAGCTACCTTATACTTGGTGAAATTCTTCTGTTATTCCATTCTTTATCATTATGTTGGAATAACCTATCTATGCGAATTACCGCATGCATGGTGATTTCATTATTATTACATTATTTATTATTCTCATTAAAACATCGTTATACGTAGCTTTCATGCATGACCCGTTCCGTTCTTTATTATTCTGTTGGAACATCCTGTCTGTGCTTTACGCATGACCTGGTTACATTATTTATCTTTCTGTTGGAACATCCTGTTTGTGCGTTTACACATGACCTGGTTATGTTAATTATTATTCTGTTGGAATAACCTGTCTGTGCGGTCTATCGCATGCCTGGTGATTTCTTTTGTTATTCCATTACTTATTATACTCAGTTGGTTAAAGCTTTGACTTCTATACTCCATGAAATTAGTGGAATATCCTTGATATTTGCCCTTCATCCAGTATCTTTTCATGGAAATATTCTTCTGAGCATTCTTGAATTTTACTCCACAAAGCAGTATCATGTTGACAATTTGGACGTTATTGAGTTCAGGATGAGTTAACTTATAAATCTTTTAAATTTATTCTTGAACTTGTTTTATTGAATTGTCATCATCCTCATGTTTATATTTTTTGAAAGTCATCATGGCACATGAATGCATAGATGGACTTGGTATGATTATGACCAGGGATTATTCGGTGTAATCATGACCGTAATATTAAAAATGATGTGGTAAAAGTCCTCATTGGCCCATAGTGCATTGATGGACAGTTGTTGACATGATCATGACCATTAATGAATACACAAATATTCTTGGCCTGTAGTGTATGGATAATTGTGGTCATGATACTAAAGAATATCCTTGGCCGTAGTGCAGGGGTGATTCGATGATGTGGATTATTTATTAAGCTGAGTCCCAGTGATAAAAGTGATGAAAAACCTTTTAAATCATAAAAGATAGTAGATTTTATTCTCTACTTAACTCTTTTAATGGATTGCTTGTTCTGCTACAGTTAAACTTGATGTTTGTTATATTATATCAGTTTAACACTATTTAAGGCTAATGATAATTTATTCTGCATTATCTTAGTCATAATATTTCTTACTGGGCTAGTTGAGCTCACCCTTTCTTTCACTGTTCTCTTCAGGAAATGAGAATATAGCTAGGACGAGTTGGGGAACGGAGTGATGGAGCAAATGATAGTATTAGTAGTCCTCACTATTCTGTTAAATTGTGTGACAATAAATGTAATTGAGGACATATTCTGAGAGTGGATATTGTCTAGAAGACAATATTTGTATTAAAACTCACAGCTCTCTTGTTGTATATTAAAGATTGTATTTGTATTCCGTACCATGTATTTGGCGACTCAGAATAGGTGATGTATACCTATTTTGGGGGCGTAACACCCGACCCTTTCCCCCAATTGCCCAGTCCCCCAGCAATTCCTATGGGGATTAATTGTTCTTCCTCTTCTAAAATAAGTACCTTCTTAGTCCTCATAGCCATAAACATCAAGTATGAATTCTCATCTTTTGTTCGTTTTCACATATGTCTTAATTTATCTTTTGTGTATGTATTTGCTAATTTTTGAATTTTTTAAAATTATCTAATGATATTTTTAGAACAAATTAATTTAAAATAGTCTGAGTTTGAATGTATTAGCGATATAATTTGTTTTCATATGTTGCAGTCTAATTGTTTGATATATTGCCCAAATGAACCCAAAAACTCAATGAGAAAAGTTATAGGAATTATGGGAATTGACATTTTGATGTTTAATAATAGATGTGGGAATCTACATTTTGATGATGTTAAGTATTGTAAAGAGATATTGATATGTTTATTGATATGCTGAGTATTCTGATATGTATATTACCCAAAATTCATTGTGTATTGTGCATTCTTCCATTGTGAACTAAAATTGTTTAATGTTTATTATGTATTACACTATATATTAGGATCCTCTCTTTTTTTAGTCTCTACCTTGTTTGCCGAACTTATCATCTGTAGTGAGTTATAAGGCATTGGGATACTGTGATTAGGGAAGTACATAGTGGTGCTCTCACCTTCCTTTTGGCTCTTTGTAAACTAGGCTCAATGTTGTCATTTTATTAAATTTTCTTGCAAATGTACGCTCTTGTAGTGGTTTGTTATATTTCTTGCAAATGTATGCTTGTTCAGTTGCAGTGGTTTAATGATGTATTCTCCACTTTAAAAGTCAAAATTTTATTATTAGAATATACTTTTATTAGCTAAAATGTTATAAAGTTACTATGAAAAAATAGTCTAAAAGTATGTTGGTATATATGTATAGAGAGTGAAAGAAGGGGATATATATTTGGGGATTGAATTGCAGATGGATCTAGTACTAATGTACTTTAAAGGCTTAAATATAATTTACTACCCTAAATTATTGACCATATTCCACTTTGGTGATCCACCTTTCAATTTTGTCAATTAGATGAGTAAACTATTAGTTTTTTCAATTTTTGTCCAAATTCACTTGACACGTCAGAAATTTACAATGTGTCATCCTAAGTAGGGCCATAGGAAGTTGATCTGTACTTAAATAATAATATTTATATCATTTCATTAATTTAAATTATTTGAGCGAGGGTAAATTTGACAAATCAATTTTTATTATCATTTAAAACAAAACAAATCCATAGACAGACAAATCTCTGCAATCGACAATTGCGACCATGGCGGAGATGACGGAGATCTCCCAACAATCAACAGAAGCCAAAAACTATGAATCTATATGACAATACGACCATTGCGGAGATCTCCCATACTTCAACAACACAAATTTTGTGCTTAAGCTTTCTTTAGGCTCCCACTAGATTCGTAACTACCCTTAGGGAGAAATTGGTTCACGCTTAGATTCGAATTGCTTTGCTTCAGTAGCTACAAACCGATACAAACATGAAACCTACTTATATATATATATATATATATATATATATATATACTTCGGTACCACCAGTACATACTCCAAACAGTAGATAAATCGCTAAGATCTTTGTAGCCAAACCACCGTGGCCTTGCAGATCCGCTGTCGTTCAAGAGCTCCATAGATGAAACCGTTTCATCTAGGTGCTCATAACACATAACACATCTATTCAACCAAATCTCTGCTGCAATGAATTGTTAGCCAAATCGGTCTCTTGTTTCATCTCTTTATTCAAATAAATCTGATTTGTTAGCTCATAACACATAACAGATCTTGGAGCTCTTTATTCATCTGCTACATCATATGTTATGGCTGAATAGATCTGGGTTTCTTCTGATTAATGTGTTATGGGTTTCATCTGGTTTGGCTGAATAGATGTTCATGATTTATAATGGGAGAGAAGATGGAGAGTTTTAGTTATTTAATTTGTTTAATTATTTCTTGTTAATGGGTTTTTGTTTATTTACATTTTTGCCTTCTATTATAATAAAAAAATTTGAAAACTTAATTTTTAATTTTTTTTAGTACACATCAGCATAAAATTGTCTAGTCAGCGAGCCACGTCATCAATTTATGACGTGGCAGACTTAATTGAACTAAAGTGGAAAAAATTGATAGTTCAATCATCTAATTGACAAAATTAAAAGGTGAATAACTAAAGTGGAATATGGTTTATAGTTTAGGATAGTAAATTATATTTAAGCCTACTTTAAACCAGAAAACTTGCAATTGGTTTTTATCGATCACTTTGTACTCAACTTTGCATATAACTTAACTGTCCAGTAGTATGAATTTAGGGTGTAGAATTGATTACATATATCCTCTTTATGGAAATATTAGATATAATCAACAACTAAAATATTTTTGAAGATCTCGGCTCTTAGTCTGGTGTTTTGTGCTTCTGTGGTTAATGGGAATGTATCTTTGAGGTATCTTCCAGTGTCATTTACTCAAGCAATTGGGTTTACTATGCCTTTTTTCACGACAGTGTTTGCTTATATGATGACACGCAAGAGGGAGGCTTAGCTCACATATGCCACTCTCATTCATGTGGTTCATGGGGTCGTCATTACTAGTGGGGTAATTCTTCAATTTTATATTTAATTTATAATTTGGAGTAACTCTTGCATTAATTTATTAACTTGAAATTAGTGTTATTGCTAGTGTTATTGCTAAATAAATATCTTTCATTCCTCAATTCCTCACAAATATCTTGCATTCCTCAATTCCTCACTTAAACAATGTTTCTCTTCCAAAATGATGATTTTAGTACTCCCGGTAGATATATGATAATGAGTTAGTAGACAAAATAGAAGTGACAGTATCTAACAATACCTGTCTTAAGATTTGATATACAACAACAAAATTTAATTTATTATCCTAGTTGATGAAAGTTCTATCATTGCTAGAAATATAAACTTTTCTGTTGCGATTACAAAATGTTATCATCTCATTGCTTCGAAATGCTAAAGTTCTTTTATCTTTAAACCTTTTCCAGGTTAAATGTGATTTTCAGAAGACATATTATCCATCTTTCCCTCCTTTATTTTGTGTTTGAGATGAAATATGTATATTATTTGGTAATAGAGATTATTTTAATAGATACTATATGTTGACCGTAGCTATCTTGATGTAGGGTTTCAGAGAAAGATTATTAGCAGATTCCAAGTTTCTACATAGATTAGCCATTGAAGAAGCTATATCGATAACAACAACGCTCTTAGCACAGTATGGTAAGCGTTAAGAAAATTTCTTTTAAGAGATTGATTATATTATTACAGACACTACCAGGGGAATTGTTGTTGATTTCTTTACCGTATGGCTTCCTACTCCGACATTATCGTTTCTTTCAATTGCTGGTGAGGCTAATGTACCTGATAGCATGGAAGCACTAAAGGGTCTTCTTGGTTTAATAGCTGATAATGTATTTCAGAAGAATCTAGCTGGGAAGGATTGGAATTTGAGTCATAAAGTTGTTTCAGTGCTCATTGATGGCTTGAAGCTTGGTAGTGTGGGTGTTATTTCCAGCATTAGAGTTGTGGTTTCCTCCAATATCTAGTATGCAATGCGCAAAAAACTTAATCCGACCCTTGTTAATAGTCAAATGAATAAAAGATCGACCATCTTCAAAACAGCAGCAGTCTATGGAGCCTTTCTTGGAACATCAGCCAATCTCCGGTATCAGGTAGGGAGCTAGTACTTTATGCTCAACGTACGCTTCTATTTCCATGTAATATGGTTACCTTGGTTTTGAACCAGATCAATCATTGATAACTCATGACAATACCTTCTCTTGTCATTCCTGTAAAGATGAAATAATACATTGTAATCATAGGATATTAACCGACAGGCATCAACAACTTGTGGCACAACTTCCATATTTATGAGGTTTATGGGAACGTGGTTCACTGAACTAAGGTCAACTAATAAGAACATTTTTAAGGGAAATACTACAAAGATGAGCTTGATCAACTGTTGATGAGATGTTGATATAAAGCACTACCCAGTTTATTTTTGAAATGATTAAGCACCTTGATAGCTACTTTATTGATTTGTAGTTTTGTGCATGAGGTATGACCAAGTGTTGCTAACTGACAACAACTACTTCATTTAGTCTATTCCATAAAGTGCTTGCAGTAATATAGTCCACCTTTTTCAGTCTTCTTCTTTTTGATCCCCTTTCAAGTTCCAAGATAAGCCAGAGGTTTATCTTGCCATCTGTTATACCTGTCTGAGGTTACTTTTCTAGAGAGAAATGCGGCATAGTTTATTGATTCTAAAATTATATGTCAATGGTCATAGCTACAATCTTGAACTGTTCTTGCAGTTAACTATTGGATGCATTTTAAAATTAACATTTTTGGTGCTTAATTAATGTACTTGACTTTAACAATAATATCACTTGCAATGCAAAGTTATTATTTAGGAATAGTGGAACATCGAATTTCGCACCAATTTCGGATCAAACATTTTTCGTAAATATGCTATCTTTTATCGTCCGAACAATCAACTCCTATTGGGGAACCCAGGTTAGATGCTTCTACTTACTAAATAATTTTTTCTATTTTTTTCCTTTCTTGTTTCATTAATTCGATTTCTGGTAAAGATGATGGCGTGAAGAATTCTATGGCACACATATTATTACTAACTGTGAGATAACATAAAAGCTTATATATATACATATATATGTATATATATTATTCCATCTATAGCATAATTACTGTGTCCTAAATTATGTTGCTAAGGTGATTGTAGTTTGTGTACTTGTTGAAGGGGAGAAAGAGGTATTTAAAGTGTTTATGACCAATGTTTTTTTCATGTTGTGCTAGATTGATAGGATGGGCATTGATTAGTTGTAGCCTTTAAACTTTTATCTTTTTGGGATAAAATAATATTAATCAAACTTTATATCCATTATTTGGTGCAAAGACCTTTGGATCGATCTTTTACAGATCTTTGGATTACAAAGCTAAGAAGAATGAACCATCCTCCCACCAAACTCCGTTCTTCTAATACTGATGCATTGGGTTGCAACACTCCAAAAGATGCCAATATTGATGAAATCAACAATCAGTGAGATCTTAAACCTGCAATCATTCTGTGTTCATATATCTCCCGGAATGCTCTGTAAGGAGATCATTACATTTTTCGTGATTTGTATGGTTTTCCTGTGACTTAAAATTGTATTAAATTCATTATAGATCTTCTAAATTCTAGTGAGCATACAACGTAGGGACTAGATTAATCTACTGAGGAGATAGATTAAAGTTTTGTTTCTTCCACGTCTCTATGTGCATGGCTATTGATTAGTGAGCCACGATTCTAGAATTGTCACTAGCCACTTTTTTTTGTTCTGTTAGTGTGGTCTTGATGTTTCTTGAACGCCCTCTAAGCTTAAATTATGTTATATTTATTGATGTTTAGTTTAATAATCTTTCGTGTATACTCACTTGATAGTGTGATTTACTTAATATGCCTGATGTCGTCAACTGTGTATCAAATTGCATGCTATTTGTCCAGATTTAGTAATTTTGAGATTGTCAAAATAAAAATCAAGGACCGTGTAAATAGGCATACAGAACTGTGTGCCAAGTGTAATAGAAGATTTAGTTTTTTTTTAACATAATAGTTACTTCAAAGTTGGACACATAGAGCATGTGTATCTTTGTCATAGTTGTTGTAATCTTATACATGCACATTGCACATGGTACCATCTTGTGTATGTTTGTCAAACTAGTATGTACTTCATGTTATCTTGTTTAAGGCATTTTATTTAGTCAGTTTAAGGACTCTGGAATCTTTCTATATGCTCAACCCTTTAATAAATATTGTGGGTAGTCTGTTGGTTTAATAATATTAGTACAACGTAGCAACTCTATTGTCTTTGTGTATTGATTTTGGCATTAAGTGCCTCTGGTGACATATTTTCTTCATTTTCCTGACTTGCTATTATTTTTTAATATGTGCAGGAAGACTGCTTCTACGACCTGCCTTACAATACTGGGTATCAAATTTTCGTTTTTTGTTTACGGAAGACAAGGAACGAAATTATGAAGTGTACTCTCTCTCTATATGTAGATATTTACTTTGATTAAAGAACAATGGTAGCTTTAGATAGTTAATTGTAAAGATAATGAATGATTATGTAGTGGATGATTTTATTAAGTTAATAATATTTTAGTTTTTTGTATTTTTGCCATTATTTGTTATGAGGACATTGAGCCAGTCAGGTACACAAAAAGAATGTCAAATTTTGATTTGGCAACAATATAATTCGTTACCAAAGCATTGAACAAGTTTTAATATAGAAATAATTTTTTTATATATTTAGCAACAAATTTTCGTTGCTAATGGCATTAAAAATATAATATTTGGCAACGAAAAATTAACCTAATAACAACGGAGAGGATATTGTTGCTAATACTAACATAAAAGGCAACATTCTTTATCATTGCAAATTATATCAACTTTCGTTGCACATATAAAGAAACGACAACATATAATGTCGTTGATAATTGACGACTTTCGTTGCTATTGAAAAATAACCAACAACAAACATTTTTGTTGTTGATTCAGCATAATGTCGTTTCCAAATAATATAATCAGCAACGAAAATTGTTGCTAAAATGGTTATATTCCCCAACGAAAGCAAGCTTAGGCAACAATTTTCATAATTTACCGCAATAAAAAATGTCGTTGCAAAATGGTGTCAATTGCAACGAAAATACATGAGCGTTGCAAAAAAAAAAGTGTTCATTTCGTTGCCAATTAGCAGGCTTTTGCAACGAAATGGGGGTTTTAGCAACAAAATTTTAATTATTCTGCAACAATAAATTTTGTTGCTAAATGATCGATGTCTCTGTACGGAAATCAAATTTTGTTGCAAAATGTATTACTTTTGGCAACGAAAAAAAAGGTTCGTTGCGGAACAATTAGTAACACTCATTGCGCAACGAAAGACGCAATGACATTAAAGTCGTTGCCAAAACCTTTTTGCAACGAAATTTGACACCTTTACCAAGAAAAATTGGTTGTTGCTGAAGCCCTATTATTTTGTAGTGAATGCTTGAAGTTATAAGACTTGTTTTATTTTATAATGTATTCCACAAACTGATATAATAATTTTAAGGTTAGATTACCTGGGATTGTTTTTAAGATGATGATGTAACCCTTTAATGAGAAAGATTATTGTTTAAAGTTATTTACTGTTTTATCCTTTGTTATGGGTAGTTAGATGAAATTATTTAAATAGTGAGCACCAAATTCGGTGGAAATGAAGTACCCAGATTTGGGGGTGTCATAGGTTGGTATCAAAGCTTTAGGTTATGAACCTTAGGTGGGGAAACCTTAGGAAGTAACCTTTAAGGAGACAGAAAATATAGAGGTGTTTAACTCTTATCGGGTTTTAAGGAATGGATTGAGGTATCCATTGAAGTTAAATAATAAAAGACATTATGTGCTATGTGTTAATAACTTATGTGCTCGCGAGTATCAAAAATACTAAGTAAAACTTAAAATATTTTTTTGTCAGAATGTCTAACGAAGGAGGATCCAGTCCAGCTAGAGAGGTGATACCTCAGGTACGTATAGACGATGAACCCCGTGATATTCACGTATTGCGGGAACAGTTGATCCAGGAGGATGAGCCTGTGATCGATCCCGAGGAGGATAGTCCTGAGAAGATAGAGGAGGATGATGATAAGGAGGATCCTGAGGAGTTTCCACCAAACTCTGTATCAGCTGAGATGTATGACGCTTTGTATGACTGTAACATAGAGTTACAAGATAATGTTGAGGAACTGAAGGAAATGGTTGAGATGCATCACGTTGTGTTGGAGCAGAAGGATGTAGAGATTCAGGAACTTGATTCAAAACTTGGAAACACGGAGTGGGACTTAGTTCATACCAAGGGTTAGCATGAAGACTTGTTAACAGTAAACGAGAAGATGAACACTGACATGGAGAAATTGAAAGATGATTTCAAGGAGGAGTCAGCTAAGCGTGCAAGAGCAGAGGATGCTTGGATGAAGGCGACTCAACGTGCAGACCGTGCTGAGGCTAAGGTCCAAGTGAAGAAAGCCAAGATGAAGGAGATGGATTATGCTTTTAATTCGGCGATTAATAGGGCCCAGGATCGAGTCCATTATTACCCACCTCAGTTTGAGAATTCACCGTGGTTCGTGATGGATCGTAGAACGGCGTACCGTATCATGTAGGAGGAACGTCGAGAAGCCTTACGACGTCTTAATATGCCTAGATAGAATAAGAGTGATAATAATATGTGGTTAATTATGTGAGTAAATAAATTGTGAATCCCTTATTTTGAGATAAATAAAGGGATAGTATGAGTATGTAATCCTGAAACTGGTTTAGTTCAGGAAAGTTTATGTTTATAGCGGTTATGCTATTTTGAGGATGTTCTAAAACTTTATGAATGAATAAAATATTAGAGTTTATTTGAAATGTTATGTGTTAAATCTTCAATCTTGGAATGTTTAAGTTAAACTTTAAATACCCAAGAAGTTGAGTAATGAGCTAATAAGCGTATATCTTAACAGAAAATGCCTCCTAGAAGAAGATAACAACGTCAGCAAGCACCTCCCGAGGGGTCTACTAATAACAACAACAAGACCAATGCTAATCCAGTTCAGCAGTTGGTAGCTCTATTGACGGGTGCACTTGGGAATCAACCACAAGCTCAAGTTACGACTTTTAAGGAGTTCAAAGCAATTGGACCGCCAGAATTTCAAGGGTCTATGAATCCAGTGGAAGCCCAAACCTGGATCATGGAAATGGAGAAGGTGTTCGATGTTGCTAGAGTTAATGAAGATCAAAGGACTGCGTTCGCAATATTTATGCTGAAGTCCGAAGCTAGCTACTGGTGGCAAGCAAATAAGGTTCGTGGAGGACAAGGAGTGATAGCGTGGGAGAAATTTAAGGAGATGTTCTTTGAAATATACTTTCCAGCGAGTTCTCGGAATCAGTTGGAAGTGCAATTTCTGGAGCTTAAGCAAGGGACTATGACGGTGCCAGAATATGTTGTGAAGTTTAACGAGTTGGCAAAGTTTGCCACTTATCAAGTCAATACGGATGAGCCTAAGGCGAGAAGGTTCGAACAAGGATTGAAACCCTGGTTGTATAGAAAGGTTTCAATGCTCCAGTTAAATACATTTGCGGCTGTACTGGAAAAGGCAATCATCGCAGAAGGTGGAAGCGATTCCTTGACCAAGTACAATCAAGATCAAAAGAAGAGGAAGAACGATAGTAAAAATAAGGCAGGTGGAAGTAATGTTGGAATCAACAATCAGAAGAAGAAGTGGAGCGAGAATTTGACTACGGGAGGACAGTAGGGAAGTCAGCAGAAGAAAAAGTTTGAAGGTTATGCTACTTGCGGGAAGAACCATACTGGGTATGTTTGAAGGGGAAGAGGGTGTGTTTCAACTGTGGTCAAGAGGGACACATTGCACCAAACTGTTTTAGTCCGAAGAAAGGAGCATGTTTTACCTGTGGTTCAAAAGATCATATGGCTCGTGATTGTCCCAAGAAGCCAACAGGAAGTGCAAGTGGTGGAAAAGGAAAAAACAACGGTGGTGGTGCATTGAATATCACTAGAGAAGCTCAGTCAAGCTGACCTACTGCAAGAACTTTCAATATGACTGTGCAGGATGCTGTTCAGTCTAAGGATGTGGTGTCAGGTATCATTTCGATTAATGGTATTAATGCTTATGTACTATTTGATTCGGGTGTTACTTGTTCATTTATATCCGATGAATTTGCTCAAAACTTAGATTTGCCTCATGAAGAATTAGATTATCCTTTGAGCATAGAGATTGCAAATAAGGAAGTAATTCCTGTTAGGTTCATATATAAGAATTGTAAAGTGGTTATAAAGGGTCAAGAGATGAGGATAAACTTGATACCAATTAGACTGGGGGAGTTTGATGTTATAGTGGGAATGGATTGGTTATTCAATTACGGAGCAGTAATTGATTGCCAAAGAAAGTGTGTTAACCTTATGACTCCGTCAAAGGTTGTGTTTTATGGCAGCAAATCACCTCGACAAGCAAGTTGTCTGACGGTGATGCAAGCCAAGAAGTTGTTAAGACAAGGATGTGTATGATACTTAGCCTACATAGTTGATACACAAAAGAAAAGTGCGAAGCTAGAAGAGATACTGATCATAAGAGATTTTACAGACGTATTTCCATACGATTTGCCGGGTCTTCCGCCAGATCGACAAATCGAGTTCGTGATTTATTTAGTACCAGGAACATGTCCGATATCTAGGGCACCATACAGAATGGTCCAGGTGGAGATGAAAGAGTTGATGGTGCAACTGCAAGAATTGCTCGACAAGAAGTATATTCAGCTGAGCGTATTACCGTGGGGAGCACCAGTGTTATTTGTTAAGAAAAAGGATGGGTTGATGTGGCTCTGCATTGACTATCGAGAATTGAATAAGGTTACGATTAAAAATAAGTATCCGTTACCAAGAATCGACGACCTGTTTGATCAACTGAAGGGTGCGAGATATTTTTCAAAGATAGACTTGAGGAGTGGTTATCATCAATTGAAGGTGAGGCTAGAAGATGTACTGAAGACGGCATTCAGAACTTGGTATGGTCATTATGAGTTTCTGGTTATGTCATTTGGTTTAACCAATGCACCTGCAACGTTCATGGATTTGATGAATAGGGTGTTTAAACCATTCTTAGATAAATTTGTGGTGGTGTTTATTGATGATATCCTGGTGTATTCTAAAACCAAGGAAGAACATGTTGAACACTTAAGAGTAACGTTGGAGACTTTGAGAAAGAGAAGTTGTATGCAAAGTTCTCAAAATGTGAGTTTTGGATGGAACGTGTACAGTTTCTCGGGCATGTTATTGATAATGACGGAATTTTGGTAGATCCATCAAAAGTTGAAGCTGTAGTAATTAAACTGGGAACAGCCGAAGACACCGTCAGAAGTAAGGAGTTTCTTAGGATTGGCGGGTTACTACATGCGTTTTATTCAAGACTTTTCCAAAATCGCAACTCCGTTGACGAATTTAACTAGAAAAGTGGTTAAGTTTGATTGGATAGGGAAGTGTGAGGAAAGTTTTTGAGAATTAAAGAAGAGGTTGAGTTCAGCACCTGTGTTGTCGTTGCCTGATGATACAAGAAATTTTGTGGTGTATAGTGCCGCATCGCATAAAGGACTAGGTTGCGTGCTTATGCAAAACAACAGAGTTATTGCGTATGCATCACGTCAATTAAAAGATTATGAAAAAGGGTATCCGACTCATTACTTAGAGTTGGCTGTGGTGGTGTTTGCCCTGAAGATTTGGAGACATTATCTTTATGGAGAGAGGTGTAAGATATATACCGACCATAAAAGTCTGAAGTATATATTTACACAAAAAGATTTGAACATGCGACAAATAAAATGGTTAGAACTAATTAAAGATTATGATTGCGAGATTTTCTATCATCCCAGAAAAGCGAATGTTGTTGTTGATGCCTTAAGTAGGAAGGGACGGGAGAAATTAAGGATGTTAACTGCTCAAGAGAAACTATTGTCGGAAATGGCTAAGATGGAGTTGGAAATTAAATATTCGACAGAAGCTGATGAAAAGTTGTTCCAGATGGGGAATAGTTCAACGTTGGTAGATAAGGTGAAGAATGCATAAATTCAGGATGAAAACTGCGACAAGATAAAACAGAAAATAATTAAAGGTGAGGAAAACAAATTCAAAATTGATTCGGAAGGGTTACTTTAGTTCGAAGGGATAATTTGGGTTCCGCAGGTACCAGAAATTAAAGAAGAAATTTTGAATGAAGCTCACAACTCATGATATTCAATTCACCTTGGGAGTACAAAGATGTGTTGGGAGAATGCATATGTTAATTTGATGTTTAAATATAAATGCTCATGATTATTTGTAAAGTCCTTCAAGGAATATATGTACAAGGACTTAGTGATAGATCAAATTTGTTAGGTTGATATAAGCTCTTAATGTGTATCATTCTGGAAATGAATGTATAGATAGAAAGATCAAAGCTGTTAGGTTGATCTTGAGATGTAATAGATAGGCTTCGAAGAAATTGTAGTGTATTAATCTGATCAACATTACAGAAGTCAAGGCAGAAACATAGAGCTTCAAGGATCATAGTGTGCCTGCCTTGAAGGGCCTCTTCGAAAATCGTAGAGTGGTCCCAACGTTTGTCGAGCCAACTCAGAGATCGTAATGTGCTCTAGGAAACGTAGAGTGTACAACTCAAACAAGCAAAGATCGTAGTGTGCAAATAGTTAAGAGAAATTGTAGTGCTCTCGGCTGATAGCACCAGACCAAGCACCAAGGCGACAAGTCACTACGATCTGAATAGTAGAGTACCACGATCTGAATCGTAGAGTACCATGATCTAAATTGTAGAGTATCATCAGTCTTGTGTCAGAAGCATCAAGCCTCACAATTTATGTGGAGACAAACTCCAATATATGAGGAATGGATTCTAAACGTTGTAGTACTCACTAGTCCCAAAGTCACAAGAAATATCCTTAGTATGCAACAAAGAAGCGTATTGAAGAAGCTAAGGAAAATACCTTTGGTAAGGGGGAAAACACCTTTTCAGGTGTTAGGTGAGAAAGAAGTCTGTTGTGTCAGTGGGCCAGAATGCAATTCAGAAGATGTGCAGAAAAGTCTTCATCAAAGAACAGAAAGGTCAAACACATTTAATTCTTCAACGGATGGATCCAACGGATAGTTTTCAAGATCACATATATTCAAATCAAGCAGATGAGAGAAGCAAGCAAGCACTGAACAAGTAACGTACAGAACTCTCAAAGCTCAAATCTACGATTTGAGAAATAGAAAAGCTTGCTCAGTTACTCAATTCTTTCGAACAAGTGCTTAAACAGCAACTGATTAGCAATCATTAAGAACTCAACATCTACCAATCAACTAAAGAAAAAGTTCCAAGTCGGCTGGACTTGAAGAGTTCTAAGTGAATTGTAAGAGAGCCAAGTCTGTTGGACTTGAAGAGATCAAGAGTGAACTAAGAAGTTCCTAGACTGCTGGTCTAGAAAGAATCTGTGTGATTTAGAAGTTGTAAAAGACATCCTTAGTGGATTTCCTACTCGAGGAGTAGAAGAGTGGACTAGGAGCTTTAAGTGCTCTGAACCATTTAAAAATGACTGTATCTTTTACTTTCTTACTATAACTGCTATATCTTCCATAACTACTATAACTGCCTTACTCTCATAACTCCACTACTTCGTAAAGGTGATTAAAACAAACATTAATTCCGCTAAGTTTTAATCATCATCAACTAACAAGTTTAAAACGAATTTTTTTTAAAATATCTATTCAACCCCCCCCCCTTTTTAGATAACTATTGTGCCTATTGGGAACTAACAATTGGTATCAAAGCAGGTTCTATTTTATAGCTTACAAGCTTTAGTAGATCCAATGGCACATGTACTAAGAGAATCAAGGATTGGAGGAGGTAGCAAGCCACCAATGTGCAACAAGGATAAATTTGCAAACTGGAAAGTTATGATGCAAGCATACACATGGACTCAATAGATGAAGATCTATTTGAGATTGTTCAGAATGGGCCCTATGTTCCAATAAAGCTTGCACCAACCACAGACAATCCAAACAGAATACAAATCAAAGTCAAAGAGAAGTGGACAGACAACAAGAAGATAGATGTCCAACTTGACAAAAAGGCCAAGAACATCTTGTTTCAATCCTTAAAAGACGATTTGTTCGAAAACATTGTCAACAGTAAAACAGCTAAGGAGGTTTGGGAAACACTTCTCATCCTGCACGAAGGAACTGAAGAAGTAAGAGAAAACAAACAATCACTCCTAACACAACAGTATGAAATGTTTGCTCATGTTCAAGGAGAAAATGTAACTGCCACCTATGAGAGATTCAACGTTCTGATCAACCCTCTACGAGCATATGGGAAGATCTATCTAAACAAAGATCTGATCATAAAGTTCATGAAAGCCCTACCAAGCAGGTGGGATGCCAAAACCACTGCTATAAGAGAGTCAAAGAATTTTCATGAGATGACAGTTCAACAGTTATATGTCAATCTCCTGACATACGAACTGGAGCTGACTCAACTAGCTGAAACCTTATCAGAAAGAAGAAAGAAGGATAAGGGTGTTGCTCTTAAGGAAACTGAAGGTGCATCTAAGGTCAACACTGAGATTGAATCTGATTATGATGAAGACGATAATGAAGACTTTGCTATGCTGGTAAAAAGAATAAGAAGGTTCATGCGTCAAGGCAAAACCAGCAAGCTAAAGAAGGTCAACAATTATAGTAGCCAGGAGCAAATGAATGATCTATGCTACAACTGCAAGAAGCCTGGCCACTTCATTGCCAACTGCAACAAACCTCTCAGAGAAGAACTAAAGAAGAAATCACATGCAAAGAAGGAAAACAAAGGCAACAAAAGGCCTCAGAAGAGAGACAAAGGCCTGGTAGCTGGAGGATCGTGGAGTGATTCAGACAATGACTCCAATCCTGATACTAGAGATGATGAAGAACCACAAATGGCTAATCTATGCCTAATGGCCAAACATGCAAAGGACAAACAAAACTCCAACATACATGAAGTAAGTCTCGATGAGGTATTTGACTTCAACTCTCCTGATGTAGACATAAATGATTTAAGAACAGCACTATATGGCATAACCACTGATCTACATCAATACATGAAGTGGTTTAGAGTTTTGTCTAAGGATCATTCACTTCTTCAAGAGAAGAAAAAGAAAGTTCAAGAAGAGCTTGAGACAACCCTTCTAAGTACTAATCTTCTCTCCAAGCTTGAGGCAGAGAATAAAATCTTAAAACAGATAAATAAACTTAATACACAACGAGAGTCTAATATAACCTCTAAAATTGAGGAACTAGAAAAAACTATCTCTATATGGAATAAATCCTCATCATCCATGGACTCCCTGCTCTCTAGTCAGAGAAGTACATTCAACAAAACATGCTTAAGCTTTGGGGAATCCATCTCAGAGGCATGTGTGAAAAAGACAAAGGAAACTAGCACTAGTAATGCCTCAAGTTTTAGTATAAGCATTTCCTTTGTGAAATCCTCACAGAAGGAAGAACCAGTTCAACCTTGTTCTACTGTTTCCATCCATACTCAAAGGAGTAAAGGGTCTCACGCTGGCCTGAGCTTCACAAAAGAGAAGAGTAACCCAACCTCTACTCACCAACCTCGAAGAATCGTAGAGTCAAGTAAGACCAACTCTATGAATAAACTTGGAAGGTATAATAGAGGTAAGGCACACTCATCACAATTTATGAAACCCAAGGACACGTGGAAGAAGGAGAATCAGTTTAACAGAAGGACAACTAAAGAATCACATAAGTCCAAATGGAGGATGAATATTTGTACACACACAGGCATGCATCATACTAGATGTTTTATATGCAATAAATTTGGTCACAAGGCTTCCAAGTGCTATTATAATTCCATGCATGTAAGACCAAGATCAAACAGATTTGGGTCCCCAAGGGAACTAACAAAATAGGACCCATGCAAATATGGGTACCAAAATGAAGGTTAAACTTTATGACAGGGAAAGAGCTCCACGATCATAACCTGGTATCTGGACAGTGGATGCTCAAGACACATGACAGGGAACAAAGGCCTTCTATCAAACTACATAGAAAAGGAGGGTCCCTAAGTCATCTTTGGAGACAACGGCTCGGGTAAGACAAGAGGATACGGCTTTGCTGGCAATGGTGCAGTATCTTTCAGTAAAGTAACATATTTAGAAGGTCTCCAACACAACCTTCTAAGCATCAGCCAACTATGGGACAAGGGTCACCAAGTAACATTCCTCAACAACCAGTGTCAAGTCAGAGATCTGAAGACATCTGCTGTAAAGCTAACTGGGACAAGAGAAGGAAATGTCTACACAGTGAATCTTGGTCAACTAAGCTCAGACGAGATAATATGTTTTCTGGCTAAAGCATCTGAAGAAATGAGCTGGCTATGGCATAGACCGTTGTCCCACTTAAACTTTAAAAGCATGTCCAAACTATCATCAAAAGTTCTCGTTGTTGGCCTACCTAAGTTTAACTTCATAAAAGAAAGGCCATGCAATGCCTGTCAGCTTGAAAAGAAAACCAGAAGCTCATTCAAGAGCAAAACTGCCAAATCTATCGACAAGCCCCTGCAGTTTCTCCACTTAGATCTATTTGGGCCAATTCCAACAACTAGTCTTGGAGGAAAAAGATACTCCCTAGTTATAGTTGACGACTACACCATATTCACATGGGTATTCTTCCTAACTTCAAAGGATGAAACGAGCTCCCAATTAATCAAGATGTTCAGATTGGTGATGAACGAGAAAGGAGAGAAAATCAAGTCCATAAGGAGTGATCATGGAAGAGAATTCGACTTCTTAGAAATGGACCAGTTCTGCACAGATAATGGCATCAGTCATAACTTCTCAGCTCCACGAACTCCTGAAAAAAATGGAGTAGCTGAAAGAAAGAACAGAACTTTGATACAGGCTGGAAGAACTCTACTAGCAGCAGCTCATCAACCTGAATACTTCTGGGAAAAAGCCATCAACACTGCATAGTACACGCATAATAGATCACTGATACACTTTATGATCAAGAAGACACCCTACGAACTGTGGAAAGGAAGAAAACCAAGTGTCAGCTACTTTCATGTATTTGGCTGTGCATGCTACATTCTCAACAATGGAAAGCAGTGGCTAACAAAATTTCAACCCAAGTCAGACGAAGGAATCTTTCTTGGATATGCCACAGACAGTAAGGCCTACAGAGTATTCAACAAGAAGACACTGAGTGTTAAAGTCTCGATTCACATCATCTTTGATGAAACAGACTTAGACAAATCAGTGCTTCAAGACATTACGATCGATAGTGCAAACACATCAGATGAAGTCGTCGAGCTCAACACCACGATCGTAGTGCTAGAAAGTGAAATCGTTGAGCAAGCAAATGAGATCGTAGAGAGGTCTATGCAAGACAACGAACCTCCACACCAAGAAGAAGAAATAGATCTTGAAGACTTAAGACAAGAAGGCATCAGGACAGATGTCCCAACCGAAAACAGATGGGCCAAAGATCACACTCAAGATCTAATCATTGGAGATCCGAGTGCTAGAATCAAAACAAGAGCTGCCACCCAGAATGAATGCTTTTATCTAAGCTTCCTGTCATAAATGGAACCAAAGAAGATAGAGGATGCTATGGAAGACTCCAGTTGGATAGAAGCCATACATGAAGAACTCAACCAATTTGAACGAAGCAAAGTTTGGAGATTGGTACCAAGACCAAAGAGTCATCCTGTCATTGGAACCAAGTGGGTCTTTAGAAATAAAATGGATGAAGATGGAGTTATAACTAGAAATAAGGCAAGACTGGTGGCCAAGGGTTATTCTCAGGAAGAAGTCATTGACTACGATGAGACATTTGCACCTGTTGCCAGACTAGAAGCCATCAGAATCTTTCTTGCCTTTGCTGCTCACATAAAGTTCAAGGTCTTCCAAATGGATGTCAAAAGTGCATTCCTGAATGGAGAACTTCAAGAAGAAGTCTATGTAGAGAAACCTCCATGTTTCATCAATCCATCTTTTTCCAATTATGTTTATAAATTAGACAAAGCCTTATATGGTCTGAAACAAGCACCAAGAGCATGGTATGAAACACTAACTAACTTTCTAATTGAAAATGGGTTCACTAGAGGTAGAGTAGATACCACATTATTTCTAGAAAGCATAAAGACAAAGTCTTATTGGTTCAAATATATGTTGATGATATTATTTTTGGTTCTACTGACGAAAAGTTATGCAAGAGATTCTCCAAGCTAATGCAGAGCAAGTTTGAAATGAGCATGATGGGTGAGCTGAATTTCTTCCTTGGACTGCAAGTAAAGCAATCTGATGAAGGAATCTTCATAAACCAAGCCAAGTACATCAAAGATATACTCAAGAAGTATGACATGGAATCAACATCTCCCGTGAAAACCCCAATTGCTCCTACAACAAAGCTTGACAAAGATGAAGAAGATAAAAGTATTGATGGAACTCAATACAGAGGTATGATAGGCTTTCTTCTATATCTAACTGCCAGTAGACCAGGCATAATGTTTGCAACATGCATATGTGCTAGATTTTAGGCTAACCCTAAAGAATCACATTTATCTACTGTAAAGAGGATTTTGAGGTATCTCAAGGGTACACCTTACTTGGGGCTATAGTACCCCAAAGAATCCTCATTTAAACTAATAGGATACACAGATGTTGATTTTGCAGGCTGCAAAATAGATAGAAAGAGTACCAGTGGCACCTGTCAATTGCTAGGAAACAGACTTGTGTCCTGGTTTAGCAAGAAGCAAAACTCAGTATCTACTTCAACTGCAGAAGCTTAATATATTGCTTCTGGCAGCTGATGTGTTCAGATCCTATGGATGAAAAATCAGCTAACTGATTATGGGTTTGATTTCAAATCCATTCCCATTCACTATGATAACACAAGTGCCATAGCAATAACTCATAATCTTGTTATGCATTCTAGGACTAAACATATAGAAATAAGGTATCACATCATTAGGGATCATGTGCAAAATGGAACTATATCTTTACAATATATCCCTAATAAAAATCAACTTGCTGATGTGTTTACAAAACCTCTAGATGAATCAAGATTTAACAAGTTAATAAGTGAGATATGAATGCTTAATTTACAACCATGAGATATATGTTCTAGTGTGTGTTAACTATACACATACAAAGGCTATGGTTGAAATCGTAGACATGATCAAGGGATGTCCACGATCTTAGAGCCAAAGTGACATGGAAGAAAACGATCGTAGCATAGACTCAACCATCGTAGTGCAGACTCAACGATAGCAGAACCCCATCATCAAGAGGAGCATCATGGGATGATAAGTTTCAAAACAAAGCAATCTCTCTGATAAGCGCCTCAGGAACAAACCTAACCCTTGACTCACTCCAAGAGGTTGGCCCTTCCTGAGCTACCTTAATGTAATGCTAAGTCAAAACTCATCACAAGGATCCCACGGACTTCGGCGATCATAGCTCGTACATAACGAATCTTTGGATGATGGTCAAGGCGATCGTAGCTTAGACACGCATTTAATGTTGGATGTGCTCGACGATCGTAGCTTGTTGCCTCTTTTATAGTTCTTATAAAAGAGCTCTAACTCATGCAAGTATACACGGGTCAAACAAGTAATACGGAGTAAGTAAAGTATCGATCCCACAGAGAAAGTTGTTAACTTTAGACTACTATGCATTAATTAACTCACTATATTTATATGCTAAAACTATAAACTTAATTGTTGATTTGAATCATTTATAATTACCAACTAAAAGTAAGAATATAAACGAATTAAATATGATGTGGAAACAATGGGATCCTAACTTCATTCAATATTTCATTCAATCGCCATATATCATGCAAAAGGTGTTCACATATCACGGATAATAGCGAGGGCATAAAAGCGAGTTATAACCATTTTCCAATGCACTATAACCAACTCACATATCATCTACAGATGTTAGAATCTATGTGATCACCAATGTAAGACCCCAACTTTTATAAATAAAGATGAATTTTTCTATAAATATTATTTTTGAATATTATGGAATAAATTTGATATAATGTTATAGTTGTGGGTAATATTTATAAATTTTGCAAAGTATGCAAGTTGTTATAAAATATTCGTTTGGTCTGGGAATATTCTTTTGTTAGGGAATATTCGTAAACTACTCAATCATTGGTGGACCCCACAATGTAATTATTGTCGGATTGAGAAAACGACAAAATATTTTATAAAAATAACTACGGAGGTGTTACTGAGATTAAAGCTGTTGAACTACCCGGTGGTAAAAGTACAGTAATACACGTGGTTGCATAGTAGCACACGGTATTGATTATTGATGCTTACGTGAGAAGTCACTCAGCTATGCTTAATTATTGCTACAGTAATTGCTACATCATATCTCTTATATTATTGATTCAATTATTGTCATAGTATCATCTGTATAATATGTTATAGTATTAAATCAATAATTGAGACGATAAGTTATAAATGATTAATAATTGTTGAAAGATTAAATATGTGTTGATTAAAAATAAAATGATTTGTTGTAAGTTTGATTATTTTATGGGGGGATTATATGTCATCATCTAAGAGTCTCTTCGTCAATAGTAATTACCTTTGTGAATAGTAATTACCATCGTCAATAGTATTTACCTTCGTCAATAGTAATTACCTTCGTTAATAGTAATTACCCTTGTGAATAGTAATTACCTTCGTTAATAGTAATTACCCTTGTGAATAGTAATTACCTTCGTCAATAGTAATTACCTTTACCGAGACGTCAAACCACTTGTTGTTTCACATTACGAAAGCGCCGAACCACTTGTCGTTTCACATTACAAGCGCCGAACCACTTTTCTTTTCACATCATCGATCAATCAAGCCACTTGCCTTTTCACACTACGGCGAGGTCTAAGCTAGAAATCTTCTATAAATAGAGGCCTAGTGCTTCATTATTTTTCACGAATTCATTCAAGCTATAGAGAGAAAGTATAGAGAAATAAGAGAGAAGAAGAAGAGTATTTTGTTACTACTGCTCGCTGCAATATTCAATCTCCTACCAAAAGTAAGGGGTGTTATTCTTTCTTATTCATTAAGAGAACTGTTGTTATTCCATTGCTTATTATTACATTGGAATAACTTTTGTATCGTGGTTTACCCTATACTTGGTGACATTCTTCTATTATTACATTGGAACATCCTCGTCTGCGTGTGTTTTACACCTGACTGTTCCGCCTCTTTATTATTATTCTCGCATTGGAACATTTTGTCTGTGTTTACTGGCGACCGACTGGTTCCATTCTTTATTATTCTGTTGGAACATCCTCGTCTGCATGCGTTTACGCCGGACCGGTTCTGTTATTTATTTATTATTCGTTGGAATAACTCACTGTCAGCGATCTATCGCATGCATGGTGATTTCTTTTGTTATTCTATTCTTTATTATACCCAGTTGGTTAAAACTTTGACTTCTATACTCCATGAAATTAGTGGAATATCCTTGATATTTGCGTTTCATCCAGTATCTTTTCATGGAAATATTCTTCTGATCATTCTTGAATTTTACTCTACAAAACAGTATCATGTTGATAATTTGGACGTTAATAATTCCTAGATAAAATAATTCTTGAACTTGTTTTATTGAATTCTTATATCATTGTTATCATCCTCATGTTTTTATTATGTTGAAAGTCATTTGTGGCCTGTAGTGAATAGATGGACTTGGTATGATTATGACCAGAGACTTTTCGGTGTAATCATGACCGTAATGTTACAAATGATGTGATAAAAATCCTCGATGGTAGTGGTGGTGCATTGGTGGATGATTGTTGGCATGATCATGACCATTAATGAATACACAAATATTCTTGGCCCGTAGTGCATGAATAATTGTGGTCGTGATACTAAAGAATATCCTTGGTCGTAGTGCGGGGTGATTCGATGATGTGGAATATTTATTAAAGTTTGAGTCTCATTTATAACAAAGTGATGAAAACCTTTTAAAACCAAAAGATAGTAGACTTTATTTTCTACTTGACTCTTTTAATGGATTGCATATTCACCTGCAGCTTAAACCGGTTGTCTATTGTATTTTATCGCTTTAACATTGTTGAAGACTATTGATAATTTATTCTCGCATTATCTTAGTCATAATATTTCTTCTTGGGCTGGTTGAGCTCACCCTTTCTTTCACCGTTTTCTCTTGTGAAATGAGAATATAAATTTGGGACGAGTCGGGAAACGAGTGATGGTCCTGAAGATAGCATTAGTAGTCCTCACTATTACGTGAAATAGTGTGATAATAATTGTAATGAGGACTCCTTTTGAGTTTGTATAATATCTAGTAGGCGATATTTGTATTTAAACTCACGCTTTATGTCGTATTATACCACGCACGCTTATGTTAGTAAGTTGTATTTAAATTACATACCATGTAAGTGGCGACCTAAGATGGGTGATGTATACCTAATTTTGGGGCGCCACAATTGGTATCAAAGCTTAGGATATGATCCTGGCTAAGATGTGAGAATAGTACTAGGAGGAGAGACGGGAATACCTTCGCTAGTATGACCTACCTAAGTTTATGTGCTATTTTATTGGTTGGTCAGAAGATAGGGATAATTTGTTACATGTCAATTAACCTTTTGTTTTGTGGCAGTATCTGAAAATGACATCTGAGAATGTTGAGAATAGCAATGGAGCGCAGGCGATCGTTGATTCACCACATATCAATAATCAGGATAATGTGCATCAGGAGGCGACAATCCTCATGCAAACAACAACACTGACCAAATGATGAATGATCAAATGTTCAGAGGCTTTATGCAATTTATGCAATAGCGGGCGAGAGCGACTCCTATCCAAAACGTAGGTGGAAACAAGGAAAACTCTCGGGCGGTCACCGCTAAACAATTCAAGGAGCTGGGACCACTGGAGTTTAAAGGAGAGCCAAAACCACTTACGGCGGAAGCATGGATAAAGCAGATTACCAAGATATTTGATGTCTTGGGATGCTCCGAGGAGCAAAGGGTTCCCTTTCACGCCTTTATGTTGCTGCGAGAGGCAGACTTGGTGGGAATCGGTAAAAACGTACTCAACTTCTTTGTCTTGATGATATCTTGGGAGAAGTTCCAGAGTCGTTCAACGACAAATACTTTCCGAAAGTATTCGCCACATGAAGGAGGTGGAGTTTATCAAGTTGGAACAAAACAATATGACCGTAATCGCAATACGAGGCAAAATTTGCGGAGTTATCACGGTTCGTCCCACTTGGTGGATAATGAAGAGAGAATGGCGCGAATGTTTTAAGAGGTTTGAAGTCGGAGATACGTCAACATCTTATTTATCATAAACCGTGTTTGTATTCAGATGTTGTAAATAGGGCTCGATTAGTGGAGCGCGATAATGAGTCAACGCACTAAAAGAGAGCAACCGCAAAAATTATAATACCAAATGAGTAGTCATCGAGCGGTGACAACAAGCGTGGAGGGAATCAACGGGCGGATATGGTAACCACTTGGTGGTAATCGTACCAAAATAATAAGAATGGACATTTCAAGAAAAGGAGATTCAACAATGATGGAAAGACGCGTCGACCAAAGACCACAGTTGTTAAGGAAGGTGAAAGACCACCTATCATATGCTTCAAATGCGGAGGAGAGGGACACATCAGTCCAAACTGCGCCCCATGCCATTCAAAGCATGTTATAATTGTGGAAGAAAAGGTCACTTAGCTCGATTTTGTGCGTTCAAGAAGACAAATTCAGCTAGGATGGAGGCACCAAAGGTCAGTCCCCGTAAAATTCAAAACCGTTAGTGCAAGGAGAGCGTTTGTTGTGACCTCCCGAGAGCAAGGAACCCGAATGAGGTCGCCACACGGGTAAGCTTATCATAAACTCTAATGAAGTCTATACTTTATTTGATACCGGTTCTACCCACTCTTTTATTTCTCCTACTTGCGCTTTATCGATTAAATTTGACTCGGGAGAAATTAGACTTTGACTTATCTGTGGAAACTCCGTTGGGAGAAACCTTCATTACATCCACTTGCTTATAAGTCTTGTTTGGTTCAAATCGGTACCCTCACATTACTGTCGATCTTATTTCATTAAAAATACTTGCATTTGACGTGATTCTAGGGATTGATTGGTTAACTACTTATCATGCAAAAATTGATTGTTTTCGTAAGGTTGTTAGCTTTCATATTCCTAATCAACCTATTATGCGAATTCAAATGACCAAACCATTAAAATCAATCACGGTCATCTCAAGCCATAAAGCTATTCATTTATTGAAAAACGGATGTCAAGCTTTCTTAGCTCATGTCACAGATTTAAACAAAAATACGCCGCTTTTGAACGATATTTACATTGTTAATAAATTTCTGACGTATTCTCAAAGAACTTCCCGGCCTACCCCGAGGCGTGAAATTGAATTTTGTATCGACCTTGAACCCGGTAGAAAAAACCTATTTCCAAAGCCCCATATCGAATGGCTCCTATTGAACTTCGTGAGTTAAAGACCCAACTGCAGAATTGTTAGACATTGGCTTTATTCGTCCTAGTACTTCTCCTTGGGTGTGCTCTGCTCTATTCGTGAAGAAGAAAGATGGGAGTATGTGACTTTGTATTGATTATCGGGAGTTGAATCATGTCACCATCAAAAATAGGTATCCATTGCCACGTATTGATGACTGTTTGACCAAATTGCAAGGAGCCAAATTCTTTTCAAAGATTGATCTTCGTTCCGGATATCACCAATTGAAGATTAGAACCGCTGACATTCCAAAGACGGCTTTCAGAACTCGGTACGGGCATTATGAATTCCTAGTCATGTCCTTTGGATTGACTAATGCTCCTATTTGCGCCTTCATGGATATGATGAACCGAGTATTCAAGGAATATTTAGATCACTTTGTGGTCGTCTTTATTGATGACATCCTTATTTATTCCAAAAGCCGTGAAGATTATGAGCAACACTTGAGGCTGACACTCCAAAAGCTTCGTGAATATAAGCTTTATGCCAAGTTGAAGAAATGTGAGTTACGGCAAGAAGTAGTAGCATTCCTTGGGCACGTGGTATCAAGTCATGGAATATCTGCATTGACCCAAAGAAAGATTGAAGCTATTCAAAGTCGGGAACAACCTAAATCGATGGATCAAGTACGTAGCTTTCTCGGTTTAGCTAGTTATTATCGGAGATTCGTGGAAAGATTTTCTCGAATCGCTACTCCATCGACTCAAATTTTACTAGGAAAGATACAAAGTTCGGTTGGAGCGAAGAATGTGAGAAGAGTTTTCAAGAACTCAAGAGGAGACTTATTTCAAAGACTGCTCGACAATACCATCCGCTCGCAGGATTTGTCGCCTCTGATGATGCTTCGCAAAGGGTTGGGATG
Source organism: Panax quinquefolius (assembly GCA_020205615.1). NCBI lineage: Eukaryota > Viridiplantae > Streptophyta > Magnoliopsida > Apiales > Araliaceae > Panax > Panax quinquefolius. The sequence goes on from CM035167.1 coordinate 103,661,263, forward strand.
TGTTCTTATGCAACATGGAAAAGTTATAGCCTATGCCTCATGACAACTCAAAGAATATGAGAGGAATTATCCTACTCATGATCTAGAGTCAAAATGTTGTCTTTGCACTTAAAATTTGGAGGCATTACTTGTATGGGGAGAAAGTGGAGATCTTTACGGATCATAAAAGCCTCAAATATTTCTTCACTCAAAAGGAACTCAACATGCGACAACGATGTTGGCTTGAACTGTTGAAAGATTATGATCATACCATCCAATACCATCCTGGAAAAGCGAACGTGGTAGCTGACGCATTGAGTAGGAAATCATATGCAAGTACGAGTGCGATATTGTCAACGCAAAGGCCCATTTTGTGTGACTTGCAAAGGATGGAGATAGAGTTAAAGACTCCAGGGACGCATGTGATGATAGCAAGTATACGAGTAGAACCGACTTTAATCGATAAAGTTAAAGTCGCTTTCAGCTCTGCACACGGAGCCGATGCGTATGAGGAAGAAAGTGCAAGAAGGTGCTATATTAGGAAGCAAGAATCGATGAAGAAGGGAATACTTGAGTCAACTCCGCACTTTGTGTTCCTAACGACCACGATTTAAAGTATAATATCATGATGGAGGCGCACAACACCATTTGCAATCCATCCTAGGAGTACCAAAATGTATCATGATATTCGTCATACATTTTGGTGGAGCAATATGAAGAGAGAGATAGCGCTGTTTATCTCGAGGTGTCTAACTTGTCAACGAGTTAAAGCGGAGCATCAAGTACCAAAAGGTCCATTGCAACCACTTGAAATTCCGAATGAAAGTGGGAGCACATTACCATGGATTTCGTTCTGGGGTCTTCCTAAGGTTTCTCAAGGCATTGATGCGATTTGGGTCATTGTTGATAGATTGACCAAGTCTACTCATTTCTTCTGATACGAGAAACTTATACACTTGAACGTCTTGCTCAGTATGTATACATAAACGAGATTGTAAGATCGCATGGTATGCTTGGGTATCCATAGTTTCGATCGAGACCCAAGATTCACTTCACGATTTTGGGTTAGTTTGCAAAAAGCTATGGGCACAGACTTTTACGATTTAGCTTCGGCATATCATCCTCGAGACGGACGGACAATGGAGAGGACTATTCAAACTCTTGAAGATCTATTAAGACTCGTGTCCTTGATTTTAAGGGAGTTGGGACAAGTTCTTACCATTGGTGGAGTTTTCCTACAACAACAGCTATCAAGCAAGTATTGGCATGGCTCCATTCGAGCGTTGTATGGAAGAAAGTGTCGTTTCTCCCAGATCTTTGGGATGAGGTGGGTGAAGCCACGTTGTTGGGACCGGAGTTGGTACGTATGACTACGGAAAAGATTCAAACGATCCGACAACGTATAAAAACCTCACAAAATCGATAAAAAGTTTATGTTGATCTTCATCGAAAGGACGTGGAATTCGATATAGGAGATCATGTGTTGTTAAAAGTTGCTCCATGGAAAGGAGTTACAAGATTTGGAAAGAGAGGAAAACTTAATCCTCGATTCATCGGTCCATTTTAATCCTCGATCGAGTAGGAACTGTGGCCTATAGACTCGTTTCTACCGCTAAATATGTCTCGTGTTCATAACGCTTTTTCACATATCCATGTTACGTAAATATGTGAAAGACCCGAACCACATTATTGAGTTAGAACCGACGAAATAGCGGAAGATTTGACGTATGAAGAGGTTCTGCTCAAATCTTGGATAAGAAGGAACATATTCTACGCTCAAGGTTATACCTCAAGTCAAAGTTTTGTGGAGGAACCACGATGTTGAGGAAAAGACTTGGGAGTTAGAATCAAATGAAATCAAGGTATCCTTATCTCTTCGACATACCAGTCGTACCCTAATTTCGAGGGCTAAATTTCATAAGAAGGGGAGGTTGTAAGACCCCAACTTTTATAAATAAAGATGAATTTTTCTATAAATATTATTTTGAATATTATGGAATAAATTTGATATAATGTTATAGTTGTGGGTAATATTTATAAATTTTGCAAAAGTATGCAAGTTGTTATAAAATATTCGTTTGGTCGTGGAATATTCTTTTTGTTAGGGAATATTCGCATAACTACCAATCATTGGTGGACCTACAAATGTAATTATTGTCGGATTGAGAAAACGACAAAATATTTTATAAAAATAATGGCGGAGGTGTTACCGTTAAAAGCTGTTGAACTACCCAAAGGTAAAAATGCGATGTCTGGCGTGGTTGCATAGTAGCACTAGGTATTGATTATTGATGCTTACGTGAGAAGTCACTCAAATTATGCTTAATTATTACTACGATAATTCTTTGCATCATATCTCTTATATTATTGATTCAATTATTGTCACAGTATCATCTATATAATATGTTATAGCATTAAATCCATAATTGAGACGATAAGTTATAAATGATTAATAATTGTTGAAAGATTAAATATGTGTTGATTAAAAATAAAATGATTTGTGGTAAGTTTGATTATTTTATGGGGGGATCATATGTCATCATCTAAGAGTCTCTTCGTCAATAGTAATTACCTTTGTGAATAGTAATTACCATCGTCAATAGTATTTACCTTCGTCAATAGTAATTACCTTCGTTAATAGTAATTACCCTTGTGAATAGTAAATACCTTCGTTAATAGTAATTACCCTTGTGAATAGTAATTACCTTCGTCAATAGTAATTACCTTTACCAGACGTCGAACCACTTGTCGTTTCACATTACAGGCGTCGAACCACTTGTCGCTTCACATTACAAAAGGCCAAACCACTTTTCTTTCACATCATCGATTCGTCAAGCCACTTGCCTTTTCACACGGCAAGTCTTTAAGCTAGAAATCTTCTATAAATAGAGGCCTAGTGCTTCATTATTTTTCACGAATTCATTCAAGCTATAGAGAGAGAAAGTATAGTAGAGAATAAGAGAAAAGAAGAAGAGTATTTTGTTACTACACTGCCGCAAAGATTCAATCTCCTACCAAAAGTAAGGGGTGTTATTCTTTCTTATTCATTAAGAGAACTGTTGTTATTCCATTGCTTATTATTCTCATTGGAATAACTTTTGTATACGTGGTTTACCCTATACTTGGTGACATTCTTCTATTATTCTACATTGGAACATCCATGCATGTGTTTTTACACCTTAACTCGGTTCCGCTCTATTATTATTATTCTGGAACATTTTGTCTGTGTGTTTTACGCGGACCGGGTTCCATTCTTTATTATTACATTGGAACATCCATGCTCATGCGTTTTTACGCCGGACCGGTTCCGTTATTTATTATTCTGTTGAATAACTCCGCTGCTGTGCGCTGATCGCATCGCATGCATGGTGATTTCTTTTGTTATTCTATTCTTTATTATACCCAAATTGGTTAAAACTTTGACTTCTATACTCCATGAAATTAGTGGAATATCCTTGATATTTGCGTTTCATCCAAATCTTTTCATGGAAATATTCTTCCGATCATTCTTGAATTTTACTCTACAAAACAATGATCATGTTGATAATTTGGGCGTTAATAATTCTGGATAAAATAATTCTTGAACTTGTTTTATTGAATTCTTATATCATTGTTATCATCCTCATGTTTTTATTATGTTGAAAGTTATCTGTGGCTTTTGTAGTGCATAGATGGACTTGGTATGATTATGACCGAGAGACTATTCTTTGTAATCATGGCCCGTAATGTTACAAATGATGTGATAAAAATCCTCATTAGTAGTGGTGCAGCATTGGTGGGCCAGTTGTTGGCATGATCATAACCATTAATGAATACACAAATATTCTTGGCCCAGTAGTGCATGAATAATTGTGGTCGTGATACTAAAGAATATCCTTGGCAGTAGTGCGAGGGTGATTCGATGATGTGGAATATTTATTAAAGTCGAGTCTCAAATTTATAACAATGATGAAAAACCTTTTAAAACCTAAAAGATAGTAGACTTTATTTTCTACTTGACTCTTTTAATGGATTGCATATTCATTTAGCAGATTAAACCTATTGTCTATTGTATTTTATCGGTTTAATATTGTTGAAGACTATTGATAATTTATTCGCATTATCTTAGTCATAATATTTCTTCTTGGGTTTGGTTGAGCTCACCCTTTCTTTCACTTTATTCTCTTCGTGAAATGAGAATATAGTTGGGACGAGTCGTGAATCGGTGATGGTCCTGAATATAGCATTATTAGTCCTCACTATTCTCGCGAAATAGTGTGATAATAATTGTAATGAGGACTCCTTTTTGAGTTTGTATAATATCTAGTAGACGATATTTGTATTTAAACTCACAGTTTATGTCGTATTGTACACGACAGTTATGTTAGTAAGTTGTATTTAAATTCTGTACCATGTAAGTGGTGACCTAAGATGGGTGATGTATGCCTAATTTTGGGGGCGTCACAACCAATACCATCATAATTACCATATTCCTATGCGTAATTACAAACTATTGACTTTAAACACAACCCTTATTCTAGCTCATACGGCAAAATAGTATATTCCTATCTGTTTCACAAAATATGCAATCCCCATATTCGCATGCTATCATGATTTCACCCATATTCATATGTTCATTTCTAATTCCATACAAATACTAACATGAAGATTATCAATCATTTATACATACAAACCAACCATGATAGATAATCCATTTGATATGCAAAACAAATCTAACATTTAGATGTGCAACCAAACGACGTATTAAAATCCGTGAGGATCCCATAATTGAGTTTAGTTCATGGCGGAACCAAAAACCATTATGGGATCAAGACTAAACATGATCAATAATCAAGCAAATGAGATTAAGAAAGAAAGAACATTCAAACCCAAATGCTGAATAGTAATCAATAATTAACTATGAAAACCCCAAAGAATTCCATTAACAATAATCAAAATCCACAATGGTGAAGAACTCCAAGAAGAAGAAAATAAGACTTTATGGCTTCGTTCTCTTTTGGACTCTCCCCCAAGGTGTAAACCCTAATTGCTACTATGAAAGTTACATAATAAAAGTCAAGTCCCCCTCTGACATACGTCAGAATCGCTTTATACCAATTACACATCATCACATAGCTTAATTAAAAATAAAACAAATTACAGCATCAACATTGCGCGTGGCTCTAGTGTATCTGTCTTGCGGCCTCGAGACTTGCAGTAAGCTCAGTTCCCCCGGACGTCTTATCATGCGGTCAACAGCTTACCTCATGGCATGCAAGGCCATGGTCATACCTCATGGTAGCGTGACTTGCAGAAGGTTCCCTATGTAAAGCTCTTCTTTAAGCGGCGCGTATGAGTCTTCTCTTGTTATGTCATATGCAAGCACGCGCAGTTCTCTGCAGCCTCGAGTCGATTTTTGGTCTGCTGCTGCTGCTACTTGTTCATTCTTGCTTAATCCCTCTTGCTTGCTTGATTTCCATGCCATATTTTATCCCCATGCCATGCACATCCTTGCCTTGCAACTAGCCTTCATGCATCCGCTCACCGACACCTCAATTCCCACCAAAATGACGATGATTCTTGCACTTATTCACCAAAAGGAGTTTAAATACATGCAATGCAAAATAACATGAAATGCAACTAAAACACAATGAAATGTGCTCAAGGTGGGCACAATTCGCATGGATCGGTATATAATTAGTGAGTAAAAATATCACTTATCAAATACCCCCAAACTTGAACTGTTGCTTGCCCTTAAGCAATGCATATGAATGAACATTGAAAATGTAACTACTAAACTATACAACTACTCTCTGATGAAAACTAGTCTCACATAATCTTAACCATAACAGAATTTCAGCCCAAATTACCTCAGTGAACTATCCAAATCCCAGAACATAGTTTCAAACCAATCCATAGACATAACATCATACAATCAGATAATTCATGACTGCTATAGAGATGATGAGTGTGTGTTGTTCACAGAAACTTGATTCAAGCAAAGATTATATATCCTACACTGCTCCAAACAGACAATTATAGTCTAAATCAAGATTCATGTATATTCATGCAACATAGACTGTTTAAACATATCACCACAAACTAAGGCTCAACAATGGGTTTATTGTTTTATTACTACTCACGAGGGCGATTTCGCTCTTTCCCGCGGTGTTTATTGCTATTATATTTTTTTACATGACTGTGCAATGTCTTAATCCATTAGGCACACTGCTACCCCTTAGCGAGTTTTCAACCAACGACTCCCAGACCATGAAAGACCTTAGGGCGCTAGGTGTAGAGACAATCCCCTCGGGCGTACTTACTCAAGTAGCTAGGGCCCCGAATTAAGACTAATCATGTTATTGCTATTATATATATATATATATATATATATTTATACACAGCATGCCCATGTTTCCCCAAAATTTGCACTTCAATGACTTTACAATCTACAACATTTTTCTCATGTTTCTCTTTTTAAAACTACATGTTCTATTGATCAATGCAAGACACACATCTTAGACTTACAAGTGAATGTGAACACAATTGTGCAAACCGAAAGCATATAAACAGCAACATGAATAGCATTGTGTAAAACATTATATCCAAGTTGTGCTATGCACATATTCCAAAATCTTCCACAATTCACTATCCTCATTGGCTTAGGAATAAAATGTCTATTTATAAGCAAAAGTTTATATGATACATTAAACTAGAACATACTAAGAATGAATAAAAAAATAAAAACTTTATGCTAAACATTTAACAAACCCAAATTCATGCAAAATTAAACTAAACATGCTAACATAAAATGCAATCTAAACTACTACTATGCAAGTACTCCAATACCCCCAAACTTGAAATGTTCAATGTCCTCATTGAATGAAGGTAAAGGGTAGGAGAAAAACTCCCCTAATTATCAGCATGACCACCCTCCTAGGGTGGTGAATCTGGTGGTGGATATGGCACGGTGGTTCCGAACTGGGGCCATTCAAACATTGTTCCTTGCTGCGAATGCTTCGGCCAAAGCCCTGGTGAGTCCCGTAGCAAAATTTCCAAGATTGTCATACAATGTGTCGACTTTGCGCTCCAACCTTCGGAGGTGTCGATTGCTAGAGACAGGCTACTCACGGGTAGATGGACCTGCTTCATCGAGTTGTGGGGGTGGCTGGGTTGGCTCGAAAATGGTGGGTCGGAGAATGAATCTGCGTCCGCACAGATGTGGCTCGCCACCTGCCCAGTCCTCAAATTTGGCCATTGTGGAGTGTGTGATATCTTGGCTTGGATACTGCATTTGCTCATTGCCCCAACTAACCCCTTGTTGTGCATATAACATGGCTATCAACAAGCGCGTGTGGGATGTCGCCAAAGGTAATTCCCTTCAGATACTTTACAATGTTTTGATGGATCAAATACCCAACGTCAATATATTCGCCAGTGATGATGCCCAACAGAATTATGGCTCTCTCTGCTGTGATTTCATGTTGATGCGATGATGACAATAATTTAGCTCAAATGAACAGATTCCATGGCTTGGCGTACCGATTCAGTGCGGCTTCTGGAAAAATGCGAGGTTGGGTCGTACCGACTTTGTAAGCACATCGGGATCCGGGAATGCACAATTCTGCGATGACCTGCTCCAAGTCTGTTTCCTGATGAGCTCTCGTGATCCAATTGGCCACCCCTGCTGGTTGTCTAGCAGGGAGCCTCAACACATTTCTAATGGCGGAGGGTTGGTAGTTTACCTCTGTACAACGAACCATAGAGGTATCGTTCATGGTGGCTTTGGCATTAGCATAGAACTCTCAAACTATGCTCATGGGAATCGGCGTGGGTCAAAGAATCGGTCCGTGAACCTCATTCGTGAATCATGGCACATAGTTCCCCATCCTGACCTTCTGGCCTAAATCCTCTTTCCTTGATGAATGTCTTCGCGATAATGCGATAGTACTCCTGCTGGGCCTCCAAACACAGAAATTTGCTATGATCGACAATATCCTCCTCATGACCGTCGGAGGAAGATGAAGAGGATGAAGCTGCCCTTATTCTCTTTGGACCCATTGGAGATAGAGATCGCAAATGAATTTACTAAAGGAACGAATGTATTTGCAAACTGATGAAATTCACTCTTGCTTGTTCTATCCCAATAAAGAGCCCTAGCTTTATATCATAAAGGAGATGGGGATGAGCACGGAATCGTGGAGGAAATCGTGGAGATTTTAGGGAGAGAAATACGCCTCAATCTGTAATTGATAGAGAGATAGTGACGTGAGTTGGGGAGAGTGAGAGATTTCCGCTTCTGTTAGTATCGCACATAAGAGTCTAATTGATTCCAATTTCTATTTTGAACTGTTTTTATCCAGCTAGACTCGACGCCGCGCACGGCCACGCGATGATAAGCTTCCTTGGGCGTGCGGGCGCGAGACTTGCAGAAAGGCTCGTGGATTAATCTGGTGAACGCCATGGGCGCTAGCGAGTTGATATCTTGTTTTGGGATCGCGTCATGCGAGACTCCAAAGTACTGACCAATCTGCTTTGATTTACTCTTCCATCGGTGATGCTCTTTAATCATTGTACCTACATAGATATTAATTCACATGAATAAGACATATAATAGTTGTGGTGTTATGCGACATTAATATCATGTGTATACGCTCGCTTATCCCATAACTTGTTATCACTGAATTTGAACTACTATCTAAAATAATCAAAAGGAAATAACGACAATAATTGAATTCTTGGGTAAAGAATTGATGGGTTGCCTCCCATCCAGCGCTAAGTTATAGTCAATTAGCTTGACTGTCTCAAACTTCTCACGTCATATCAATAAGTGTGGTGCCTTCCTTGCTGTCCTTGGCACCCTAAAATTTGATCACTTTGGCTTTCATCAACGGCTCCACCTTCAACTCTGCATTTTCATCCGTTACATATCTCTGAGAGTCATCTAATCTCGGGTTGTGTATCCAATCCTTGCGGTTTCCAGCTACCAGATCAACTAGAAAACACTCTTCTTCATCAGCTGGGAGCTTTATTGCGTTGAAGACGTTGAATGTAACCTCCTGATCTTGTACACGCATAGTTAATTCCCCTTTTCTGAACATCTATGGAAGTCCTGCCCGTGGCCAAGAATGGTCTTCCTAGTATGATCGGTATATTCTTGTCCTCTACGAAATCTAAAATGATAAAATCAGCTGGAAAGATGAACATATCCACTTTAACCAATACATCTTCAACAATTCCCCGTGGATATACGTATGTTGGCCACGGCCTCGCTAACTCGTAATGATATGTTCGTTGGTTGTGGGGCTGGTAATCCCAACTAGTTGAATATTAACAGTGGCATCAAATTTATACTTGCTCCCAAATAACATAAACACTTGCTAAACTCCATCTTCTCAATAGTGCACGGAATTGTGAAGCTACCCGGATCTTTCAGCTTTGGAGGTAACTTACGTTGAAGCACTGCACTGCATTCTTCTGTCAAAGCTACCATTTTAAACTCATCTAATCTCTTCTTCCTCGACAAGATACCTTTCATGAACTTTCATGTAGCTTGGCATTTGTTCCAATGGTTCTAAGAAAAGGTATATTGATTTGCAGACTTTTGAAGACCTTTAAAACTTGTTGAACTTTTTTGTCATCTTTCTTTTCTTGCTAACCTTTGCGGATATGGTATTCGAGGGTGCGATGGTCGTAGTGGACTCTTGACCTTCTCTTCGAACCTGCTTTATTCGTTTCATTTTGCTGAACCTCATAATTTTCCAGATTTTTATCCTCCTCAGTTTCTTTCTCTGCATCGAGCGGCCGCATGGCCTCCTTAGTGGTATCATTCGTGGGCGTACGACTTGCAGATACTGTCAAGTCTTTCCCAAATCGCAATGTTATTGCTTGACACTGCTCCTTCCCATCTCTTCTAGGATTTTCCTCTGTGTTACTTGGCAAAGCACCTTGGGGCCTATTAGTAAGCATGGTCGCCCTTTGCCCCATTTGCGTCTCTAAATTCTTGATAGCCACTGCTTGGCTTTTGATCATGACCTCGGTGTTTGCCATGTATTTCAACATCATCTCCTCCACTTCTGATTTCTTCTCTGGATGTGATGCAGCTGGAGTGGTGTTGTTGCTGTTGAGTAATTCCCGATGGAAATGGTGGTTTCGGTATAAACTGTGGCTGTTCTGACTATTGTTGAAACTGTTGATTCGGCTGGAACTGATTTTGTTGTTATCCTTGGTTGTTAGACCAAATTTGAAGTTTGGATGATTGCGGTTGTTGTTGGGGTGGTATGTGTTCGAATTGGCCTTGGTCCTTTCTCGTAGGAGTTTACATCTTTGAATCGCTTCGAGTGATAGCACATTGGTCTGTGGAGTGTGACCCCGCACAAATCTCATAAACAAAAGCAATCGTCTTCACTTTACTCTCTGTCAACGTCTCTATTTTCTTAGCCATGGCTGCCATTTGTGCCGATAGCTGTGTAATCGCATCCACCTCCAACATACCTGTAACACTTGGTTGAGACATCCGAGTTGTAGGATTCTGATAGTCATTCGCGGCTATCATCTCGATAAGCGTATAGGCCTCATCATAGCTTTTTGCCCATAATGCCCCTCCTTCGGCTGCATCTATAATCGGTCTGGACTGCCATCCCAGGCCACTGTAAAATGAATTAATTACCATCCAGTCTGGCAAACCATGATGTGGACACTTCCTAAGCATCTCCTTATACCTTTCCCATGCTTCATATAAGGATTCACCCTGTTGTTGCTCAAACTGAGATATGGTTGTCCTCATCTTTGCAGTCTTAGCCATTGGGAAAAACTTGGCTAAAGATTTCTGTGCTAAATCCTCACATGTAGTAATCGATCCAGCTGGCAAAGAATTTAACCAACTCCTTGCTTTATCCCTCAATGAAAATGGGAATAACCGTAGTCTGATGGCATCTTCCGTCACACCATTATATCTGAATGTGTCACAGATCTCGATGAAGCTTAATAGGTGCTCATTCGGATCATCTGTAGCAGCACCCCAAACTGTACTGAATTCTGCACCATCTGAATAGTGCCCGTTTTTATTTCGAAGGTGTTTGCTGCTATCGCCAGTTTGACTATGCTAGACTGTAATTCATTTATGTTCGGCATGCAATATTCCCTTAGAGCCCGATACTCTTCTCTTCGATCAATCCTTTGTTCTTCTGCCATATTGACTGTAATGCTTTCTAACTGCTCTTGAAGATTTATCCGCACACTCGCTTTCCAACCTTTTCCATTTATATTAGCTTGTGCTGGTGTTAACTCTGAGTTGGAGGATCGCGTGTGCATAAAATTCTACAAGCACCTGTACTCAAAACAAAACAAATATAGAAATGAGAAATGATAGAATTGTCTAAGTCATACAATACAGCTTTAAACTAATGATAATTATCTAAATTAACGCCTCTCCACGGCAACGGCGCCAAAAACTTATTGCCTCTTTTATAGTTCTTATAAAAGAGCTCTAACTCATGAAAGCATACACGGGTCAACAAGTAATACAGAGTAAGAAAAGTATCGATCCCACAGAGAAAGTTGTTAACTTTAGACTACTATGCATTAATTAACTCACTATATTTATATGCTAAGACTATAAACTTAATTGTTGATTTGAATCATTTATAATTACCAACTAAAAATAAGAATATAAACGAATTAAATATGATGTGGAAACAATGGGATCCTAACTTCATTCAATATTTCATTCAATCGCCATATGTCATGCAAAAAGTGTTCACATATCACAGGATAATAGCCAAGGGCATAAAAGAGAGTTATAACCATTTTCCAATGCACTATAACCAACTCACATATCATCTACAGATGTTAGAATCTATGTGATCACAAATAAAATCATAATTACCATATTCCTATGCATAATTGTAATCCTATTGACTTTAAACACAACCCTTATTCTAGCTCATACGGCAAAACAGTATATTCCTATCTGTTTCACAAAATATACAATCCCCATATTCGCATGCTATCATGATTTTATCCATATTCATATGTTCATTTCCAATTCCATACAAATACTAACATGAAGATTATCAGTCATTCATACATACAAACCAACCATGATAGATAATCCATATGATATGCAAAATAAATCTAACATTTAGATATGCAACCAAACGACATATTAAAATCCGTTAGGATCCCATAATTGAGTTTAGTTCATGGCGGAACCAAAAACCATTATGGGATCAAGACTAAACATGATCAATAATCAAGCAAATGAGATTAAGAGATAAAGAACAATCAAACCCAAACGCTGAATAGTAATTAATGATTTACTATGAAAACCCCAAAAAATTCCATTAACAATAATCAAAATCCACAATGGTGAAGAACTCCAAGAAGAAGAAAATAAGACTTTGTGGCTTCGTTCTCCGTTGGACTCTCCCCCAAGGTGTAAACCCTAATTGCTACTATGAAAGTTACGTAATAAAAGTCAAGTCCCCCTCTGACATACGTCGGAATTGCTTTATACCAATTACACATCATCAAATTGCTTAATTAAAAATAAAACAAATTATAGCATCAGCATTGTGCGTGGCTCTAGTGTATCTGTCTCGCGGCCGCGAGACTTGCAGTAAGCTTAGTTCCCTCAGACGTCTTATCGCACGGTTGCTCGCTTTTTACCTCATGGCGTGCATGGCCATGCCTGCTCATGGTAGCGTGACTTGCATAAGGTTCCCTATGTAAAGCCTACTTTTTGCTTGGTATGAAGTCTTCTCTTGTTATGCCATGCCATCGCAGCATGCCATTGTGTCTCGCAGTTCTGAGTCCGGTTTTTGGTCCATTCTTTGCTGCTACTTGTTCATTCTTGCTTAATCCCTCTTGCTTGCTTGATTTCCATGCCTTATTGTACCCCCATGCCATGCACATCCTCGCCTTGCGACTAGCCTTCATACATCCGCTCACCGACACCTCAATTCCCAACAAAATGACGCCGATTCCTGCACTTATTCACCAAAAGGAGTTTAAATACATGCAATGCAAAATAACATGAAATATAACTAAAACACAATGAAATGTGCTCAAGGTGGGCACAATTCGCATGGATCGGTATACAATAAGTGAGTAAAAATATTACTTATCATAGCTCAGACACGACAATTGCTGGACAGACTCAACGATCGTAGTTCAGACTCAACAAATGCAAAGCAGACTCAATGATCACAAAACTACCTCAACGATCGTAGTCCTCCCTAAGGACACATCAGCTCTGCAGGAGCCAATGGCAAATCAGTACAATCCTTATCAGTCAAATTCGTAGAGCCAAGCAAAAGTCAACACCTGTCCCACTAAGCAAAATGGAGAGAGGGAAGTTAATATGTACTATTTGAAAGTGCCTTTTTGAAATCACAAGTTCAAAAGATTATCTCCCTCATCCTTTCCCAAAATAGAAACCCTAAATCAGAAGAAAGCTCAGTCAATCACATTTCCTACAAGAAAATCAATGGCGGCTTCCAATGTTATCCCAGGCTACAGACTTTATTTTGACGAATTCAAAACAGTTGAACCCAAGTTTCACAAGACTATGTCGTTACTAAAGAAGGTGGGTCTCGAAGAAGCTTTGGGTACAAACACGTTGATCTACCCCCAAACTAGTGAAAGAATTCTACAGGAATGGTGTGTTTAAAAATGACACCATCACTACGAAAGTAAAGGAAGTGGAAATCAGACTAAAGGCCGAAGACATCAACCTTGCCTTAGGTCTCAAATCTGAAGGATGTCAATTCATAGATAGCATAGGCATCCAAGAGGGACTTAAAAGGATGCATCACAAGAAACTCCCCTCTGTGAAAGGATACAAGAAGAAGCAGTTTCCATAGAGGTATGAATTTCTAGCTGATATTGTTAGAAAATGTATATGTTGTAAGAGCTCAAGTCATGACTCTGTGAATGAAGTACAACTCAAGCTCATAACTGCCATGTGTTATGGAATACAACTTAACTATGGAGCCGTATTGCTTGAATGGATTGGAAAGTGGATTACAACCTCAAAAAAGTCAAAAAGCCCTTAAAAGATGCTCTACGGGCGATTCATAAGTATTATTCTACAGTTTGCTCTAGGTGACAAAATTGGGGACGATGAAGGAGAAGCTATCAACCCAAACAGACGTATGACCCAGCAACTATTTGAGAATTGGAAAAAGAACCCAGCTGAGTACGTGCGCATGATGACCGAGTGTAACAACCCGATATTTTCTATAAAATTAAATCAGAAATTTTGTATATAAATTTTTTTTTTATGTTATTTATTTTAAAGATGAGGATTTATACAAGATAATGTGTATGTGTTATGTGATGAATATAAAATATATTTATTACATGAATGATTATAAATAATTTTATTTTAGAATTATAATTCATTATAAATAATATTCTAATAATAGTAATAATTAATTTTACAGTAAGAATGTTTTTATTAATTATTTTCTATGAAAATATGTTTATATATTATTTAAATAATATATGAAATGATTTTAGAACTATTATAATAATTAATCTATTTTATTATATGAATTTAAGCTAGATTAATTAAGTTAATTATTTTTAACTTAATTAATAATGTTAAGAATGGTAGGTAAATTAGATATGGAATCCAAACCCTAATTTTGGTATATTATTTTGATTTTTTAGTGTTATAAATATGTACTATATGTACGTATTGAGGATGGTTGGTCAATTACGGCGTTTAATATAAAAACCTTAGTTTTACTGAACCCTAATTTAAAAATCAATTGTGAGTTTAAGACTATTATATAACTGTGTTATATGTTTTATGTTGTGTATTAAATGATTAATTAGGTAAGATTAATTAGGTAAACCCTAATTAAAAATTTAGAAATCCTAAATAATTTTTAGAAAACCCTAGGCTATTAAAAATCCTAATTTTAAATGCTAAACCCTAATTTGAAACTCAAATTAGAGTTCAAGATTGATTGGTAATTGTGTTAATGTGATTAATTAAAAAGTATTAGAATTACAAATTTTAATTATGGAAATCCTAAATTTTTAAACCCTAATTTAGTAATTGGAAACCCTAATTATAATTTGGTAACCCTAATTACTAAAAGTATAAACCTTAATTGCTAATTTAGCAATGTTAATTATAATTAGTGATTTAAAACCCTAATGTTCCTGTATAATTTAATTAGAACCATAATCTAATTTAGGAAACCCTAATTTACAAATTTTAGAAACTAAAATTTATTTAAATTTTTTGTTATATACAAACCCTAAAGGAAAACCTAGAAAATCATTTGTGCTAAACCTTAGGGTTAAACCCTAAGGGTTTGCAAGGATGATAAGAATGCCCTTAAAATCACAAGTCAATTGTCCAAAATGCCCCTTTGTATTCTTTATTAAGCAACTTGTAAAATTTTGCCAAGTGTGGGAGTTGTTGAGCTAATCTGACTTAAAACACTAGCAATCAAATGAATCCAGCCATATACATTGTATACATGTTATATATATAGATCAAGAGATAGAAATTTCCTTTATTAGTCTCATTTGTACATAAACTCCTTACCAACTCTCTCTCTCCCAAAACTCACGAAATTGTATAGCATTTTAGTCCCATAAACAAGCCCTACTATTCACATAAACAAATTAGTAGCCAAGATTCAAGATTTGTTCAAGTAAGGTATAAAACCCTAACTTATAATCTGACCCTTGATCGTGTGTTAGATGTTAGATTTTTGTGTTAAAACATGTTATATGTAGTAGATATTGATGATCTGGGTTGGTATCTTGCAGATCCATATCATCTAAGTACTCAAAATTGATGATTTTCAAAATCTGGAAAATTTTGTTTATGTGTCTGACAGTCAAATGTCAGGCCCCATAGATCTTTTGTTGTTAAGTGTTTTTGTTGTTTCAATGTTTGATCTTGTTGTATGATGTGAGATATGTGTTCTGAAACGTTTAGTAGGACCAGATCATGCATAGGTTGTAAGATAATCATGGTCAAATTCAGTTGACCGACCACGAAAATAGAAAATCTGGGCAACCCAGAAAATTTCCAGATTTCTAGAATTTCTGACAGCCATTTTTAAAGCCTTTGATCTTGCTTATCTTTGATAGTTAGTCCAGGATGTTGTTTTCATGTTGTAATATGACATTAGAACTACACATACATACCTTTAAATTACTTAGAACATGAACATGATCGAAGTTAACCTTGGTCAAAGTACGTTGACAATTTTACTTTATGAAGGTTTCTGGGAAACCCAGAACCTTCATGAGCAATTTTTTCGGTATGGTTTGACCAGCGTGTATTTATTGATTATGTTGATGTTAGATGTGTTATATGTAATATATCTCTTCTTTTGCATGTCGTTTACACACTAAAAGTATCATATCACGTAAAGCAGCTGTGTAGTGAAAGATATAATGATCGAAAGAAGGCAATGTGAATTGTTCTTCATTTCTGGAAAACCCAGAAATGAAGAACAGCTCTGACAAGGGATTTGAGGGTCTATAACTCTCTGATCGTTTGTGTTATGTTCATTGTAGAGCCCCCAAATCCGGGTACTTGAAACCCGAACTTGGTGCTTTACGATACCATTTTTAGAGCGGAATAATACTACTAATAATAACAATAATATAAAGTTCAAACTTAATTTCCATAATTATCAGAGTCTAGCTCCCAAGTACGTAACCTTTATTACATTCATTACATATCATGATAGATAATATATATATCATTGTCTTAATAGTCTCAAACTATTACATAGAATACCACAAATCTTATTTGGTTAGCTTTCCTTTTCCTTTGTTTCTGCATGAGCTTTCTAGTTCTTCACACTTAGCTGAAAACATTTAAATTAAGCAAAGATGAGCATTTGAGTGCCCAGCAAGTAATAGCAATTATATATATATATATATAAGCTGAAAGAATTTAAATGTTTTCTTTATACTACCGTTCTACAACGATTCAACAGTTGTGAAGTAATCTGTACCAATGATAATAATATATCAATTCTATACCAAATCTTTGAAACTACGTACGGACTATAAATAGGGTTTAGTTGACATGTTATGAACATTGTTTTCATTTTTCAAATAGGTTAAACAGAAATTCATCTGCAAACCGTCATAACTTACGGGTACGGGGGTTGATCAGCCCGTTATGCCCTGTATTGATCAATACTACGTGCAAGAACGAGGGTATCGTTCACTATGTCTGCCTTGGGCGCAAAAAAGTTTTCCCGTGTAGGGATGTTCATACTTGTTTGGGTTCCAAATCAAAGGTTTTATCTTATTCAATATAAATCTATAATTCAACATATATGTATACGGGTAATTGACAAAGGTATATCAACATGTGATTAATGATTATCCAAGTGGGGACACTTGTATAACCATTTATAGAAATTAACGAACAAAATATATATCTGAATTATCATATACTAACATGTTGATAATCAATGAGCGTATATAATATAGGGTTAATAATCTGTACAGTAATAATATAGTTTAGAAACATTCTTACTCATGTTCATTTCATAAAGAAAATGCAAAGGTAAGATACTTTTTGATCTTGTACCGCTTAGAATTTGCAATTTAGATTTATCGTTTATATCACGACCTATCATTAATCGGATCATTCGCTCGATTAGAACAATATACTATAACACATAGTCATCGCATTTCACAACAAGACATAACCTAATCACATTATTACTCATGTTTAACAACCATTGAATCACAAATAATCACATATCTAATTAAATTATCTAAGTCCAGATCAATTTTTGAAATATGTGTTAGGTTTGTAATATTCATAACGCAATCAAATTGCATAAAAAGTGCGGAAGCGTGTAAAATCAGAGTTTAAAAAATTTACAAACCATATACCCGGATCACCCTTTATGCACAATTATTAATTAAACGAAAAGATAAAGAATAAATCATACCCTTGAAGATCGAGCTTCCTCAGGTACAAGTTCACCTCCAAATCCTTTCGCGTTCAATCTTGAATCCACCGGGTTTGGTTCTTTCCTTTGATCAACGTTAGCCACCCAAATGTTTGGCCTCTAGAGGTGATCCACCAAGGAAGAAGAAAATTCAAGAAGATGGGTGTTTGGCTAAACCCTAGTTTTTCTATCTCTATAGAAAAGGTGTACTCTCCCAACAATTGGAATTATTACGTATGTTGAAAAAGTCAACAACCCATCCCACCCATAATAAGACTCCTCTTATTTATAGATGTGGGCAACCCACCTTAACAATTAAGGAATTGGGTTTTAATTAATTAATTCTTTTAATTAATTAAGCTCCCTAATCTTATTAGGGATAATTAATTAAACTCCTTTAACTAATTTTCCTTCCTAATCCAATTAGGAATAAATGAGAGTACTTATATTAAATTAATTCCTAAACTCTTTTAGAAATTAAAATAATAATAATTGTAATAATATTAATAAGACTCCTCTTATTAATTTATATTTAATATTTCTAAAATATTAAATAATAATATTAATCTATTTAATTTATTCTATCACCATAGATTAAATTAAATATACTTAACATATTATTACGATTATGCCATTAACTTCTTAAATAATTATTCTTCCTTTTATGGTGTGACCCTTTAGGTTCTCCATATTAAACCCTATTGAATAAATCAATTAGAACAATTCTAATCTTATTTAAATAAATAAATTAAATAATTAATTTATTTAAATAAATAATATTTATTCTACAATAGGGATAAGCCTCCCTAATGATCAAATCGACTTTCCGTATAATATAGATTTCAACATTAATCATAAAAGAACCTTTGAGTAAATAGTTACTGTGACAATTCAATCCTTCCACCATACAATGTCCCAATTAAATATAAGACATGGAATTCTTTGTCAAGTCTTATTTTATTTAATTATATGTATTTCGATCCTTAAATGCACAACTCAAATAATGCAAATTAGAAACTCCTTTCTAATTTCATTCTCGCCTTAACCCGAGGACTACTGGGTTGTCATTTATCGAATCACATAGACATTCTCTTCTTTTATTAGAAGTGGTAGATTCTTTATTGATCATACATTATCTCCATATACAACTTATTATACCCAAGCATACCCTTTGATATACCCTAAGGGTCTTAAGGAATAAGTCAAAGTATAACTCATCATACACAAGATACTATGATGATCTCAAGTCCAAGGATTACTTGTACTACTATCACTACAGAATTCCTATTGACAGCAAATAAAACTCCATTAGGTATTCCTTAGCGAGCCACGCTTAGTGAACTTATTCTCTAATAAGCACCTACATACTTGCTTTAGTGTCTCCACACAAATGATCATGAGATCAATCATCCTCATCCAATGAGCAAGTTAACGATGTACCAATCTATCCCATTCACTAATCCCCAATTTAGTAATCCAATGATTGGGAACTATTTTAGTTTTAAGCTTTCTAAGAATTTAGATCTCATTAGAATGATCATCATCATTATTCTAAAAGCATTGCTTAAAACTATGGGTTTATCACATATTATAAAACAAAGATCATGTAGATAATTAAAAGCCTTTAATAAATTAATACTTTTTATTAATAAATGAATAAGATTGTTACAAAGTATATGCTTTATCATCAAACATGATTGGCTTGTGTGCATACTACTTTCAATCTCCCACTTGCACTAAAGCCAATCGTCATGGTAACTCATACTCTTCTTCTCTAAGTGACGATTATCCTGCTGTTGGATAAGCTTTAGTTAATGGATATGTAATGTTGTTTATGAGAGTTCACTATCTCTATAGTGATTTCCCATCTTTCAATGATTCTAATAATCAATTGAAAGTGCCACAACACATGTTTAGATCCAAGATGAGACTTAGGAACCATTCCTAGTTCTGTGATGAACTTATCATCCAAACAATCAACTTGCAGCTTCATTTATAGCTATATACTTTGTCTTTATCACTAAACCAAAGAACTCTTTGCGGTTTGGAACCTTTCCAATTCTTCGCACCACTGCTTTCAAGGTAACACTTTACCTTAAAGTGGATTTTCTGGCTGCGTCGTCTTAGTGTCTCCGAAAAACTTGAGTCTCAGTAAAGCCCTCTAGTTTTAATTCGGACCCACCATGTATGCTCACATCCTTAGTGCCGCTTAAGAACTTTAAGATGTTTTTCACCGACTTATAGTGAACTTCTCGAATATGGCCGTCAACATCGTGTCTCGTACATTTCATTGCATACATGATTGTCACTCATGCGATCTCTCTTCTTTGGAGTCTATGGGGACTATTAAGAGAGATACACTCCATGGCTCATCAACATGAGACATCTCTTGGAGTTTGCCATGCTAAACGACTTTAGCATCAAATGAATATACGTTCCTTGGGTTAAGTCGAGCATCCTCTTAAATCTATCTATATTGATTTATATCCCCAATTAAGATACTCTTCCAAATCATTCATGGAGGAATGTTTAGACAACTTTATCTTTACTGATTGTAGCATTGGTATGTCATTCCTTATCCATAATATATCAACATATAATACTAGGAATGTCACGATGCTCCCACTGACCTTTTTGTACACACTAGAACTCTTACCTCATCGTATGTAACTCTGGATCATCATCTTCTATGATACGTACCTCATCATCATCATCCATGATGAATCCATACCTTCCAGGTATCTTCGGTACTATTCCAGATTTACGATTCAGTTGTGGTATAATAGGTCTATCTACAGGTTCCTCTTATTTGACTTATAGTGTTTTGTGGTTCTTGAACTTTTCAAGATCTATTATCCTCCCACTAGCCCCTTTAATGATAAACACCTTTATCTTAGAAGGAAGCGTGTTTCATGATAAACACCTTTTGCTAAGTAGGATTATAGAACATATACCCTAAACTTACTTTAGGATGTCCCACAAATCTGTACTTGTCAAATCTTGTCCCAAGCTTATCCTTTGAAACCTTTTCACATAAGTTGGACAACCCCTTATCTTAACATATTTAAGATTAGGAATCCTCCCTGTCCATAACTTTTATGGAGTCTTGGGGTCGGATTTTGAGGTTACCATTTTCGTAGATATGCAGCCATTTCTAGGACATTATCCCATAAGGATACTGGAATGTCGGTAAAATCATTATGGATCGCACCATGTCCAACAAGGTACGATTTTTCATTCAGATACATCAATCAATTATTGCGTATCAAGATGTGTCCATTATGAGAAAATCATTTGAGATGATCTAGAAATTTATTGCACAAGTATTTATTCCTTGATCTAATCAAAGAATCTTAATACTTTGTCAATTTGTTTCACTTCTGAATTCTTTGAACCTTTCAAATAATTCATACTTGTATTTCAACAAATACACATATTCAACTCTTTGAATGATCATCTCCTTTTCTTATACTAATTTGTTCAATATGCAAAATTATTTTCATGTAAGTCAAGTATACAAAATTTATTAAGTAATATTCCAGTTCTATACAAAACATTATTATTATAAATAGAACAACAATTGTTCTTTATTATAATACCAAAGTTTTCATTGTCCAACAATAAAATGGAAATAATATTTTTTAACAAGAACCTGAATACAATAACAACTTATTGACTTAATAGATTTGCCCAAGTAAGCGATCTTCAAACTATAAGTTTCTATAGCTAATGCAAAAGAACCTTTGCTTCATTTTCCACACATAGATCTACTTATATTTGTTCAACTTTCTACTTCTGCTTGGTCCCTTCATAAATCTATATTTATGATAACCAAAGTCGATATCCAATACCCAAGTAGAACCTTGACTTAAAGAAAAATTTATTTCAATCATGAACAAAAACTGTATTGTAACCAAAACTTCACTAAGCTTCTTTGGTTAGCCTCTGCAAGATGCTTCTCGCAGTTTCTTTCCAGTGTCCAGGCTTATTGCAGTGGAAGCAAACTCCTTTGCTATCCGTGATCGCTTTTATTCTTATTATCCTTTGTTTATGCCTTTCTATTTACCTTCTTTGAATCGTTCTTCTTTTCAGAAGATCCTTTGGCCCCTACCAGTAAGACTTGGTCTTTCTTGGTTGGAAAGTGACTCTCAACATTTTTCAATATGTTAAGCAAATCAATGAGGTACGATATCTAGCTTGTTTATATGAAAAATTCACAATAATTGTGAAAGGAGTCCGGAGTGAGTGCAAGATCAAATCTTGGCTCAACTCTCCATCCATGACAAAACCAGGTTGTCCTAATTGATCAATTAAATTGATTATGTTAAGAACTTTTTATGCGTACTTTATAGTGCCATTGGCCATTCTAGATCGGAATAGCTCCTTAGATATCTCGATATCTATCGGTCCTACTTTCCTCACCATCAACTACTTGATGTGTAGGAATATAGTAGAAGCATCCATAGTATCATCTTGCGTCGACAAGCTTCGTTACTACTCATGGATACGAGCATGATGCATCGAGCCAACCGTGCATCATCTTGCCACTTTCTAAAAGTAGCAATGTCTTCCTCAGAGGCATTATGCGCAACCATTGCGAGGATAGGCGTATTAAGGACATAAGATAGCTTTTCAAATGTATGAGAACTATTCTCAAATTCCTTAACCAATCCGCTTTAATTGATTACGATTAATTTAGCATCTAATATGCTTCGCAGATGATAGTAATTTTAGACATTGTAAAATTACGTAAATGAATTTGTAATTAACAACATTTTAACATACATTCTTTTATTAATTACCAAAATAATTTAGGTCTTGTTTTAAATTGGTATCTCCCACTATTTTCTTCAAACTATATTACCCTCACTTATATAGTTCGGCAAAATCTAATTAAAGATTTGCTAGTGAGAATAAGGATCCCATTTCAAATGTATATAGCCTTGTGGTGACACAACAAACTATATATAAATAAATAGGTAGACAACTTTTGTCAATTACATCTTGTTTAGCGCGCATGCACATATATATATAAAATACGCATCATATTAATGAACATGCGAAGCATGTTTGCATAATATATAATATATATAATATAAGCATGCACATATAGAATACTATATTCTACCCGGATTGATTATGGACTTTTATTCTAGTTTGGTTCACTAGAGCCACCAAGTGAACCAAAAGGTCAAACCCTAGGGGTGCAAGAAATAATATTTAAATATAACTATTACATTTAAACCCGGGCTCCATTACAAACGGGTCTTCAAGCGCTCCTTGCTCTTTGATCTCTAATTCTTCAAAATTTAATTCTAACTATTCCTATCACATAACTATTTAAAATAAATAGAAACCTTGATCAGCAGTCAAGGGGAAGTACATAGGAGGGAGATAGAATTTACATTAAGAAAAAATTAGAGTAGACGAGGTACGCAGACCCCATTTAATAAAACCCATACATTCATGCATCCAACTAAAATAAAATCCAATCATATTGGTCAATAGTCCATAATCAATCTCATTTATTATCATACACATCACCATATGCATCAATAAATAACATTCATCTTATGAATAATAAACATTTAATATATATATTGATATCATTTAATGGGCAAATTCATTTAGTATAAAATCTATTTTTTGAATCAAAATAAACTCCTTTATTTTAATCCAAATTTAAATCAAAATAAAACTATTTTATTTTAATTTATCTAATTTTGAATAAAATAAACTATTTTATTTTAATCAAAATTTTAATCAAAATAAACTCCTTTATTTTAATTAATTATGGAATCCAATTCCATGTAATAAAAAATCTTTAATTAAAATAAACTCTTTTATTTTAATTAATTATGGAATCCAATTCCATGTAAAAAAAAAATTATTAAAGGAAACACGGATTATCTTTCCTATTCACAAATAAACTCCTTTATTTTGAATAATATGAAATCCTATTTCATATCTAAATAAACTCCTTTATTTAAGGAAACATGGATTTTCTTTCCTATTCACAAATAAACTCTTTTATTTTGAATAATATGAAATTTTATTTCATATCTAAACAAACTCTTTTATTTAAGGAAAGATGGATTTACTTTCCTATTCACAAATAAACTCCTTTATTTTAGGAAAAATAAAATCCAATTTCAACTCCAATTAGTTATTATGGAATCCAATTCCAACTCTAATTAGTTAAAATGAAATTCTAATTTTAAAACTAAAATAAACCCTTTTATTTTAATATTTAAAATAAACCTTTTATTTTAAAATTAAAATAAATATTATTTTAATTATAAAATTATTAAAATTAAAATAAACTTTATATTTTAATATTAAAATAAACCTTTTATTTTAAAATTAAAATAAACTTTTTATTTAAATTATATAATAATTAAGAATATATATATATATAAATATTAAGTAATATAATATATATATATATATATATAATATTTCAAAGTGACTTACTTTTTTCAAAGAAAAACCGTGACTTTTATCTTCCCATTTGTAAAACACTAGAATTCTTTGGATGCACTAAATCGAGACGGCTTTAATATGGGCATCTTAGGAAAATTAAATCAGCTTGCTTTTTTTTTTTTTTTTTTTTTAAATGGCGTACGTTAACATATATTGCAGAAAGTATCTCATGGTCAAGTTTAATTAAAAATAAAATACCGAAAAGACTTCGGAATACATGCTAAATCCTGCAAGAAAAATCAAGCAACATACGCATTACACGGCTTCCTTTTTTTTTTTTTTTTTTTTTTGATTTAATAAATTTTATACAATAAAATTATGCCCAATTAAATTGTTCTAAACACATATCAATATACATATCAAATTAAAACAATTAATAATTCGCATAAAGGTTTGGCTCGATGCCAACATTAGGTTTGTAATATTCATAACGCAATCAAATTGCATAAAAAGTGCTTGAGCGTGTAAAATCGAGTTTAAAAATTTACAAACCATATACCCGATCACCCTTTATGCACAATTATTAATTAAACGAAAAGATAAAGAATAAATCATACCCTTGAAGATCGAGCTTCCTCAGGTACAAGTTCACCTCCAAATCCTTTCGCGTTCAATCTTGAATCCACCGGGTTTGGTTCTTTCCTTTGATCAACGTTAGCCACCCAAATGTTTGGCCTCTAGAGGTGATCCACCAAGAAGAAGAAAAAATTCAAGAAGATGGGTGTTTGGCTAAACCCTAGTTTTTCTATCTCTATAGAAAATGTGTACTCTCCCAACAATTGGAATTATTACGTATATTGAAAAAGTCAACAACCCATCCCACCCATAATAAGACTCCTCTTATTTATAGATGTGGGCAACCCACCTTAACAATTAAGGAATTGGGTTTTAATTAATTAATTCTTTTAATTAATTAAGCTCCCTAATCTTATTAGGGATAATTAATTAAACTCCTTTAACTAATTTTCCTTCCTAATCCAATTAGGAATAAATGAGAGTACTTATATTAAATTAATTCCTAAACTCTTTTAGAAATTAAAATAATAATAATTGTAATAATATTAATAAGACTCCTCTTATTAATTTATATTTAATATTTCTAAAATATTAAATAATAAATATTAAGCTATTTAATTTATTCTATCACCATAGATTAAATTAAATATACTTAACATATTATTACGATTATGCCATTAACTTCTTAAATAATTATTCTTCCTTTTATGGTGTGACCCTTTAGGTTCTCCATATTAAACCTATTTGTGAATAAATCAATTAGAACAATTCTAATCTTATTTAAATAAATAAATTAAATAATTAATTTATTTAAATAAATAATATTTATTCTACAATAGGGATAAGCCTCCCCTAGCGATCAACGACTTTCCGGATAATATAGATTTCAACATTAATCATAAAAGAACCTTTGAGTAAATAGTTACCATCTGATTCAATCCTTCCACCATACTGATGTCCCAATTAAATATAAGACATGGAATTCTTGTCAAGTCTTATTTTATTTAATTATATGTATTTCGATCCTTAAATGCACAACTCAAATAATGCAAATTAGAAACTCCTTTCTAATTTCATTACGCCTTAACCAAGGACTACTTGGGTTGTCATTTATCGAATCACATAGGACATTTCTCTTCTTTTATTAGAAGTGGTAGATTCTTTATTGATCATACATTATCTCCATATACAACTTATTATACCCAAGCATACCCTTTGATATACCCTAAGGGTCTTAAGGAATAAGTCAAAGTATAACTCATCATACACAAGATACTATGATGATCTCAAGTCCAAGGATTACTTGTACTACTATCACTACAGGAATTCCTATTGACAGGCAAATAAAACTCCATTAGGTATTCCTTAGCGAGCCACGTTTAGTGAACTTATTCTCTAATAAGCACCTACATACTTGCTTTAGTGTCTCCACACAAATGATCATGAGATCAATCATCCTCATCCAATGAGCAAGCAACGTGTATGTACGAATCTATCCCATTCACTAATCCCCAATTTAGTAATCCAATGATTGGGAACTATTTTAGTTTTAAGCTTTCTAAGAATTTAGATCTCATTAGAATGATCATCATCATTATTCTAAAAGCATTGCTTAAAACTATGGGTTTATCACATATTATAAAACAGCATCATGTAGATAATTAAAAGCCTTTAATAAATTAATACTTTTTATTAATAAATGAATAAGATTGTTACAAAGTATATGCTTTATCATCAAACATGATTGGCTTGTGTGCATACTACTTTCAATATGTCGGTGTACCGACAGCTTTATCGAGTCTAAGACTATGTCCTGTAACTTAGTATCAGTCATATTATTTTTAAATGATTTATAATAATTTTAAAACATTTATTATAATTTATCATGAATTTTCAAACATCTGAATCATTATTAAATGATTTAAGTATTAAACAATCCTATTATCATTAATATTTAATTAATATTAAACTATTAATGAAATCATTTCTAAAATGTTAAAGTTATTTATAATAACTTGAAATACTTTTAAAGTATTAATATTACCCTTAAATGATTTTTAAAATATTTAAAATTATTTTTAAATAATTATCATTAATATTTCAATATTAATGTACTATTTATCAAAATATTAAAAGTCTTTAATCATTACTTAAAATATTTTTAATTCATTTATATCCTTTTAAATGATTTTTAAATTAATAAAACAAATTTTAAACTATTTATTTAATATAATTATTAAAAAATTTAATATCTTTAATAATAAGTTAATAATCTTTAATATTAAATTATTAATGAAATCATCCTTTAAATATTAAAAGTTATATTTTATAACTTAAAATACTTTATTTTCATTTAAAATGATTATTATAATATAAAATCATTTTTAAACTAAATTATTTAATATAATTATTAAATAACTTTAACATCATTAATAATAATTAATTAATGAAATTTATCTTTAAATATTGAAAGTTATATTTTATAACTTAAAATATTTTAAATATCTTATTATTATTTAAAATGATTTTTAATATAATAAAATCATTTTAATTAATTTATTTAATTCATTTAGTAAATAAATTAATTATCATTAATATTAAATTTATTAATGAAATTTATCACAAAATATTAAAAGTCATTAAAAATAACTTAAAATATATTCTTATATCATAATATAATTTTAAATAATTTTTCAAATATTAAAATTATTTTTAAATAATTTATTTAATATTATAATTAAATAAATTAAATACTTTTAATATTCCAAAAATATTAAATATTTATGAAATATATTTAAAATACTTAAAAACTAATTTTTGGAATTAAAAATAATTTTTAATAATTTATTTTGTATTTTTAATAATTAAAAAATGATTTTTCATAATTATTTAATAAAAATAATTAATTTCCAGAAAATAATATATTATGTCTGTCGCTAAAGCCCTTTGGCGACACAAACCGTCGCCTTAGGTGTTCTTGAGCTCTCAAGAACATTCATAGCAGTGGACGAGGGACCAAGTTTGACCATGGATAATTCCGTGTGTAGTGTGCTTCTGGACCAACTAATCATCAAATCGTGTAGGACTAGTGTAAGATTACATAACACAACAACAATCATGATCATAAAACATATAACCAAGAAGATCTGAGGCTCCAAAAGTGTTGCCAGGACTGTTCTTCATTTCTGGGTTACCTAGAAATGAAGAACAGATCATGAGTCATACTTTGAGCCTTTACTACATGCTATCCTTATAATGGTTTTGTTATCTATAAGTTGTAGTGTGTAGCCAACATGCAAGGGTAGAGATCCATTACATCAAAACTACATAACAACCACTGAGTTAACAAATCTATGCCGATTGACCTATATCGGGGCGACGACGGTCAAGCGTTTTCTGGGTTACCCAGAAAACGGCTTTGTTGCTCGTCTGGCTTGGTTTGACCGTCGACTACGCTTCACCTGTTAACGTTTTAGGTGATATTAAGGCACAACAATGAAGTATAACATACATACTACAACTTAGACTCACGATCCATAACATATCATCAAAGTACTGTCAGATCTAATGCGTAGAAAATCTTGTCAGACGCTGCAAACTACTTTCTGGATTACCCAGATTTCCTCTGGTCATGCCCGGTCAACGGGTTTTGACCAAGAATAACTAACGATATAGACATGTAATCACAGTGGTTCCACTTCCAAATTAAAGAACACATATCAAGCTACATATGACAACTTTAAAAAATCAAAAATCAAAAATATGAAGAGATCTACAGCCACTGTCATTCACTATCAGACCACAAAACAAATTTTTTCTAGAATTGGCAAATCTTCAAATTCGAGCCTCTAGATGTTATGGATCTAACATCTAGCAACCCAGATCATCATTAGACACCTTATATAACATGTTTAACACACAAAAAACATCAAACATCAGATTTTTGGACAGAAATCATGCTAGGGTTTTATACCTCTTATGAACGATTTTGATTTATTGGCTTCTGATTTGGTTATGGTGTTCGTGGGGCTTTGATATAGGTCTGATATGCTACTGAAATTCGGAGGTGAGAGCTTGAGAGAGTCAAGGATGAGAGTTGTGTATAATAAGTGAGCAAATGACACTTTCTCTCTCTCAAATCTATATATACTACTAATATACAATGCATTTGGCTGAATTAGAGGCTGAGTGCTGTCATTTTTGAGTCACATTTGTCAAACAAGTTGGTCACCCACCCATCCTATTGTCAAAACCTAGTTTGTAGCTTTAATAATGCAAAGGGGCAAAATGGTCATTTGTATTTTCCATTTAATGGCATTCTTGTCATTTGGCAAACCCTTAGGATTTAACCCTAAGGTTTAGCATAAATCAATTATAGGATTTCTAATTTAGGGTTTGCACAAAAATTAAATAAATAAAATAAATTTTAGTTTCTAAAATTTTGAAATTAGGACTTCATAATTATGAATAATTTTCTAATTACTTTATACAGAATATTAGGGTTTAAAATCACTAATTATAATTAACTTTGCTACTTTAGCTATTAGAGTTTAAAATTAGTAATTAGTTTTTTTATAATTTCTAATTAGGGTTACTAATTTTTAGAAATTATGGTTTCTACAAATTAATATCTCTAAATGTTAATTAGGGTTATCCTAATTAATCATGAAATCACATAACACATTTATATAATAATCTCGAACTCGTGATTGACTTTCAAGTTAGGGTTTTCTCATTTCAAAATTTAGGGTTTTCGAAATATTAATTAGGGTTTCTAATTTAGAATTTTATAATTAGGGTTTTTTAAAGATTAGAGTTTCTAGATTTTTAATTAGGGTTTACCTAATTAATCCACAACATAAATTATATATACAGGTTATATAACAATCTTGTACTCTAAATTGGATATCAAATTAGGGTTTAACATTATTACTTGTGGTTTGGTCATAATAATACATCGTAATTGACCAACCATTATCAATCTGATACACATACGATGACATATTCATAAAGATCGAAAAATTAAAATATAATTAATATTATATTATTATTCTCATACCTTGACAATAATCCAAAATTAGAGTTTGGATTCCATATCTCGATTTATTCTTCATATTTAACCTTAATAATTAAGGTAAAATAATTAACTTATTAATCAGTACTAAAATTCATATAATAAAATAATTATTATAATTATTCTAAAAATCACTCCATATATTATTTAAATAATATATGATTATATTTTCATGGAAAATAATTAATAAAAACATTTCTACTAGAAATTAATTATTATAAGAATGTACTTTATAATAATCAATAATTCTAAAATAAATTTATTTGTAAATATTTATGTAATAAATATATTTTTATTTACCACATAAATACATATACACATTATCTTGTACAAATCCTCATCCTTAAAATAAAAAAAATTTATTCGCAAAATTTCTTATTTATTTATATACAAAATATCGGGTTGTTACATTCATTATATCGATTGTTAATGGTAGTATTACAGTTATACTACAATACCAACACATTAGCAAGCCCATAATCCTGATAACCACAGATCTATAACCGGTCAAAGTAGGCACCTTGTGTACAAACATTGAAGATCAAGGTTGGCTGAAGAACACAATTAACGACAGTTTTGTCACTAAAGCCACTTTTAGCGACAGATAATTTCTAAAATTAATTATTTTTATTAAATAAATAGAAAAATTAGTTTTTAATTATTAAAAATAGAAAATAAATTATTAAAAATTGTTTTAAAATCCAAAAATTAGTTTTTAATTATTTTAAGTATATTTCATAAATATTTAATATTTTTGAAATATTAATGATATTTAATTTATTTATTTATAATATTAAATAAATTATTTAAAAATGATTTTAATACATGAAAAATCATCTAAAATTATATTATGGTATAAGAAAATTATTTAAGTTATTTTTGATAACTTTTAATATTTTGTGATGAATTTCATTAATAAATTAATATTAATGATAATTAAGTTATTTAATAAATGTATTAAATAAATTATGGAAAATAGAATTAATGATTTAAAAATTATATAAAAATGATTTAAAGGTTATTTAAGTTATAAAATATAACTTTTGATATTTTGTCATGAAAATATTAATATTCTAATATTAATGATATTAGATTTATTTAATAATTATATTAAATAAATTAGTTTAAAAATGATTTTAATATTAGAAAAATCATTTTAAATGAAAATAAATAGTTTAAAAATATTTTAAGTTATAAAATATAACTTTCAATATTTAAAGGTAAATTTTATTAATTATTTACTATTAATGATATTAGAATTATTTAATAAATATATTAAATAAATTAGTTTTAAAATGATTTTATTATTATAAAAATCATTTAAAATGAAAATAAAGTGTTTAAAAGATATTTTAAGTTATAAAATATAACTTTTAATATTTAAAGGATAATTTCTTTAATAATTTAATATTAATGATTATTAATTTATTATAAATGATATTAGAGTTATTTAATAATAATATTAAATAAATAATTTAAAAATGGTTTTATTGATTTAAAAATCATTTAAAAAGGAAATAAATGGATTAAAAATATTTTAAGTTATAATTAAGGACTTTTATAATTTGATGAATAAGACATTAATAATTAAATATTAGTGGTAATTATTTAAAGATGATTTTAATTCTTTTAAAAATAATTTAAGTATAATATTAATACTTTAAAAGTATTTTGAGTTATTATAAATAACTTTAACATTTAGCAATGGTTTCATTGATAGTTTAATATTAATGATAATTGAATTATTTAATATTTAAATCATTTAATAATGATTTCAGTGTTTGAAAAATCATGATAAATTATAATAAATGTTTTTAAAATTATATTAAGTCATTTAAAAATAATTTGGTGATACTAAGTTATAGGATAGAGTCTTAGACTTGATAATTACCTCGATAGAGCCGCTTGTTCAATTTATATATTTCGAAATTGATCTGACTTAGATAATTTGATTAGATATGTGTTTATTTGTGATTGATGGTTTGTTAAACATATGTGACAATGTGATTAGGTTATGTCTTTAATTATAATAAGTAGTATTATGTGTTACGATATGTTATTCTAATCGATCAAATGATCTAATTACTGATATGTGTTATATAAAGATAGAACTAAGTTACTTAATATGTAGTACGCATCGATCAAATATCTTACCTTTGCATTTTCTTTATCTGATGAACATGAGTAAGAAGTTTGTAATTATATTATTATTATACTAAATTATTAACCTTATTGTGCATATATATTATATCCAATCATTGTTTATCAACATAATATTATATTATATAACTCATATATATATATATATTTATATTCTATTTGTTAATTTCAAAATATGGTTATACAAGTGTCCCCACTTGGATAGTCATTATAGTTAAACACATGTTGATATATATATATATATATATATATATATATATATATATATATATATATATATATATATATCCAATTAATTGACCCGATTAGACACAAATTTCGAAATATCGTTGAATATGATAAAACCTTTTTGTATCCAAACAAATTGTTTGGTTCGGATTCCAGACTAAGTATGAACATCCCGATTACGGGAAAACTTTTATGCGCCCAAGGCGGACAGAGTGAACATCTTATCGTTCTTGTAATGTAGTATTGATCAATATAGGGCACATTGGGCAGATCACCCTCGTGCCTGTAAGTTATGACGGTTTACAGATGAAGTTCTGCTAAACCTTAGTGAAAACTAAAAATAATGTTCATAGCCTGTCAACTAATACCTATATATAAAGTCAATACGTAGTTTCAAAAATTTGAGATAGAATTGTTATGTTATTATTATTGGTTCAGTTTACTTCACAACTATAAATTCGTTGTAGAATTGATGCACAAAGAAAACATTTATTTCTTTCAGCTAATTATATTTCTAATTGTTATTACTTGTTGGGCACTCAAATGGTCATCCTTGCTTAATTTAAACGTTTTCAGCTAAGTTTGAACAGCTAGAAGGTTCGGCCAAGAACAAGGGAAAAAGGAAAGCAAACTGAATATGTGTAATTATATCTTTTGTAATAGTTAGACTGTATTAAGGCAATGATATATATTATCTATTATGTAAGGAATTATATTAAAGGTTACGTACTTGGGATTAGACTATGATATATGTAAACTAAGTTTGTTATTTATATTATTATTTATATTATTATTAGTATTATTCGGCTCATAGAAATGGTATCGTGAAGCACCGAGTTCGGGTTTCAAGTACACGAATTTGAAGCGTCATGACATAGTATCGAGCTTAGGGTTTGAAACCTTAGGTGGGTTAGACCTTTGGCTATAACCTTAGAACAGAGGGAAACGTTGAAAATACAAATAACTCATATAGAGTTTATAAGGAGATGAATTGAATAAATTTATCGTCAAACAAAATAAAAGATAACTTATATAAAACTATTATTTGTTGTGTATATATATTATATGCTAGTCAGGCTAACTTAGGTGTGTAGATGTCAGATAGAAAAGAATTAGAATACCCTCAGATTGTAAAGAAGGAGCCGATCTCCATAACCGAGCCAATATGAAAGCCAATAGCTGAAATAGAGGCTCACATTGAAAGCTACCTCAATGAGGTGGTTGATTTGAAAAGTGTAGTACCAGACCCAGAAACGATAGTATAACTGATAGGTAGAATATAGTTAAAGAATGTGTGGTCAATGTCGAGTTCTTAAACTCATATGTTTGTGGTGAGTTCTTAAATTCATAATGTATGGTAAGTTGGACGAACTAGGTTTAGTTAGGTGTAAATGGATTATTGAGGATAATGGGAATAGATAGATTTCTAAGTAATTGATCCTTATTGGAGGCGTAAGAAATAAGTAGTACTAGTATTACTTGAATATGTATGATTCTATGTTATGTATATGATAGGTATGTTTGTATAAGGTAATATTTTTCAAATTTTGTATAAGTTGTGTCCATGATTCCCGAATTTTGAGTCACAAAGGAATAGCGGATGATTAAAGCAATATGTGTTATGGTATGTCAAGTGATATAAGTATGAATTTAAATGTGATTAATGAAATAAGTTGGTATAAAGATAGTAGTTAATTATATAAGTACTAATTAATGTAGAAAACCAAAATTTTAAAATATATAATATTTTGAGTACATGATAAATATAGGATTAAGTGTTATATGATTATACGTGTCACGATAAGGCTTAGAATAAAGAATAAATTGTGATAATGCCGCCAAGAGACAAAAACGAAATACAGACGAAAAGAACACATCAACAAAAGTTTGGAAGACACCTGGACCCGTCTGAAATTTTGTGAATATGGACGATCAAGCTATGCGAGCGGAATACCGATCATTGGAAGATCGGCCAAATAATCGATCGATTTAACGTCCAAAGACTTCAAGGCATTGAATCTTTGCCGAGATTTAGAGGATCAACTGACCTTGTAATAACGTTTGTGATAGCTAGGATAACGAAGGGGCAAAAGATAGTTTTGTCACCTATACGATAAAAGGAAAGGAGATAAAGGGCAAGTCTGTGTGTTTTAAGTGTGAATCAATGGAGTGTAAGGTAGAAGACTGTCCAATAAGGAGAAGGGATGCAAGAAATGCACAAACAAGGAAAGGCAGCAGGACATTGGCGACGACGG
This sequence comes from Panax quinquefolius, assembly GCA_020205615.1. Classification (NCBI taxonomy): domain Eukaryota; kingdom Viridiplantae; phylum Streptophyta; class Magnoliopsida; order Apiales; family Araliaceae; genus Panax; species Panax quinquefolius. The sequence goes on from CM035167.1 coordinate 103,695,894, forward strand.
GACAAACATCAACAATCAAACCAACGAAATCAACTGCAAGTGTCTTCAACATGGCCGTTCAAGAAATTATAGCAGCCGGGGATGCAACTCCAGGTATTACTCAAACCAATTTTATTTCTTATATATTATTTTCTTATATATATTAAATTATTTTATAAATTAATTTGAAGGAGGAAATTCAGTTATATTAGAAATCAATTTTCCGTATAAGCAGATAGAAAAGCTTTATGCTGAATAGTTAAAGATCAGTTCGATTAATTTTGATCGAGATCTACTTGTAATGATTGTGTATGTTATGTACCTTGATATGTATAGGTTTTAAAACGGTGATTCCGGGGACGGAATCCTTATAAGGGATGGTGAATGTAACAACCCGATATTTTCTATAAAATTAAATCAGAATTTTTGCGAATAATTTTTTTTTATGTTATTTATTTTAAAGATGAGGATTTGTACAAGATAATGTGTATGTGTTATGTGATGAATATAAAATATATTTATTACATGAATGATTATAAATAAATTTATTTTAGAATTATTGCTCATTATAAATAATATTTTAATAATAATTAATTTTACACGGTAAAAATGTTTTTATTAATTATTTTCTATGAAAATATGTTTATATATTATTTAAATAATATATGAAATGATTTTTAGAATTATTATAATAATTAATCTATTTTATTATATGAATTTATGCTAGATTAATCAAGTTAATTATTTTAACTTAATTAATATTGTTAAGAATGGTAGATAAATCAAATATGGAATCCAAACCCTAATTTTGATTTTGATCAAGGAATAAGAATAATAATATAATATTAATTATATTTTGATTTTTCGATGCTATAAATATGTACTATATATATGCGTATTGAGGATGGTTGGTCAATTACGACGTTTAATGTAAAAACCCTAGTTTTACTGTGGGAAACCCTAATTTGAAAATAAATTGTGAGTTTAAGACTATTATATAACTATGTTATATGTTTTATGTTGTGTATTGAATGATTAATTAGGTAAACCCTAATTAAAAATTTAAAAATCCTAAATAATTTTTAGAAAACCTAGGTTATTAAAAACCCTAATTTTAAATACTAAACCCTAATTTAAAACTCAAATTAGAGTTCAAGATTGATTGGTAATTGTGTTAATGTGATTAATTAACAAGTATTAGAATTACAATTGTTAATTATGGAAACCCTAAATTTCTAAACCCTAATTTAGTAATCGGAAACCCTAATTATAATTTTGTAACCCTAATTACAAAAAGTATAAACCTTAATTGCTAATTTAGTAAGGTTAATTATAATTAGTGATTTTAAACTCTAATGTTCCTGTATAATTTAATTAGAACCTTAATCTAATTTAGGAAACCCTAATTTACAAATTTTAGAAAATAAAATTTATTTAAATTTTTTGTTATATACAAACCCTAAAGGAAAACCTAGAAATTCATTTGTGCTAAACCTTAGAGTTAAACCCTAAGGGTCAAACCCTAAGGGTTTGCAAGGATGACAAGAATGCCCTTAAAATCACAAGTCAATTGTCCAAAATGCCCTTTTGTATTCTTTATTCAGCAACTTGTAAAATTTTGCCAAGTGTGGGAGTTGTTGAGCTAATCTAACTACTCCATTGACTTAAAACACTAGCAATCAACTGAATCCAGCCATATACATTGTATACATGTTATATATACAGATCAAGAGAGAGAAATTTCCTTTATTAGTCTCATTTGTACACAAACTCCTTACCAACTCTATCTCTCTCCCAAAACTCACGAAATTGTATAGTATGTCAGTCCCATAAACAAGCCCTACTCTTCCCATAAACAAATCAGTAGCCAAGATTCAAGATTTGTTTAAGTAAGGTATAAAACCCTAACTTATAATCTAGCCCTTGATCGTGTGTTAGATGTTAGATTTTTGTGTTAAAACATGTTATATGTAGTAGATATTGATGGTCTGGGTTGGTATCTTGCAGATCCATATCATCTAAGTACTCAAAATTGATGATTTTTGAAATCTAGAAAATTTTGTTTATGTGTCTGACAGTCAAATGTCAGACCCCATAGATCTTTGGTTGATATGTGTTTTTGTAGTTTCAATGTTTGATCTTGTTGTATGCTGTGAGATCTGTGTTCTGGAACGTTTAGTAGGACCAGATCATGCATAGGTTGTAAGAAAATCATGGTCAAAGTCAGTTGATCGACCACGAAAACAGAAAATCCGGGCAACCCAGAAAATTTCCAGAATTTCTGACAGCCATTTTTAAAGCCTTTGATCTTGCTTATCTTTGATAGTTAGTCTAGGATGTTGTTTTGATGTTCTAATATGACATTAGAACTACACATGCATACCTTTAAATTACTCAGAACATGAACATAATCGAAGTTAACCTTGGTCAAAGTACGTTGACCGTTTTGCTTTATGAAGGTTTCTGGGAAACCCAGAACCTTCATGAGCAATTTTTCCGGAATGGTTTGACCAGCGTGTATTTATTGATTATGTTGATGTTAGATGTGTTATATGTGATATATCTCTTCTTTTGTATGTCATTTACACACTAAAAGTATTATATCACGTAAAGCAGCTGTGTAGTGAAAGACATAATGATCGAAAGAAGACAGTATAAACTGTTCTTCATTTCTGGAAAACCCAGAAATGAAGAACAACCCTGACAAGGGATTTGAGGGCCTATAACTCTCTGATCGTTTGTGTTATGTTCATGATATCAATTGTTAATGGTAGTATTATAGTTATACTACAATACCAACACATTTGCAAGCCCAGAATCCTGATAACCAAAGATCTATAATTGATCAAAATAGGTACCTTGTGTACTGACATTGAAGATCTGGGTTGGCTGAAGAACACAATTAGCGACAGTTTTGTCACTAAAGCCACTTTTAGCGATAGATAATTTCTAAAATTAATTTTTTTTATTAAATAAATAGAAAAATTAGTTTTTAATTATTAAAAATACAAAATAAATTATTAAAAATTGTTTTAAAATCAAAAATTAGTTTTAATTATTTAAAATATATTTCATAAATATTTAATATTTTTTGAAATATTAATGGTATTTAATTTATTTATTTATAATATTAAATAAATTATTTAAAAATTATTTTAATATATAAAAAATCATTTAAAATTATATTATGGTATAAGAAAATAATTGAAGTTATTTTTGATAACTTTTAATATTTTGTGATGAATTTCATTAATAAATTAATATTAATGATAATTAAGTTATTTAATAAATGTATTAAATAAATTATGGAAAATAGAATTAATGATTTAAAAATTATAGAAAAATGATTTAAAGGTTATTTAAGTTATAAAATATAACTTTTGATATTTTGTCATGAAAAATATTAATATTCTAATATTAATGATATTAGATTTATTTAATAATTATATTAAATAAATTAGTTTAAAGATGATTTTAATATTAGAAAAATCATTTTAAATGAAAATAAATAGTTTAAAAATATTTTAAGTTATAAAATATAACTTTCAATATTTAAAGGTAAAATTTAATAATTATTTAATATTAATGATATTAGAATTATTTGATAAATATATTAAATAAATTAGTTTAAAAATGATTTTATTATTATAAAATCATTTAAAATGAAAATAAAGTGTTTAAAGATATTTTAAGTTAAAAAATATAACTTTTAATATTTAAAGGATAATTTCATTAATAATTTAATATTAATGATTATTAATTTATTATAAATGATATTAGAGTTATTTAATAATAATATTAAATAAATAATTTAAAAATGGTTTTATTGATTTAAAATCATTTAAAAGGAAATAAATGGATTAAAAATATTTTAAGTTATAATTAAGGACTTTTTATATTTTGATGAATAAGACATTAATAATTAAATATTAATGGTAATTATTTAACGATGATTTTAATTCTTTTAAAAATCATTTAAGGATAATATTAATACTTTAAAAGTATTTTGAGTTATTATAAATAACTTTAACATTTAGCAATGGTTTCATTGATAGTTTAATATTAATTAAATATTAATGATAATTGAATTATTTAATATTTAAATCATTTAATAATGATTCCGGTGTTTGAAAATTCATGATAAATTATAATAAATGTTTTAAAATTATATTAAGTCATTTAAAAATAGTATGACTGATACTAAGTTATAGGATAGAGTCTTAGACTCAATAATTACCCGATATTCACTACACCAAAAATAGCCTCTAGCGAAGGAAATTTTGTGAAGGTATTTATTCCTTCACATGAGGAGTTGTTTAGCGAAGGAACAGTGAAGGAAAAAAGTATAGTGACAATATAGTTATTAGCGAAAGAAACATCCTTCACAATTTATATTTTTTTTCTCGCAAAATTGGGGCGAACGAAAGATTTTTGGGGCCAATTTATGATGAAAATTTGCGAGGAAAAAATATATTTAGTGAAGGAATTATTACTCACTATATATCATTATTCAGAAGTTTTTTTGTGAGGGATAAAATTGGTCGCTATCTTGTTCTAAATAATTTTTTTTGAATTAATTGTTGTGAATATAAATACCTTAAATTTTTTACAATTGTAAATTTAATTTTAATAACACTTTTTAAATAACTTACAATATCAATTATTTATTTTAATAAACTATAAAATAAATAACTTTATACTAGGTTAAACTTTAAAATTTCTCCATAAAAGTTTTTTTTTATGATCATAATTAAATAAAGTCAGGCAAGCTACACAATGAAACAAGTCCTACGAAAATTGAAACAAGCGACTCAAGAAAAATTGAAACAAGTCAGGCAAGCGACACAGTGCGTGATTCGTGAGAAAGGGAAGCAACTCAAGCAAGCGAGATAGGGTCGAAGCAAGCTAGCTAGATCAAGGGTTTCGCTCAATCCTTAGCCAAAATTGAAGATTCAACAAGATAGATGCCTAGATCTCTACCAATTTGGTTTCCCCTCTCTTCCTTGGCCATAGTTTAGGCGAGAGAAATAAAAAATTAGCGCAAATTTTTTCCGTAATTAGCGAGATTGAGATTTGATTGTGTGAATAATGTTTCGTATAAGTAAATGAATTATCATTAATCCCAAAATTTTACCCTAAACTTCATCTTCGCATCTTCAAATCTGCACCTTCTGTCCCAATTGCAGAAGCCCTAACTTCGAAGACCCAAAGACCCGTCAATTTGTTAGAAGGTATTTTTTCCAACAACTTTGTTCATCCGTATTTCATTAGTTGCTGTAATGATTCATATATATATATATATATATATATATATATATATATATATATATATATAAACAGTACATGTATTATGTGTGTATTTTTTTGTCTAAGAGACATTCTTTAATATGCACAAGTATTATGGTTCTGTTTGGTTTCTGAGAAATTGTTGGGAAGGACAATAAGTACATAAAAGAAAATGGAAAAAAAGATAAACTTATATTTCCGGTTGTTTTTACTTGAACTAATTGTCTCACAATTTTTTTGTGCTTTTTTATATGCATAACCACTAAACAATACTCCCTATGTCCAGGAAAAGAGTAACATTTTTTACGGGTGATGGAGTTTTAAATTTAGTGCCTGCGATTATTTCCCTCTCTCGTGTATTGTTGTCAAAGGAGTTATGTTTACTTTTGTGTAGTTTTAGTCTTTACTTGTTGTGCCTCTATTTTCTCAATGGCCAACTTAAGCTGTACATATATTATCATGCTGAATTGTTTTTGTTGTTGGGTAACAATTGTGTTAACCAGTTCGCCCAGGGTCATGTAAAAACTAATCACGGGCTTGAGTTTTGTAGATGTTTTTCCATAATTAACTAATTTTACATAATTTTGTGCCTTTTACAAATAAATCTAGCTATATGTATGACATTAAACTATAAATTTACTCAATCTTCCTGTTTATACAAAAGTAGGTCAACATTGTGTTAGCATCTAATGTTTCAGGTGCAATGTATGACAATTATGGTTATGCTAGATTTTAATCGTACATTGGAATATCATGTAACATGTTATATGTTAGAAAGTTGTGCAATTTTTCTGTTAGGAAGATGTTTTGTGGTAAGGGCATCAATCATAAGTGTTCTAGCTATTATTCGACCGCATGCACTGGGATGGCTCCCCCTTTTAAGCTCGCCACAATTTTTTGCATTCTCTTTCTTAGAGATAATTGAGGCTACTCGGAACTTTGATCCATCCTGATAGATTAGAGATAAGAAATATGGGTGTGTTTACAAGGGCCTTCTTCGCCATATGAAGGTTGCTATAAAGATGTTGCCCTCACATGGTTCTCAAAACGATACAAAATTTGAAAATGAGGTAATTTTTTTCTTTCCAGATATCTTGATGTAAATGCATTTGTATTCAATTTCTTGCAAGGTACTTATGTAGGACCATACAGTATGGTGGATAATGATTGAGACATTATACTACAAATTTTCATAAATGACCATAGAAGCTAAAGCTGATAACCTTTTTACTTTGATTTGAATCAACTGTACATGTCAATTTTGGTGACTAATAAATATACAGAATGGTGGCATGATATTATTATTTGTATCGCTAGTATGGGGTCTTTACTCGATGATGTGAAGTCCCTTTTAGTTTATTTAGTTTGCCTATTTAAACTATCAGACATGACCATCTGTTGTCTGGTATTATTGTTCAGTACTAGCTTAATTAGAATTGTATGCTATTTGTAGACTTGTACAAAATATATGTTATTTTATAGCTTCTCCTACCTGTTCGCATCTTTTCATATGTCGCTTTATAGATAATATGGTTTATGTACATAGTCCTACATTTAAATAAGGTTATTAGGAAATTCTTTGTGCATTCCTTTTGGAATCTCCTGAACCATATTGCCGATATATCCCCTCTTTCTTCAGTTTTGTTAAATGTTAACGAAAATTTTAGGTTGTTCGTTCTTAGTTGCTAGAGAGTTCCTTAAGTTAGAAAAGATGTGGTCTGGAAACTAGATGTCCAATTTCAGTCTTATATCTCACTCTCTAAGCAAGAAGGAAATTTCAAGGCTGAATTATATAAGATTTATGTTTCTAGCAACTTCTCTCTGTAGTTCTTGCATGCTGCTTTCTTAATGGCATCAATGTTATATTTGACACGCATAAACTTTTAAGGCTCACGTGTAAGATTTAATGATGTATATTTTTCATGAAATTAGCCAACGATAAAACCAAACTATTCAGTGCCATGTATTTTCCTTTGACAAAAACCATTGGCATTTCTTCATTTCATCTCTGTTGTTTAATGCAGGCAGCCGTTTTGAGTAGGATGAGACACCCAAACCTTGTCCAACTAGTTGGAATCTGTCCAGAATCTTGGTCACTTATTTATGAGTATTCTGAAAATGGCAGCCTTGAAGATCTTCTGGTTTTCCAGGGAAATACCCCACCTCTTCCATGGCAAAATCGAGTTAAAATGGCCACCGATATATATGCTGCTATTATCTTCCTCCACTCTAACAACCTGTGCATTGTCCATGGGAATTTAACACTCACCAACATCCTCCTTGATGCAAACTATGTCAGTAAACTTAGCAACTTGGGAATCTTTCGTTTTATCCCCCCTGATGCAAGTCAAGAGGCGTCTATCTATGTGAATCCCAAATTTAATGAGAATGGAGAGCTCACTACGGAATCGGATGTCTTCTCATTTGGGATTGTTTGGTTATGTCTGTTAAGTGGGAGGTCGGCCTAAGGGATAATAAAAGATGTTAAATGTGTACTAGAAAAAGGGAACTTCAAAACAATTTTGGACTTTTCAGCAAGGGATTGGCCATTTGAGCTGGCAAAACAGTCGACTCACTTGGCATTGAGGTGTTGCAAAAAGAAAAGATTGGATCGGCCAAATCTCATCACAGATGTTTGGAGTCTGATTGAGCCGATGAGAGTTTTATGCACTTCATCCTCCCTGGACTCTGAAGGGAAGCGTAGAATTCCCTCTCATTTTGTCTGTCCAATTTTCCACGTAATAATAGCATTACTATGTTTTGCATCAGTATGTCCCATATTTTCTCAACATTTTTCGTGTATTATTTTAGTATTTAGTCACAATGATAGTAGTTTCCATTCTCCAGGATCACCTGTTAAAATCATGCCATGTCTTGTCTGAACTGATGTGCCTTTCAGTTTACTAGAAAGAGCCACATTGTAGTGTCTGATGGTGGTTGAATATTAATATGCAAATTTAAGGATATTATGTTTTGAGAAATAGGACTTGGTTTAAATTTGTTTACAATTTTGGGAATGTACAGGAAGTAATGGAAGATCCATACATAGCAGATGCCATAAAAGGATGGTTGAACAGTGGCCACAAGATTTCACCTATGACAAACCTTAAGCTTGATCACTGTGATTTACTCCCCAATTATGCTCTTTATTATGCAATTCAAGAGTGGCAACAACAATCCTGAACCTGTTACATGTTGACAGAATTAGTAATTTTCATGAATCTTCTCAACATAGTAATCCAATAGCTTCTATGTGAAGGAGATACTGAGATTAGGCATACTGAGATAGCTTCTTTGTGAATCTTTTCAAAGTAGGCATCCTGGTTGAGATTCTATGTGAAGGAGATACTGAGAAGGCACAATAGATTTTCGCTAAGAATATGCATGTCCAAAAATTCTTGAAGCTGTTATGGTATTGCTATAGTGTGAACTGCAAAATGCATAAAGAAGTATACCTGACTCAACTCAACTTTGAGCTCAAGAGGTCCCAAGTGATTATTGCCTTAATGCCTTGAAAAACAAATTTAATTTTTTTTGTGACACTTCAACATATTTTCTCTTTCTCAAACCATAGAATGCATCAATTGGTTTGTGCTCAAGCTCATTGACAAGAACTTATACAAGACCTGTATAAAACATGGCAAGATCATGGACGTGGAACAGTTAGTGGTGGCATGATCCGGTAGAGGAATCCTTTTCTTCTTATAAATAAACTTCTCTTGAAAATTTTCATTTTCTAATCCTTTTTCTTTGGGTGGGTTGGGGGTCGGGAGGGGGGCTTGTATGCATGTAGCTATAACATCTTAATACTTTTTATGTAGGGATCTTTTGGTTTCCTTTAGGAAGGCAACTAGACAGAAGCCCCTAAGGATTATAATTTACGGGTTAATTGTCCATGGTGTTTTTTAGTCGTAAATCTTTGAAATCTAGTTTATTTTTTTTTGTTATTATGTTTATTATTCTATTGATAGCTAGATTCTTCAGAGCTAATGTATTGACATTTTTATTTTTTATGCATCATACTTCGAACGAACAAAAAAAAGAGTATTACCGATTTGCAAATCATGGCATTCATTTTTTTTAGAATTTCTATCACCTCGTACAGTTTTCACTTCATATATTTTGGTGCTAACAAGTAACAACACTTGTCTTGATTCATAGGATGTACACCCATCATCTCCACGTCGGCCTCTCTATCTCTTTCATGACTGCTCCTTTATCTTCATCATCATCATACCACAGCTAACAATCTGCTTGGGCAGGCAGATTTCTTATGAACAAGGTTAATTTAACATGCATAGCCCATTGGCAGGCAGATTTCTTATGATTCTTATGAACAAGATTAATTTAATATACACACTGCATCATCATGATCTGGTAGAGGAATCTTTACGGATCATTTGTTCATATAGAGGAGGTGTTTATTTACGTTTGAAAGATGTGTAATCTTTTGTGTTTTGCGAGCTAAAAGGGCTAATTAGGTTTATCAGACTCCCATTTGATCACAAATTTATATTAAGTCAAACATTTTCCGTAGTTTCTTATGGAGAATAATTTGTCCACGGATGGTGTGAGTGAAGGCCAATTTTATCAAGTCCTACATTATGAGTTAGATGCTATTCACAAGGTTAGTGGTGTTTTAATTTACTTTTTTTCTCTTTTAAGTAGAAAAGTTGAAACAAGTAGCTCCAATTGTGGCACTAACAAATAAATCCTACATAGGCATGTGCCTCTTTAGAACCCGATTACCAACCTCCTGTGACTTTTATTGTGGTGCAAAATCGACATCACACTCGGTTGTTTTCTAACAACCATAGGGACCGAAGCAGCATTGACAAGAAGAGTGGAAACATTTTACAATGCGCTACTCTTTTTTTTATGTGAAACTAAGCCCTTTTCTATATATATGTAAATAATTATATCCTCGACGCTTCACTTATTTATGTGATGGCATACATTTCTTGCATTTTCGAAACCGTTGTGCTTGATACTAAAATCATCATCCAATGAATTTGATTTTTATCTCTGCAACCATGCTTTGGTATTCGGTGAGAATATAACTTCAATTGAGTGACCTTTTCACTCCTCGCATGTATAACATTAGTTTGAAGTTTGAACTATGAGGAACTTCACTTATCCTTCAAAATCTTTCTTGTTATCTAATGAATCACCTTCCTTTCATTTTTATGGTAGGGACTAGTCGGCCTACTCATTACCATATTCTTTGGGATGAGAACAATTTTACAGCAGATGGAATTCTGTCTTTAACAAACAACCTTTGTTACACTTATGCAAGGTGCACACGTTCTGTTTCTGTTGGTAGGTTGATGTTCTTCCTTACAAATGGTTGTCTGAATTGATCATCCCCGACCCTCTCTCCCCCTCTCTCTTGCCTAGCCCAAATACCAACTAGTCCAACTTCAAATCAGACGCATACATACATCACCCATTAAAAGGCTTTGGCCCAATTTTTAGTAGCTAATGTCACGCCCCTTATCTTATTCACACATTCTCGATGTGGGATTGGGGTATTAAACACACACTCTCTCTCTCTATGCCACATACTTGATGTAAGACCGGGGGGGGGGGGGAAGGGAGTAACACATTGTGTGTAGCAACTTTAGTCGGCCTCTATGTTATTGATAAAACCCAAACCCAACCTATGAAGCTAATTGCGGAGTTACGCCACCAAAATAGGGTAATCCTATTGGATATCCCAAAATATAAAGTTTAACACGGTGACATGAGAATAAAGTAAATTGTTGCAGTTTTGAAGTGCAAATAACATCGACTATCAAAATATTGGGAGTATGTATTGATACATACTTATGGATGGTGATAATCACGAGTAGCAATAGTAAAACCAAAATAATGGTTTTATTGTATGCATTTTTACTTTCGTATTCTTTATCATTCATCTATCCATTTAGCTGGAAGTTAATACATTCTTTGAATTCAATTTATTCAAATCATCTTTTAGTCTTTTAATGTTAGAGTCTTGTGTATTATATGTTTATTCTAAGAGATTTAACTTACAACTGATGAGCCCTTGATTTTGTGCAGTTCCTCCAGCATATCATGCCCATTTAGCTGCATTTCAAGCCAGATTCTACCTAGAACCAGAAATGCAGGAGAATAGAAGCTGTGATGGTCAAGGTGTCAATAGTACTCGAGCTGCTGGAGAGTCTAGAGTACGACCATTGCCATCCTTCAAGGTGAATGTTAAAAGAGTAATGTTTTATTGATCATTTTTGTTCTCCTAGTTCTATAGAAGTTGTAGTACAACTTAAGTGTACAGGCTGCCATCGTGTCTTTCTATTTAAGAAATGTTTCTGTAGTTAAAAATAATTTTTGGAGGTAACTATTTGTATATGATAGGCCAATGAGCTTGAATCCACACCCCAGTTATTTTCTATACGAAACATAATGACCGAGTATTTTATATTGCAATGCTCAAAAAGTTAAATAACGACTTCAATTGGACTAAACACAAAATGATAACCTTACCCTCATCACTTTCGGTAGAGGTCAAAAGAATAAAGAAATTTGAAGGATGATAAGTTTATGAACTAGTTAGTAGCTATAAGGCACAAAACTAAAGAGATGCGGGCAGCAGTAGAAACTGAGAGAAATCGCCAAGCAATAAAAACAGATAAACAAGCCGAGTATATTCGCATAACTTGCCGAATACCTTCTTCATTTTCATGTTGTGGTTGGTGCTGCTCTTGAAATTTGAATTACCTAATGCTGATAATTTATTTAGTTTAGATTTGTACTGACTTTTCTAGTGTTTGTAAAATCCATTTCCATTGTTGTTTTGGTGGTGGTTGTTATCATTGTATTGTTATCCTTTCAGTTTTTTTATGTTAGTTAATAAATTTTGTAGGTTCTATGGTCTTTGGGAGACCAAGATACTGAAAGTATTATGCATACAAGCCAATCATGTATAATGATAAAGCATATACTGTGTAATCAATCTTATTTATTTATTAATAAAAAATTATTTATTAAAAGGCATTTATTATCTACATGGTCTTTGTTTTAATAATATGTGATAAACCCATAGTTTTAAGCAATGCTTTTAGAATCATGATGAGATCATGCTAATGAGATCTAAATTCTTAGATAGCTTAAAACTAAAATGTTCCCCAATCAATGGATTACTAAAAAGGGATTAATGAATCCGGATAGATTGGTACTGCGACGTTGTTTGCTTTCATTGGATGAGGATGATTGATCTCATGATCATTTGTGTGGAGACACTAAAGCAAGTATGTAGGTGCTTATTAGAGAATAAGTTCATTTGAGCGTGACTCGCTAAGGAATACCTAATGGAGTTTTACTTACCTCGTCAATAGGAATTCTGTAGTGATAGTAGTATACAAATGATCCTTAGACTTGAGATCATCATAGTATCTTATATATAATGAATTACACTTTGACTTATTCCTTAAGACTCTTAGAGTATACTAAAGGGTATGCTTGGGTGTAATAAGTTATATATGAAGATAAAGAATGATCAATAAAGAATCTACCACTTCTAGTAAAAGAAGAGAAATGTCCTATGTGATTCGATAAATGACAACTCAGGAATCCTTGGCTAAGGTGGAATAAAATTAGAAAGTAGTTTCTAATTTGCATTCATTAGGAGTTGTGCATTTAGGAATCGAAATACATATGATTAAATAAAATAAGACTTGACAAGAATTCCATGTCTTATATTTAATTGGGACATTGTATGGTGGAAGGATTGAATTATGCGATAACTATTTACTCAAAGGTTCTTTTATGATTAATGTTGAAATCTATATTATTTGGAAAGTCGTTGATCGCTAGGAGGCTTATCCTATTGTAGAATAAATATTATTTATTTAAATAAATTATTTGTTTAATTTATTTATTTAAATGAGATTAGAATTGTTCTAATTGATTTATTCACAACCGGGTTTAATATGGAGAACCTAAAGGGTCACACCATAAAAAGGAAGAATAATTATTTAAGAAGTTAATGGCATAATTGTAATAATATGTTAAGTATATTTAATTTAATCTATGGTGATAGAATAAATTAAATAGCTTAATATTATTATTTAATATTTAGAAATATTAAATATAAATGAATAAGAGGAGTCTTATTAATATTATTACAATTATTATTATTTTAATTTCTAAAAGGTTTAGGAATTAATTTAATATAAGTACTCTCATTTATTCCTAATTGGATTAGGAAGGAAAATTAGTTAAAGAAGTTTAATTAATTACCCCTAATAGGATTAGGGAGCCCATTTAATTAAAAGAGTTTAATCGAATGAATAATACCTTATTTTAATTAAAATAAGGTTACATGATATCTTTATAAGAGGAGTCTTATATCGGATATCTAATATCGTAATTCCAAGAGTTGAAGAAATACGCCTCCTTTTTCTATCTGTATAGGAAAAACTAGGGTTTGAGCCAATACCCTTCTTCTTGAAAATTCTTCTTCTTTGGTGGATCACCTCTGAGGCCATACACTTGGGTGGCTTACATTGATCAAAGGAAGAAATCTACCAAGATTCAAGGAGATCGCGAGAAGTAGGAGGTGAACTTCGTACTGAGGAAGCTCGTTTCTACAAGGGTATGATTTCATAATTTCTTATTCTTCGTTTAATTAATAATATGCATAAAAAGTATGATCCGTAATTGGTTTGTGAAAATTTTTAAAATCTGATTTTATTTCGCTTCCGCTAATTTTTTAAATTTAATTGCTACTTTGATTTTCACAAAACCTTTCAGTGGCATCAGAGCCAAACTTTATGCAAATTATTAATTTTTTTGATTCCATATATATATGAATATGTATTTAGAATAATTTATTGGGCATAATTTATTATATAAAATTATTATTTTATGAAAAATAATAATAATAATAATAACATTCGCGAACTATTTTTTTTTCCCTCCCGCTGTGTCTTTATCCGTGATTCACGGCTTGGTTAATATGAGAATAACCGTTCCTGGTGCATCAGAAGCTTGTTCCACGTGATTTATATATTATATACATAAGTGTAATCATTCTCCTTAAATACCCACAATCAGGAAAACATGGATGTTCACGTGAATCACTATTATTTTTCAATTGTAGGATGTTATGATATATATAATCATTCTCCTTAAATACCCAGAATTAGGAAAACATGGATGTCACGTGGGACAACAACATGATTGACAACGCATATATATTTATATTAATGCGGCGGTTATTATACATATAAATATATATATATATATATATATATATATATATATATATATATATATATATATATATGTATAATTTTTTTAATAATTTTATAACTAAAATAAATAGTTTATTTTAATCTTGAAATTGGATTTCATGCAACTTATATTGCCCATTAAATGATATTCATAAATATATGGAATGATTTTATTTATTGATACATATGATGATATGTATGATAATAAATGGGATTGATTATGGACAATTGACCAATGTGATTGGATTTATTTTAGTTGGATGTTTGAATGAATGGGTTTTATTAAATGGGGTCTGCGTACCTGCCTCTTTTTTCGGTTTTCTTCTTGATGTAAATTCTATCTCTCTCCTATGTACTTCCTCTTGATCTGGCGATCAAGGTTTCTATTTAAATTAAATAGTTTATGTAATAGGACTAGTTAGATTTTTTGAAGAACCGAAGATCGAGGAAGCAAGGCGCTTGAAAAGACCCGTTTGTAATGGAGCAGGTTTTAAATGTAATAGTTATATTTAAATGTTTATTCTTTGCACCTAGGGTTTGACCTTTTGGTTCACTTGACGGCTCTAGTGAACCAAACTAGAATAAAAGTCCATAATCAATCCGGGTAGAATATAGTATTCTATATGTGCATGCTAGTATTATATATATTATATATTATGCAAACATGCTTCATATGTTTAATAATATGACGCGTATTTTATATATATATTTGCATGCGCGCTAAACAAGTTGAGACAAATAATAACAAATCCCTCAAAGTTTTTTTTTATATATTAAGTCTTAAGCGTTCAAAGATATTTAGAATATCGAACGTCGCTTTCTAGCATGATAAAATTAATAGAGTATTAAATATTTAATATGAGTTTGTTGTGTCACCACAAGGCAAGTATTAAGTATTTAACATGTTAATTTATCACATTTGATGCTTATAAAGAAAATCGAACAATATTATTTTGTTGTGTCACTGAAGGCGATATTTTCTTTTTTGAAATATATGGAAGTGCTAGGTTGGACTTAACTTAGATAATTTTGATTCGGATGTGCCACCACTTGATCAAAATAATCTAAGAGACAAAACATAAGGAGTTACATGTGATGATGTAATTGACAGGAGTTGTCTACCTATTTATTTATATATAGTTTGTTGTGTCACCACAAGGCTATATATATTTGAAATGGGATCCTTATTCTCACTAGCAAAAACTTTAATTAGATTTTGCCAAACTATATAAATGAGGGTAATATAGTTTGAAGAAAATAGTGGGAGATACCAATATAAAATAAGACCTAATTTATTTTGGTAATTAATTAAATGAATGTTTGCTAAAATATTGTCTTTTTACATGCGAAATTTTGAAAATGTCACATTCACTAATTTCAACTGCGTAGCATACTTGATCTTAACAAACCGGCCGGAATAGAACTACACGGATTTGGTTAAGGAATCGAGAATTGTTCTCAACTTCTTTGAAAAGATTTCTTATGTCCTAAATTACCATGCATACGCAAAAGTTGCGAGACGACCTCTGAGGAAGAGATTGCTACTTTTAAATCTGTGGCAAGATGATGCATCTGTGGCTCAATGCATCATGCTCGCATCCATGAGTAACGAGCTTGGTGACGACATGAAAACATGGATGCTCCTACTATGCTCTTGCACCTTGAGAGTTGTATGGTGAGCAAAGTAGGATTGCTAGATATGAAATATCTAAGGAGCTCTTCCGATCTCGGATGACCGAGGGCACTCTCTGTTGAGACTCATCCTCTAAGATGATCAATCTGATTGAGCGTCTTGGATGACTTGGGTTCATCATGGATGGGGAATTGAGTCAAGATTTAGTCTTGCGATCACTCTCCGGACACCTTCTCACAATTTGTTGTGAATTTTCACATGAATAAGTTAGATGTCGACTTGCTTAAATTACTTAACATGTTGAAAAGCTGGCTGAAGGTCACTTCCCATCCAAGAAGAACCATGTCTTCTTGGTGGATGATTCTTCCAAGAAAGGAAGAGGCCCAAGGTATCTTACGAAAAGAAGAAATCCAAGAAGGCTAAGGGAAAGGCGAAAGTGAAGGATCAAAAGAAACTGATCCAAATTTAGCAAAGGAATTTGCTTCCATTGCAATAAGTAGTCATTTGGAAGAGGAACTGCAAGGATTATCTTGCGAGAACAAAAGCGAAGAAGCTTGGAGAAGCTTCAAATCCTAATCAAGGTTTGTTTATGATTGAAATTAATTTTTATGAAAGTCAATCTTCTACTTGGGTATTGGATACCGGATGTGGTTCTCACATATGTAATAATATGCAGGGACCGGTCAAGTAGAAAGTGAGCAAGGATGAGGTCGTCCTACGAGTGGGAAATGGAGCAATGGTTGCTGCATTAGCTGTAGGGACTTATTGTTTAGCACGCCTACGGGCAAGTTCATTAATTTAAATAATTGTTATTTTGTTCCAAATATCATTAGAAACATTATTTCTATCTACTCGTATTGGATATGGATGGTTTTAATATTATAATAAAGAACAACGGTTGTTCTATTTATATTGATAATGTTTTATATGGTGTTGGTAATTTGCGAAATGGACTTTATATACTTGACTTGCATGAAAATATATTTCAAATTGAACAAACTAAGAAAAGGAAAAGAGATGATGTTAATTATACCTTCATGTGTACTTTGTAAACTCGGTCGTATTAATGAAACAAGATTATCCAAGTTGCATAAAGATGGGCTCCTAGAGCTATCGATTATGAATCATATCCAACTTTGTGAATCTTGTCTCATGGGTAAAATGACTAAATCTCCTTTTAGTGGAAAAGGAGAAAGAGATTCTGAGTTGTTAGTGTTGGTACACACATATGTATGTGGACCTATGACAACGACCGCACGAGGAGGGTATTCTTATTTTATTACATTCAATTGCGACCACTCAAGATTTGGATATGTGTATTTAATGAAATACAAATCTGAATCATTTGAAAAGTTCAAAGAGTTCGAAGTGAAGTTGAGAAGCAAATGGTAAGAGTATTAAGATTCTTCGATCCGATCGAGGAGGAGAATACTTAAGTGGTGAGTTTCTCAATTATCTCAAAGAAAATGGTATAATCTCACAATGGACTCCACCGGGGGCACGCCACAGGATGAATGGTGTATCTGAAAGGAGAAATCGAACATTGTTGGACATGGTTCGATATATGATGAGTTTCTGAGCCTTCCGGTTTCCTTACGGGGATATGCCTAGAATCGGTACGCATACACCTTAACAAGGTACCTACAAAAAATCATCCCCAAGACCCCATATGACTTATGGACGGGGAGGAAACCAAATCTTAAGCATGTTAAGACTTGGGGTTGTCCGACTTTTATGTCAAAAAGTTTGAAAACGATAAAATTGCAGACTAGATCGACAAATGTAGATTTGTGGGATATCCTAAAGAAACATCGGGGTATTATTTCTATCATCCAACTGATCAAAAGGTGTTTGTTGGGAAACATGCTGCCATCTTGGAAAAGGAGTTTATCCTTGAAGGGGTCAGTGGGAGTAAGATATATCTTAAAGAGGTTCAAGAACCACAAAATACTACAGATCAAAGTGAGGTACCTAACCAAGTAGAGATTCCTTCTATACCACACCCTATTTGTAAATCTGGAAGAGTACCAAAGATACCAGACAGGTATGGACTTGTCATAGAAGATGACAATGAGGTACGCATCATAGATGATGATGATCCATTGAATTACGAACAAGCTATGAGTAGTAAAGACTCAGAGAAGTGGCAAGAAGCCATGAAATCCGAGATGGACTCCATGTATGAGAACCAAGTATGGACTTTGGTCTCACCACTTGAAGGCATTAAGCCTATTGGGTGTAAATGGGTCTTTAAAAGAAAGATGGGCAGACGGCAAGTGAGAGACCTATAAGGCCCGACTAGTTGCAAAAGGTTTCAAACAAAGACAAGGAGTTGACTATGATGAAACCTTCTCACCAAAGAGCAATGCTCAAGTCCATTCGGATTTTGCTTGCGATTGCGACTTACCATGACTACTGAAATCTGGCGGATGGACGTGAAAACGGCCTTCCTCAATGGGAAACTTGAGGAGGATGTGTATATGACACAACCGGAGGGATTTGTTTCAAAGGTTGGAACAAATCAAGTCTCATAAGCTTCTGACGATCCATTTATGGATTAAAGCAAGCTTCTGGTAGGTGGAACATCCGTTTGATGAGACAATCAAAGAGTTTGATTTTATCAAAAATGAGGATGAACCATGTGTGTACAAGAAGGTTAGTGGGAGCGCTGTTTCATTCCTTGTATTATATGTTGATGATATATTCTTGATAGGGAATGATATTCCAATCTTTACAATCAATTAAAATCGGTTATCTAAACACTTCTCCATGAAGGACTTGGGAGAAGCATCCTATATTTTGGGGATAAAGATCTATAGAGATAGATCTAAAAGGATGCTTGGCTTGTCCCAAGGAACGATATCATTGACTTGATGCTAAAGAGGTTTAGCAAGGAAGATTCCAAAGAGGTCTCATCTGGCCGATGAGCCATGGAATACATCTCTCCAAGAAACAAGCCCCAAAGACACCTGAGGAGAGAAACCGTATGAGTAAGATTCCTTATGCTTCAGCAATAGGATCTATCATGTACGGTATGATATGGTACTAGACCAGATGTCGCTCATGCACTTAGTGTAACAAGAAGATATCAGTCGAATCCAGGAGAAGAACACTGGAAGGCAGTGAAAAATATCCAAAAGTACTTAAGAAGAACTAAGGATGTATTTCTTGTCTACGGTGGGTCTGAATTAAAACTAGAGGGCTTCACAGACTCAAGTTTTCAAACAGACCAAGATGACAGTAAATCCATTTCGGGGTATGTGTTTACCTTAAACGGTGGCGCAGTGAGTTGGAAGAGTTTCAAGCAAAGAAACAATTCTTGATTCGATGTGAGAGGCAGAGAGAGTACATAGCTGCAAGTGAAGCTGCAAAGGAAGCTGTTTGGATGAAGAAGTTCATTACCGAACTTGGTGTGGTTTCTAGCATTAAAGGACCAGTGCCTTTATTCTGTGACAACACTGGAGCTGTTGCGCAAGCTAAGGAACCTAGGTCTCATCAGAAAACCAAACACGTGTTGCGGCGATTTCATTTGATCAGTAGATCATTGAAAGAGGAGACGTCACCCTGGAGCGTGTGGACTCTCAAGACAATATTGCAGATCCATTTACTAAAGCGTTAACACAACAGCAGTTTGATCGTCACTTAGAGAAGATGGGTATGAGATACCACGACGATTGGCTTTAGTGCAAGTGGGAGATTGAAAGTATTATGCATACAAGCCAATCATGTATAATGATAAAGCATATACTGTGTAATCAATCTTATTTATTTATTAATAAAAGAATTATTTATTAAAAGGCATTTATTATCTACATGGTGCTGTTTTAATAATATGTGATAAACCCATAGTTTTAAGCAATGCTTTTAGAGTCATGATGAGATCATGCTAATGAGATCTAAATTCTTAGATAGCTTAAAACTAAAATGTTCCCAATCAATGGATTACTAAAAAGGGGATTAATGAATCCGGATAGATTGGTACGTACGTTGTTTGCTCATTGGATGAGGATGATTGATCTCATGATCATTTGTGTGGAGACACTAAAGCAAGTATGTAGGTGCTTATTAGAGAATAAGTTCACTGAACGTGACTCGCTAAGGAATACCTAATGGAGTTTTACTTACCTGTCAATAGGAATTCCTGTAGTGATAGTAGTACAAGTGATCCTTAGACTTGAGATCATCATAGTATCTTATATATAATGAATTACACTTTGACTTATTCCTTAAGACTCTTAGAGTATACTAAAGGGTATGCTTGGGTGTAATAAGTTATATATGAAGATAAAGAATGATCAATAAAGAATCTACCACTTCTAGTAAAAGAAGAGAAATGTCCTATGTGATTCGATAAATGACAACTCAGGAATCCTTGGCCAAGGTGGAATGAAATTAGAAAGTAGTTTCTAATTTGCATTCATTAGGAGTTGTGCATTTAGGAATCGAAATACATATGATTAAATAAAATAAGACTTGACAAAGAATTCCATGTCTTATATTTAATTGGGACATTGTATGGCGGAAGGATTGAATTATGCAGTAATTATTTACTCAAATGTTCTTTTATGATTAATGTTGAAATCTATATTATACGGAAAGTCGTTGATCGCTAGGGAGGCTTATCCTATTGTAGAATAAATATTATTTATTTAAATAAATTATTTGTTTAATTTATTTATTTAAATGAGATTAGAATTGTTCTAATTGATTTATTCACAACCTGGGTTTAATATGGAGAACCTAAAGGGTCACACCATAAAAGGAAGAATAATTATTTAAGAAGTTAATGGCATAATTGTAATAATATGTTAAGTATATTTAATTTAATCTATGGTGATAGAATAAATTAAATAGCTTAATATTTATTATTTAATATTTTAGAAATATTAAATATAAATGAATAAGAGGAGTCTTATTAATATTATTACAATTATTATTATTTTAATTTCTAAAAAGGTTTAGGAATTAATTTAATATAAGTACTCTCATTTATTCCTAATTGGATTAGGAAGGAAAATTAGTTAAAGGAGTTTAATTAATTACACCTAATAGGATTAGGGAGCCCATTTAATTAAAAGAGTTTAATTAAATGAATAATACCTTATTTTAATTAAAATAGGATTACATGATATCTTTATAAGAGGAGTCTTATATCAGATATCTAATATACGTAATTCCAAGAGTTGAAGAGTACGCCTCCTTTTTCTATACAGATAGGAAAAACTAGGGTTTGAGCCAATACCCCTTCTTCTTGAAAATTCTTCTTCTTTGGTGGATCACCTCTAGAGGCCATACACTTGGGTGGCTTACATTGATCAAAGGAAGAAATCTACCCGAAGATTCAAGGAGATCGCGGAGAAGTAGGAGGTGAACTCGTACTTGAGGAAGCTCGTTTCTACAAGGGTATGATTTCATAATTTCTTATTCTTCGTTTAATTAATAATATGCATAAAGTATAATCCGGGTAATTGGTTTGTGAAAAATTTTAAAATCTGATTTTATTTTGCTTCCGCTAATTTTTTCAATTTGATTGCTACTTTGATTTTCACAAAACCTTTCGAGATCTGATAAAAATTATTCTTATAATAAATAATATTATAGTAGATGAATATTTACAAATAATTTTATTTTAGAATTATTGATTATTATAAAGTATATTCTTATAATAAATAATATTATAGTAGAAATGTTTTATTAATTATTTTCCATGAAAATATAATTATATATTATTTAAATAATATATGAAATGATTTTTAGAATTATTATAATAATTATTTATTTTATTATATGAATTTAGGCTAGATTAATTAAGTTAATTATTTTAACTTAATTAATAATGTTAAATATAAAAGATAAATCAGATATGGAATCCAAACCCTAATTTTGGATTTTTATCAATGGATGAGAATAATAATATAATAATATTATATTTTGATTTTTCAGTGCTATAAATATGTACTTTATGTACGTATTGAAGATGGTTGGTCAATTATGGTGTTTAATTTCAAAACCCTAATATTAATTGGTTAAACCCTAGTTTTACTGGGGGAAACCCTAATTTGAAAATCAATTGTGAGTTTAAGACCGTTATATAACTTTATTATGTGTTTTATGTTGTGTATTAAATGATTAATTAGGTAAACCCTAATTAAAAATTTAGAAACCCTAAATAATTTTTAGAAAACCCTAAGTTATTAAAAACCCTAATTTTAAATGCTAAACCCTAATTTGAAACTCAAATTAGAGATCAAGATTGATTGGTGATTGTGTTAATGTGATTAATTAACAAGTATTAGAATTACAATTGTTAATTATGGAATCCCTAAATTGTTAAACCCTAATTACTAAACTAGAACCCTAATTTAGTAATTGGAAACCCTAATTATAATTTAGTAACCCTAATTATCAAAATTATAAACCCAAATTGCTAAATTAGCAAAGTTAATTATAATTAGTGATTTTAAACCCTAATGTTCCTGTATAAAGTAATTAGAAAGTTAATTTAATTAATGAAACCCTAATTTCAAAATTTTAGAAACTAAAATTTATTTAATTTTTGTGCAAACCCTAAATTGGAAATTCTATAATTGTTTTGGTGCTAAACCTTGGGGTTTAAACCCTAAGGTTTTACTGAATGACAAGAATGCCATTAAAGGTTTAAGCCAAATGACCTTTTTACCCGTAGTTTCATTATTGAAGCTAGTATAGGTTTTGATAATAGGGGAAGTTGGTGACCAAATCCAACAACCCCATGTGATGAAAAATGACAGTAACAAGTCTCTATATCAGCCATTACATGTATCTAGCACTTCTATATATATTGAAAGAGAGAAAATCATTTGCTCACTTATTTTTGTCCAACTCTCATCCTTGAGCTTCTCTTTCTAAAACACACGAATTTCATAAGCATATCAGTCCCTAAGAACATCCCCACGATCAACCATAACATATCATAAGCACAGAATCAAAGATTGATCAAATAAGGTATAAACCCTAACCATGAAATCTGACCATAAATCTGTTGTTAGATGTTAGATTTTTTTTGTTAAATATGTTATATAAGGTGTCTAATGATGATATGGGTTGCTAGATGTTAGATCCATAACATCTAGAGGCTCGGATTTGAAGATTTGCCAAATCTGGAAAATATTCAAATTGTGGTCTGACAACCAATGTCAGTGACCACATATCCTTGTTCATGTATGCTTTTTGTTGTTTAAAGGTTTAAATATGTAGTCTGACATGTAGTCTTTAATCTGGAACAAGAATCAGACTTAGTTATGGTCTATATTGCAAGATATTGTTAGTAAAAAGTCGTTGACCGACAATAACTAGACAAAATCTGGGAAACCCAAATCTTGCCCAGAAATGGTCTGACAAGGCTTTTGAGGCCTCTGATCTCGTAACGTATTGTTAATTTTTGTTTGTTGTTGTGATATGGTTTATTGTATGGTAGTTATACTACATGTTGATGCTCTTAGATCATTTTATCACAAACATATCTTTGGAATTGGGGATGGTCAAACCAGCGAAAAGTCCACGGATGAGCTTTACGGGTAACCCGAAAAGTTCATGAGTAGGCTTCCGGACACGGTGGTTTACTTGGACTGCTTTTTATTTATTATTTTTTGTTGATATGATGATTGGATGTAATAGATCCTGTTCATGCATGTATGTTGTACACACACTTCGGAAGCCTTAAATCACTAAAATTTTACACGAGAAACAAGTAGTGGAAGCCCAAAGTAGGCTAGTCAAACTGTTCTCTTCATTTATGGCTAACCCAAAAAATGAAGAACAGCTCTGACAGCTTGTTCAAGGCTCCAGATCTCGTTGGTTATGCATGTTATGATGATGTTTATTGTTTGATCGTGTAGTCTTGTATTTGTACTACATGAAAAGACCATCAAAATGTCCGGAAACAAATTTATCAGCGTTTAATCAATGGTCAAAGTAAGACCTACCATGAAAACGCCTTATATGAATGCATGCAAAGAAATGAAGAACACTTATAGCGACCGTTATGACACTATAGGTGGTCTTTTGCGAGATGATTCTATATAAAAATTATATGTTTATTAAATAATTATAGAAAATTAGTTTTTAATTATGAAAATACAAAATAAATTCCTAAAAATTATTTTAAAATCCAAAAATTAGTTTTTTAATTATTTTGAATATATTTCATAAATATTTAATATTTTTGAATATTAAAAGGTATTTAATTTATTTAATTATAATATTAAATAAATTAGTTAAAAATGATTTTAATACTTGAAAAATCATTTAAAATTATATTATGATATAGGAAAATAATTTAAGTTATTTTTGATAACTTTTAAAATTTTTGTGATGAATTTCATTAATTAATTAATATTAATGGTAATTAAATTTATTTAATAAATGTATTAAATAAATTATGGAAAATAGAATTAATGATTTAAAAATTATAGAAAAATGATTTAAAGGTTATTTAAGTTATAAAATATAACTTTTGATATTTTGTCATGAAAAATATTAATATTTTAATATTAATGATATTAGATTTATTTAATAATTATATTAAATAAATTAGTTTAAAAATATTTTAATATTAGAAAAATTATTTTAAATGAAAATAAATAGTTTAATAATATTTTAAGTTATAAAATATAACTTTCAATATTTAAAGGTAAATTCTTATAATAAATAATATTATAGTAGATGAATATTTACAAATAATTTTATTTTAGAATTATTGATTATTATAAAGTATATTCTTATAATAAATAATATTATAGTAGAAATGTTTTATTAATTATTTTCCATAAAAATATAATTATATATTATTTAAATAATATATGAAATGATTTTTAGAATTATTATAATAATTATTTATTTTATTATATGAATTTAGGCTAGATTAATTAAGTTAATTATTTTAACTTAATTAATAATGTTAAATATAAAATATAAATCAGATATGGAATCCAAACCCTAATTTTGGATTTTTATCAATGGATGAGAATAATAATATAATAATATTATATTTTGATTTTTTAGTACTATAAATATGTACTTTATGTACGTATTGAAGATGGTTGGTCAATTATGGTGTTTAATTTCAGAACCCTAATATTAATTGGTTAAACCCTAGTTTTATTGGGGGAAACCCTAATTTGAAAATCAATTGTGAGTTTAAGACCAAGTATATAACTATGTTATATATATGTTTTATGTTATGTATTAAATGATTAATTAGGTAAACCCTAAACCCTAATTAAAAATTTAGAAACCCTAAATAATTTTTGGAAAACCCTAAGTTATTAAAAACTCTAATTTTAAATGCAAAACCCTAATTTGAAACTCAAATTAGAGTTCAAGATTGATTGGTGATTGTGTTAATGTGATTAATTAACAAGTATTAGAATTACAATTGTTATTTATGAAAAGCCTAAATTGTTAAACCCTAATTTCTAAACTAGAACCCTAATTTAGTAATTAGAAACCCTAATTATAATTTAGTAACCCTAATTATCAAAATTGTAAACCCTAATTGCTAAATTAGCAAATTTAATTATAATTAGTGATTTTAAACCCTAATGTTCCTGTATAAAGTAATTAGAAAATTAATTTAATTAAGGAAACCCTAATTTCAAAATTTTAGAAAACTAAAATTTATTTAATTTTTTGTGCAAAACCCTAAATTGGAAATCCTATAATTGTTTTGGTGCTAAACCTTGGGGTTAAACCCTAAGGGTTTGTTTAATGACAAGAATGCCATTAAAGGTTTAAGCCAAATGACCTTTTTACCGTAGTTTCATTATTGAAGCTAGTATATAGTTTTTGATAATAGGGGAAGTTGGTGACCAAATCAACAACCCCATGCTGATGAAAAATGACAATAAGTCTCTATATCAGCCATTACATGTATCTAGCACTTCTATATATAGATTGAAAGAGAGAGAAAATCATTTGCTCACTTATTTTTGTCCAACTCTCATCCTTGAGCTTCTCTCTCTAAAACACACAAATTTTATAAGCATATCAATCCTAAGAACAACATCCCGATCATCAACCATAACATATATCATAAGCACAAAATCAAAGATTGATCAAATAAGGTATAAACCCTAACCATGAAATCTGACCATAAATCTGTCGTTAGATGTTAGATTTTTTTTTTTAAATATGTTATATAAGGTGTCTAATGATGATATGGGTTGCTAGATGTTAGATCCATAACATCTAGAGGCTTGGATTTGAAGATTTGCCAAATCTGGAAAATATTCAAATTGTGGTCTGACAAACAATGTCAGTGACCACATATCCTTGTTCATGTATGCTTTTTGTTGTTTAAAGGTTTAAATATGTAGTCTGACATGTAGTCTTTAATCTGGAACAAGAATCAGACTTAGTTCTGGTCTATATTGCAAGATATTGTTAGTCAAAAGTCGTGGACCGACCATGACTGGAAAAAATCTGGGTAACCCAAATCTTGCCCTAGAAATGGTCTGACAATGCTTTTGAGGCCTCTGATCTCATAGCGTATTGTTGATTTGTGTTTGTTGTTGTGATATGTTTATTGTATGGTAGTTATACTACGTGTTGATGCTCTTAGATCATTTTTATCACAAACATACTGGAATTGGGGGATGGTCAAACCAGGCAGAAAGTCCACGGATGAGCTTTCTGGGTAACCCAGAAAGTTCATGAGCGTGGCTTCGGACATGGTTTGACCGGACTTGTTTTGGCTATTCTTTAGTTGATATGATGATTGGATGTAATAGATCTGTTCATGTATATGTTGTCTACACCTTTGGAAGCCTTAAATCACTAAAATTTTACACGAGAAACAAGTAGTGGAAGCCCACAGTAGGCTAGTCAAACTGTTCTTCAATTATGGCTAACCCAAAAAATGAAGAACAACTCGACATGACTTGTTTCAAGGCTCCGATCTCTCGTTGGTTATGCATGTTATGATGATGTTTATTGTTTGATCGTGTAGTCTTGTATTTGTACTACATGAAAAGACCATCAAATGTCCGTAAACAAATTTATCAACGTTTAATCAATCATGGTCAAAGTAAAGCCCCACTAAAAGCTTTTTTATGAATGCATTAAGAAAATGAAAGAACACTTATAGCGACAATTATGTCACTATAGGTGGTCTTTTTAGCGATTCTATATATAAAAAAATATATTTTTATTAAATAATTATAGAAAATTAGTTTTTAATTATGAAAATACAAAATAAATTCCTAAAAATTATTTTAAAATCCAAAAATTAGTTTTTAATTATTTTGAATATATTTCATAAATATTTAATATTTTTGGAATATTAAAGGTATTTAATTTATTTAATTATAATATTAAATAAATTAGTTAAAAATGATTTTAATACTTGAAAAATCATTTAAAATTATATTATGATATAGGAAAATAATTTAAGTTATTTTTGATAACTTTTAAATTTTTGTGATGAATTTCATTAATTAATTAATATTAATGGTAATTAAATTTATTTAATAAATGTATTAAATAAATTATGGAAAATAGAATTAATGATTTAAAAATTATAGAAAAATGATTTAAAGGTTATTTAAGTTATAAAATATAACTTTTGATATTTTGTTATGAAAATATTAATATTTTAATATTAATGATATTAGATTTATTTAATAATTATATTAAATAAATTAGTTTAAAAATATTTTAATATTAGAAAAATCATTTTAAATGAAAATAAATAGTTTAATAATATTTTAAGTTATAAAATATAACTTTCAATATTTAAAGGTAAATTCTTATAATAAATAATATTATATAGATGAATATTTACAAATAATTTTATTTTTTAGAATTATTGATTATTATAAAGTATATTCTTATAATAAATAATATTATAGTAGAAATGTTTTATTAATTATTTTCCATAAAAATATAATTATATATTATTTAAATAATATATGAAATGATTTTTAGAATTATTATAATAATTATTTATTTTATTATATGAATTTAGGCTAGATTAATTAAGTTAATTATTTTAATTTGGGGCGATTTATGATGAAAATTTGCGAGGAAAAAATATATTTAGTGAAGGAATTATTACTCACTATATATCATTATTCGAAGTTTTTTGTGAGGATAAAATTGGTCGCTATCTTGTTCTAAATAATTTTTTTGAATTAATTGTGGTGAATATAAATACCTTAAATTTTTTACAATTGTAAATTTAATTTTAATAACACTTTTAAATAACTTACAATATCAACTATTTATTTTATTAAACTATAAAATAAATAACTTTATACTAGGTTAAACTTTAAAATTTCTCCATAAAAGTTTTTTCTTATGATCATAATTAAATAAAGTCAGGCAAGCTGCATAGTGAAACAAGTCCTGCGAAAATTGAAACAAGCGACTCAAGAAAAATTGAAACAAGTCAGGCAAGCGACACAGTGCGTGATTCGTGAGAAAGGGAAGCAACTCAAGCAAGCGAGATAGGGTCGAAGCAAGCTAGCTAGATCAAGGGTTTCGCTCAATCCTTAGCCAAAATTGAAGATTCAACAAGATAGATGCTAGCTAGATCTCTACCAATTTGGTTTCCCCTCTCTTCCTTGGCCATAGTTTAGGCGAGAGAAATAAAAAATTAGCGCCAAATTTTTTCGCAATTAGCGAGATTGAGATTTGATTGTGTGAATAATGTTTCGTATGAGTAAAGGGATTATCATTAATCCCAAAATTTTACCCCAAAATTCATCTTCGCATCTTCAAATCTGCACCTTCTGTCCCAATTGCAGAAGCCCTAACTTCGAAGACCCAAAGACCCGTCAATTTGTTAGAAGGTATTTTTTCCAACAACTTGTTCATCCGTATTTCATTAGTTGCTGTAATGATTCATATATATATACAAACAGTACATGTATGTATGTGTGTATTTGTTTGTGTAAGAGACATTCTTTAATATGCACAAGTATTATGGTTCTGTTTGGTTTATGAGAAATTGTTGGGAAGGACAATAAGTACATAAAAGAAAATGGAAAAAAAGATAAACTTATATTTCCTGTTGTTTTTACTTGAACTAATTGTCTCACAATTTTGTTGTGCTTTTTTATATGCATAACCACTAAACAATACTCCCTATGTCCAGGAAAAGAGTAACATTTTTCTGGACTGATGGAGTTTTAAATTTAGTGCCTGCGATTATTTCCCTCTCTTGTGTATTGTTGTCAAAGGAGTTATGTTTAGTTTTGTGTAGTTTTAGTCTTTACTTATTGTGCCTCTGTTTTCTCAATGGCCAACTGGAGCTGTACATATATTATCATGCTGAATTGTTTTTGTTGTTGGGTAACAATTGTGTTAATCAGTTCACCTAGGGTCATGTAAAAACTTATCACGGGCTTGAATTTTGTAGATGTTTTTCCATAATTAACTAATTTTACATAATTTTGTACCTTTTACAAACAAATCTAGCTTTATGTATGACATTAAACTATAAATTTACTCAATCTTCCCGTTTATACAAAAGTAAGTCAACATTGTGTTAGCATCTAATGTTTCAGGTGCAATGTATGACAATTATGGTTATGCTAGATTTTAATCGTACATTGGAATATCATGTAACATGTTATATGTTAGAAAGTTGTGCAATTTTTCTGTTAGGAAGATGTTTTGTGGTAAGGGCATCAATCATAAGTGTTCTAGCTATTATTCGACCGCATGCACTGGGATGGCTCCCCCTTTTAAGCTCGCCACAATTTTTTGCATTCTCCTTCTTAGAGATAATTGAGGCTACTCGGAACTTTGATCCATCCTGATAGATTAGAGATAAGAAATGTGGGTGTGTTTACAAGGGCCTTGTTCACCTTGTGAAGGTTGCTATAAAGATGATGCCCTCACATGGTTCTCAAAACGATACAAAATATGAAAATGAGGTAATTTTTTTCTTTCCAGATATCTTGATGTAAATGCATTTGTATTCAATTTCTTGCAAGGTACTTATGTAGGACCATACTATGGTGGATAATGATTGAGACATTATACTACAAATTTTCATAAATGACCATAGAAGCTAAAGCTGATAACCTTTGTACTTTGATTTGAATCAACTGTACATGTCAATTTTGGTGACTAATAAATATACAGAATGGTGGCATGATATTATTATTTGTATCGTTAGTATGGGGTCTTTACTCGACGATGTGAAGTCCCTTTCAGTTTATTTAGTTTGCCTATTTAAACTATCAGACATGACCATCTATTATCTGGTATTATTGTTCAGTACTAGCTTCATTAGAATTGTATGCTATTTGTAGACTTGTACAAAATATATGCTCTTTTATAGCTTCTCCTACCTGTTTGCATCTTTTCATATGCCGCTTTATAGATAATATGGTTTATGTACATAGTCCTACATTTAAATAAGGTTATTAGGAAATTCTTGGTGCATTCCTTTTGGAATCTCCTGAACCATATTGCCGATATATCCCCTCTTTCTTCAGTTTTGTTAAATGTTGACAAAAATTTTTGGCTGTTCGTTCTTAGTTGCTAGAGAGTTCCTTAAGTTAGAAAAGATGTGGTCTGGAAACTAGATGTCCAATTTCAGTCTTATATCTCACTCTCTAAGCAAGAAGGAAATTTTAAGGCTGAATTATATAAGATTTATGTTTCTAGCAACTTCTCTCTGTAGTTCTTGCCATGCTGCTTGCTTAATGGCATCAAAGTTATATTTGACACGCATAAACTTTTGAGGCTCACGTGTAAGATTTAATGATGTATATTTTTCATGAAATTAGCCAACGATAAAACCAAACTATTTGGTGCCATGTATTTTCCTTTGACAAAAACCATTGGCATTTCTTCATTACATCTCTGTTGTTTAATGCAGGCAGTAGTTTTGAGTAGGATGAGACACCCAAACCTTGTCCAACTGGTTGGAATCTGTCCAGAATCTCGGTCACTTATTTATGAGTATTCTGAAAATGGCAGCCTTGAAGATCGTCTGGTTTTCCAGGGAAATACCCCACCTCTTCCATGGCAAAATCGAGTTAAAATGGCCACCGATATATATGCTGCTATTATCTTCCTCCACTCTAACAACATGTGCATTGTCCTTAGGAATTTAACACTCACCAACATCCTCCTTGATGCAAACTATGTCAGTAAACTTAGCAACTTGGGAATCTTTCATTTTATCCCCCCTGATGCAAGTCCAGAGGCGTCTATCTATGTGAATCCCGAATTTAATGAGAATGGAGAGCTCACTACGGAATCAGATGTCTTCTCATTTGGGATTGTTTGGTTATGTCTGTTAACTGGGAGTTCGGCCTTAGGGATAATAAAAGATGTGAAATGTGCACTAGAAAAAGGGAACTTCAAAACAATTTTGGACTTTTCAGTCGGGGATTGGCCACTTGAGCTGGCAAAACAGTCGACTCACTTGGCATTGAGGTGTTGCAAAAAGAAAAGATTGGATCGGCCAAATCTCATCACAGATGTTTGGAGTCTGATTGAGCCGATGAGAGGTTTATGCACTTCATCCTCCCTGGACTCTGAGGGGAAGCGTCGAATTCCCTCTCATTTTGTCTGTCCAATTTTCCAGGTAATAATAGCATTACTATGTTTTGCATCAGTATGTCCCATATTTGCTAAACATGTTTCGTGTATTATTATAGTATTTAGTCACAATGATAGTAGTTTCCATTCTCCAGGATCACCAGTTAAAATCATGCCATGTCTTGTCTGAACTGATGTGCCTTTCAGTTTACTGGAAAGAGCCACATTGTAGTTTCCGATGGTGGTTGAATATTAATATGAAAATTTAAGGATATTATGTTTTGAGAAATAGGACTTGGTTTAAATTTTTTTACAATTTTGGGAATGTACAGGAAGTAATGGAAGATCCATACATAACAGATGCCATAAAAGGATGGTTGAACAGTGGCCACAAGACTTCACCTATGACAAACCTTAAGCTTGATCACTGTGATTTACTCCACAATTATGCTCTTTATTATGCAATTCAAGAGTGGCAACAACAATCCTGAACCTGTTACATGTTGACAGAATTAGTAATTTTCATGAATCTTCTCAACTTAGTAATCCAATAGCTTCTATGTGAAGGAGATACTGAGATTAGGCATACTAAGATAGCTTCTTTGTGAATCTTTTCAAATTAGGCATCCTGGTTGAGATTCTATGTGAAGGAGATACTGAGAAGGCACAATAGCTTTTCGCTAAGAATATGCATGTCCAAAAATTCTTGAAGCTGTTATGGTATTGCTATAGTGTGAACTACAAAATGCATAAAGAAGTATACATTTCAACTCAACTTTGAGCTCAAGAGGTCCCAGTGATTATTGCCTTAATGCCTTGAAAAACAAATTTAATTTTTTTGTGACACTTCAACATATTTTCTCTTTCTCAAACCATAGAATGCATCAATTGGTTTGTGCTCAAGCTCATTGACAAGAACTTATACAAGACACAGATAAAACATGGCAAGATCATGGGCGTGGAGCAGTTAGTGGTGGCATGATCCTAGAGAATCCTTTTCTTCTTATAAATAAACTTCTCTTGAAAATTTTCATTTTCTATTCCTTTTTCTTTGGGTGGGTTGGGGGTCGGGAGGGGGGCTTGTATGCATGTAGCTATAACATCTTATTGCTTTTTATGTAGGGATCTTTTGGTTTCCTTCAGGAAGGCAACTAGACAGAAGCCCCTAAAGATTATAATTTACAGGTTAATTGTCCTTGGTGTTTTTTAGTCGTAAATCTTTGAAATCTAGTTTGTTTTATTTTTTGTTATTATGTTTATTATTCTATTGATAGCTAGATTCTTCAGAGCTAATGTATTGACATTTTTATTGTTTATGCATCATACTTCGAACGAACAAAAAAAAAGAGTATTACCGATTTGTAAATCATGGCATTCATTTTTTTAGAATTTCTATCACCTCGTACAGTTTTCACGTCATATATTTTGGTGCTAACAAGTAACAACACTTGTCTTCGGTTCATAGGATGTGTACACCCATCATCTCTACGTCTGGCCTCTCCTATCTCTTTCATGACTGCTCCTTTATCTTCATCATCATCATACCACATTAACAATGCATGCTTGGCGATTTCTTATGAATAAGGTTAATTTAACATGCACAGCCCATTGGCAGGTAGATTTCTTATGATTCTTAATAACAAGGTTAATTTAATATGCACACTGCATCATCATGATCTGGTAGAGGAATCTTTACGGATCATCTGTTCATATACAGGAGGTGTTTATTTACGTTTGAAAGATGTGTAATATTTTGTGTTTTGCCAGCTAAAAGGGCTAATTGGGTTTATCAGACTCCCATTTGATCACAAATTTATATTAAGTCAAACATTTTCCATAGTTTCTTATGGAGAATAATTTGTCCACGGATGGTGTGAGTGAAGGCCAATTTTATCAAGTCCTGCATTATGAGTTAGATGCTATTAACAAGGTTAGTGGTGTTTTAATTTACTTTTTTTCTCTTTTAAGTAGAGAAGTTGAAACAAGTAGCTCCAATTGTGGCACTAACAAATAAATCCTATATAGGCATGTGCATCTTTAGAACCCAATTACCAACCTCCTGTGACTTTTATTGTGGTGCAAAATCGACATCACACTCAGTTGTTTACTAACAACCATAAGGACCGAAGCAGCATTGACAAGAAGAGTGGAAACATTTTACCTGGTACGCTACTACTGTTTATGTGAAACTAAGCCCTTTTCTATATATATGTAAATAATTGTATCCCTGACGCTTCACTTATTTATGTGATGGCATACATTTCTTGCATTTTCAGAGCAATCGTGGCTTGATACTAAAATCATCATCCAATAGAAGTTGATTTTATCTCTGCAGACCATCTTTGGTATTCGTGAGAATATAACTTCAGTCGAGTGACCTTTTTCACTCCTCTCATGTATAACATTAGTTTGAAGTTTTAACTATGAGGAACTTCACTTATCCTTCAAAATCTTTCGGTTATCTAATGAATCACCTTCCTTTCATTTTTATGGTAGGGGACTAGTCGGCCTACTCATTACCATATTCTTTGGGATGAGAACAATTTTATAGCAGATGGAATTCTGTCTTTAACAAACAACCTTTGTTACACTTATGCAAGGTGCACACGTTCTGTTTCTATTGGTAGGTTGATGTTCTTCTTTGTAAATGGTTGTCTGTATTGATCATCCCCGACCCTCTCTCCCCCTCTCTCTTGCCTAGCCCAAATACCAACTAGTCCAACTTCAAATCGGACGCATACATACATCACCCATTAAAAGGCTTTGGCCCAATTTTTAGTAGCTAGTGTCACGCCCCTTATCTTATTCACACATTTTCGATGTGGGATTGGGGTATTAAACACACACACTCTCTCTCTCTATGCCACATACTTGATGTAAGACCGGGGAGTAACACATTGTGTGTAGCAACTTTAGTCGGCCTCTAAGTTATTGATAAAACCCAAACCCAACCTATGAAGCTAATTGAGGAGTTACACCACCAAAATAGGGTAATCCTATTGGATATCCCAAAATATAAAGTTTAACACGGTGACATGAGAGTAAAGTAAATTGTTGCAGTTTTGAAGTGCAAATAACATTGACTATCAAAATATTGGGAGTATGTATTGATACATACTTATGGATGGTGATAATCACGAGTAGCAATAGTAAAACCAAAATAATGGTTTTATTGTATGCATTTTTACTTTCGTATTCTTTACCATTCATCTATCCATTTAGCTGGAAGTTATTACATTCTTTGAATTCAATTTATTCAAATCATCTTTTAATCTTTTAATGTAAGAGTCTTGTGTATTATATGTTTATACTAAGAGATTTAACTTGCAACTGATAAGCCCTTGATTTTGTGCAGTTCCTCCAGCATATCATGCCCATTTAGTTTGCATTTAGGGCAGATCTGCTTGGGAACCGAAATGCAGGAGAATGGAAGCTGTGATGGTCAAGGTGTCAATAGTACTCGAGATGCTGGAAAGTCTGGAGTACGACCATTGCCATCCCTCAACGTGAATGTCAAAAGAGTAATGTTTTATTGATCATTTTTGTTCTCCTAGTTCTATAGAAGTTGTAGTACAACTTAAGTGTACAGGCTGCCATCGTGTCTTTCTATTTAAGAAATGTTTCTGTAGTTAAAATAATTTTTGAGGTAACTATTTGTATATGATATGCCAATGAGCTTGAATCCACACCGGTTATTTTCTATACTGAAACATAATGACCGAAGTATTTTATATTGCAATGCTCAAAAAGTTAAATAACAGCTTCACTGGACTAAACACACAAATGATAACCTTACCCTCATCACTTTTAGGTAGAGGTAAAAAGAATAAGGGGCTGAGCAGATTATAAGTTTATGAACTAGTTAGTATCTATAAGGCACACAGCTAAAGAGATGCGGGCAGCAGTAGAAACCGAGAGAAATCTTCAAGCTGTAAAAACAGATAAACAAGCCGAGTATATTCGCATAACTTGCCGAATACCTTCTTCATTTTCATGTTGTGGTTGGTGCTGCTCTTGAAATTTGAATTACCTAATGCTGATAATTTATTTAGTTTAGATTTGTACTGACCTTTGTAGTGTTTGTAAAATCCATTTCCATTGTTGTTGTGGTGGTGGTTGTTATCATTGTATTGTTATCCTTTCAGTTTTTTTATGTTAGTTTATAAATTTTGTAGGTTCTATGATCTTTGCGAGACCAAGAAAAATTTTTGTAGTAATCGTGACTTGAATATTATTTATTTATATGTGGAGTATTGATTTTATTAACTTTTTATGCATTAGCTTATCAATTAGTTTGAAATAAGTATGACAATATTTATTCTTGAAATATTAAATTTAATATTTCTTATTGAGATTAATAATAATAATAACAAATATGAAAGCACTTTGTTTTGAAAATCAATTATAATTTCCGGTGAATTTTGATGATTTAGCAAATAATTTTTATTTAAAATTTATAATTTGTAAAGGAATTTTTCTCTCACTAAACTAAAAAAGATTCTCAATTTATAATTAGTGAAAGAAAATTTTCTCTCGTTAAATAAATTTGTTCTTCACAATATATTATTTGTGAGGGAATAAAGTTATTCACTAATTTCAAATAGTCATTCTTAAAATATTATTTGTGAAGAAACCCAATCTTTCACTAAATAACAATATTCCATTACTAAATACAATTTGTGAATAAAAAGTTATTCACAATATATCCTTCACAAAAAAAATATTTAGTTACTTTACTTAGCGAAGGATACCAAATTGCGAGGAGTGTCTAATGGCATTAAATGTGAAGGAAATATTTCTTCGCAATAAATCACTTGTGAGTGATATAGGGCCTCTAGTGAAGGATTTTCCTTCACTAGAGGCCATTTTTGGTGTAGTGATTTTCTATATAATTAAATCACGAAATTTTGCGTATAATTTTTTTTTATTTTAAGGATGAGGATTTGTACAAGATAATGTGTGTATGTAATTATGTAATAAATAAAAATATAATTATTGCATGAATGTTTACAAATATGTTTATTTTAGAATTATTGATTATTATAAAGTTTATTCTTTTAATAATTAATTATATAGTAGAAATTTTTTATTATTTATTTTCCATGAAAATATAATTATATACTATTTAAATAATATATGAAATGATTATTAGAATTATTATAATAATTAATCTATTTTAATATATGAATTTATGCAAGTTTAATTAAGTTAATTATTTTAACTTAATTAATAATGTTAAATATGAATAATTATAACAATTATGTTATTATATGAATTTTTACATATTATTAAGTTAATTATTTTACCTTAATTATTAAGGTTAAATATGAAAGATAAATCAGATATGGAATCTAAATCCTAATTTTTGGATTTTTATTAAGGAATGAGAATAAAAATATAATATTAATTATATTTTAATTTTTCGATCTATAAATATGTATTGTATATATATTATTGAGGATGGTTGGTCAATTATGGTGTTTAATGCCGAAACCCTAATTTTACGGTGGGAAACCCTAAATTGAAACTCAATTATGAGTTTAAGTCTGTTATATAACTGTGTTATATGATCTATGTTGTGTATTATATAATGATTTGATTAATTAGGTAAACCCTAATTAATATCTAGAAAACCCTAATTAATCTTTAGAAAAACCCTAATTATAAAACCCTAATTTCTAAAATTAGCTCGAAACCCTAATTGGAAACCTAAACTGGAGTTTGTGATCAGTCAGAAATTGTGTTACTATGATTAATATCAGGTATAATAGATTTTATTGCTAATTAAGGT
Source organism: Panax quinquefolius (assembly GCA_020205615.1). Lineage (NCBI taxonomy): Eukaryota > Viridiplantae > Streptophyta > Magnoliopsida > Apiales > Araliaceae > Panax > Panax quinquefolius. The sequence goes on from CM035167.1 coordinate 103,733,380, forward strand.
AAACCTAATTAGTAATTTAAAACCGTAATAATTAGAAATCCTAATTGTGTTTCGAAAACCCTAATTATCAAAATCCTAAACCCTAATCGCTAAATTAGCAAGGTTAATTATAATTAGTGGTATTAAACCCTAATATTTCTGTATAACGTAATTATTAACCTATGCTAATTAACAAACCCTAATTTTCAAATTTTAGAAACTAAAATTTTATTTCTTTATAAACCCTAGTTGCTAAATCCTACTTATGCTTTGTGCTAAACCTTAGAGTTAAACCATAAGGATTAAACCCTAAGGGTTTGACAAGATACAATTTTGCCATTAAAATGAATAACCAAATGACCTTTTTGCCCCTCTTATATTATTAAAGCTAGTATAGGTTTTGACAATTAGGGGAAGTTGGTGACCAAACCCAACAACCCCATGTGATTATAATTGACAGTCATCAGCCATTTTGATCAACCATTCATGCATCCAAGACTTCTATATATAGATTGAGAGAGAAAATATTGCATTTGTTAGCCATTTTTGTACCAAACACTCAAACCTTTTCTCTCAACCCAAACCCATGAAAATTGTAAGTTTTAAAGTCACAAAATCAAGCCCCATGAATTTCATAACAACATCAGTAGCATAGAATTAAAGATATTTCATGGAAGGTATAAACCCTAACTTGAAAATCTGTCCAATAATTTGTTGTTAGATGTTAGTTTTTATTGTTAAAACATGTTGGTTATAGTGTATAATGATGATTTGGGTTGCTAGATGTTAGATCCATAACATCTAGAGGCTCGAATTTGAAGATCTACAAAATCAAGAAAAAAAAATTCGGGTTGTCTGACAACGAATGTCAGAGCCCATAGATACTTGTCTGTTTGTTGTTTGTGTTGTTTTAAGCTTCACATGTGTAGTCTGACATTAGCACTTTGTTCTGGAACTGGAATCGTGGTCGTTTGATGTCTAAAATTTGAGTTATTGTTGGTCAAAGGTCGTTGACCGACCAATGACTGAAGGAAATCTGGGCAGTCAAGAACATGCCCAGATTGTTCTGACAGGAAGTTTAAAGGCACAGATCTTGCATGTTGTTGATTATTTGTATTTTTTTGTTGTATTAAAGTTATAGTATGGTAGTTATACTACATGTTAATGCTCTTAGATTTCTTATATCATGAACATCCTGGATTTGGGACATGGTCAAACCAAGCAGGAAGTCCACGGATGAACTTTCTAGGTAAACCCAGAAAGTTCATGGGTGTGGTTTCTGACAAGGTTTAACCGGTCTTTATCTGATTATTTTTTTGTTTTTTTGTTTATGTTAAGTAATAGATATGTAGTATTACATGTTGGTTTTACATTGAAGGTTTTATATCACAAAAATAGCAACATGATTTCTTGTAGTGGAAGCCCAAAGTAGGCCTCACGAACTGTTCTTCATTTCTGGGTAACCAAGAAATGAAGAACAGCTTTGACAGCCATTTTCAAGGCTTATATCTACTTAATGTGACGTTGGTTGATCATTATTTTTGTTGCTTATTGTAATGTTGCAATTGTACTACATGATCGAACCAGAAACATTCCCTCAAACGTTAAGATCTGGCAGTTATATTTGGTCAAACTAGCTTGCCCATTTCCTGACATGAAGGTTCTAGGTTTCATGAAGAACATTAAAAACACCTATAGCGACAGTTTTGTCATTATAGGTGGTCTTTAGCGATAGACAGTGTATTTTAATTAATTTAATTTCTGAAAATTAATTATTTTAATTAAATAAATAGAAAACAATTGTTTTTAATTATTTAAAATACCAAATAAATTATTAAAAATTACGAAAATTAGTTTTTAATTATTTTGAATATATTTCATAAATATTTAATTTTTTTGGAATATTAAAAGTATTTAATTTATTTAATTATAATATTAAATAAATTAGTTAAAAATGATTTTAATACTTGAAAAATTATTTAAAATTATATTATGGTATAAGAAAATAATTGAAGTTATTTTTTATAACTTTTAAAATTTTGTGATGAATTTCATTAATTAATTAATATTAATGGTAATAAAAGTTATTTAATAAATGTATTAAATAAATTATAGAAAATAGAATTAATGATTTAAAAATTATAGAAAAATGATTTAAAGGTTATTTAAGTTATAAAATATAACTTTTGATATTTTGTCATGAAAATATTAATATTTTAATATTAATGAAAAATGATTTTAATATTAGAAAAATCATTTTAAATGAAAATAAATAGTTTAAAAATATTTTAAGTTATAAAATATAACTTTCAATATTTAAAGGTAAATTTCATTAATTATTTACTATTATCGATATTATAATTATTTAATAATTATATTAAATAAATTAATTTAAAATGATTTTATTATTATAAAAATCATTTAAAATGAAAATAAAGTATTTAAAGATATTTTAAGTTATAATAAATGACTTTTAATATTTTGATAAATAAAACATTATTACTTTCATATTAATGATAATTATTTAAAAATGATTTTAAATGTTTTAAAAATCATTTAAAGTAATAATATAAATACTTTAAAAATATTCTAAGTTATTATAAATAACTTTAATATTTTAGCAATGGTTTCATTAATAGTTTAATATTAATTAAATATTAATGATAAATAGAATTGTTTAATATTTAAATCATTTAATAATGATTCCGATGTTTGAAAATTCATGATAAATTATAATAAATGTTTTAAAATTATATTAAGTCATTTAAAAATAATATGACTGATACTAAGTTTCAGGACAGAGTCTTAGACTCGATAATTACCCGATAAAGCCGTCGGTACACCGACATGTTTTAGAAATTGATCTGGACTTAGATAATTTGATTAGATATGTGTTTATTTGTAATTCAAAGGTTGTTAATTAAACATATGTGACACTAAGATTAGGTTATGTGCTGATTGCAATAAGCAGTATTATGTGTTACGATATGTTATTCTAATCGATCAAATGATCTTATTACTGACAGGTGTTATATAAAGATAGAACTAAGTTACGAACTGTAAGCAGCGCATCAGACAAGTATCTTACCTTTGCATTGTTAGGTTTGTAATATTCATGATCGCAATCAAATTGCACAAAATAAGCGAAAACGTGTAAAAATTAGAGTTTAAAATTTTACAAACCATATACCCGGATCATCCTTTATGCACAATAATTAATTAAACGAAAAGATATGAAGAACAAGAATCATACCCTTGAATATTCGAGCTTCCTCAGGTACAAGTTCACCTCCAATTCTTTTCGCGTTCAACTTGAATCCACCGGTTTTGGTTCCTTCCTTTGATCAACGTTAGTCACCTAAGTGTTTGGCCTCTAGAGGTGATCCACCAAGAAACAATAAAGATTCAAGAAGATGGGTGTTTGGATAAACCCAAGTTTTTCTCTCTCTCATAGAAAAAGAGCGTACTCTCCCAACTGTTGGAATTATGTATGTCGATATCTGATATAAGACTCCTCTTATAAAGATATCAGGTAACCCTATTTAATTAAAAATAAGATATTATTTATTTAATTAAACTCTTTTAATTAAATGGGCTCCATAATCTTATTAGAGATAATTAATCAAACTCCTTTAACTAATTTTCCCTCCTAATTCTATTAGGAATAAATGAGAGTACTTATATTAAATTAATTCCTAAACTCTTTTAGAAATTAAAAAATAATAATTGTAATAATATTAATAAGACTCTCTTATTAATTTATATTTAATATTTCTAAATATTAAATAATAAATATTAAGCTATTTAATTTATTGTATCACCATAGATTAAATTAAATATACTTAACATATTATTATGATTATGCCATTAACTTCTTAAATAATTATTCTTCCTTTTATGGTGTGACCCTTTAGGTTCTCCATATTAAATCGGTTGTGAATAACTTAATTAGAACAATTCTAATCTTATTTAAATAAATAAATTAAATAATTAAATTATTAAAATAAATAATATTTATTCTACAATAGGGATAAGCCTCCCTAGCGATCAACGACTTTTTAGATAATATAGATTTCAACATTAATCATAAAAGAACCTTTGAGTAAATAGTTACTGTACAATTCAATCCTTCCACCATACAATGTCCCAATTAAATATAAGACATGGAATTACTTTCAAGTCTTATTTTATTTAATTATATGTATTTCGATCCTTAAATGCACAACTCCAAATAATGCAAGTTAGAAACTTTTTTCTAATTTCATTCTGCCTTGGCCAAGGACTACTGAGTTGTCATTTATCGAATCACATAGGACATTTCACTTCTTTTACTAGAAGTGGTAGATTCTTTATTGATCATACATTATCTCGATGTACAACTTATTATACCCAAGCATACCCTTTGATATACCTTAAAGGTCTTAAAGAATAAGTCAAAGTATAACTCATCATACACAAGATACTATGATGATCTCAAGTCCAAGGATCACTTGTACTACTATCACTACAGGAATTCCTATTGACATGCAAGTAAAACTCCATTACGTATTCCTTAGCGAGCCACGTTCAGTGAACTTATTCTATAATAAGCACCTACATACTTGCTTTAGTGTCTCCACACAAATGATCATGAGATCAGTCATCCTCATTCAATGAGCAAGCAACGTATGTACCAATCTATCCGGATTCACTAATCCCCAATTTAGTAATCCAACGATTGGGAACTATTTTAGTTTTAAGCTTTCTAAGAATTTAGATCACATTAGAATGATCATCATCATTATTCTAAAAGCATTGCTTAAAACTATGGGTTTATCACATATTATAAAGCAGCATCATGTAGATAATTAAAAGCATTTAATAAATTAATATTTTTTATTAATAAATGAATAAGATTATTTACAAAGTATATGCTTTATCATCAAACATGATTGGCTTGTGTGCATACTACTTTCAATCTCTCACTTGCACTAAAGCCAATCGCCATGGTATCTCATACTCTTCTTCTCTAAGTGACGATTATCCTGCTGTTGGATAAGCTTTAGTTAATGGATATGTAATGTTGTTCATGAGAGTCCACTATCTCTATAGTGATTTCCCATCTTTTAATGATTCTAATAATCAAATGAAAGTGCCACAACATATGTTTAGCTCCAAGATGAGACTTAGGAACTATTCCTAGTTCTGTAATGAACTTTTAATCCAAACAATCAACATGCAGCTTCATTTACAGCTATATACTTTATCTTTATCACTAAACCAGCAACTCTTTGCTGTTTGGAACCTTTCCAATTCACTGCACCACCGTTCAAGGTAACGCTTTACCTTAAAGTGGATTTTCTGTCGTCTTGGTCTGTCTGAAAAAACTTGAGTCTATTAAGCCCTCTAGTTTTAATTTAGACCAACCATAAATTTGATCACATCCTTAGTGCCGATAAAGTACTTTAAGATGTTTTTCACTGACTCATAGTGAACTTCTCCAGAATATGACTGATCATCATCAAGTCTCGTATATTTCATTGCATACATGATAATTACTCATGCGATCTCTCTTTTAGGAGTCTTTGGAGACTATTAAGAGAGATACACTCCATAGCTCATCAACATGAGACAAATCTTGGAGTTTGCCATGCTAAACGACTTTAGCATCAAATGAACATATGTTCCTTGGGTTAAGTCGAGCATCCTCTTAAATCTATCTATATAGATTTGTATCCCCAATAAAGATACTCTACCAAAATCATTCATGGAGGAATGTTTAGACAACTTTATCTTTACTGATTGTAGCATTAGTATGTCATTTCTTATCTATAGTATATCAACATATAATATTAGAAAAGTTACGACGCTCCCACTGACCCTTTTATACACACTAGAACTCTTACCTCATCGTATGTAACTCTGGATCATCATCTTCTATGATGTGTACCTCATCATCATCATCTATGATGAGTCCATACCTCCCAGGTATCTTCAGTACTATTCCAGACTTACAATTTGGTTGTGATACAATAGGTCTATCTACAGGTTCCTCTTATTTGACTTACAGTGTTTTGTGGTTCTTGAACTCTTCAAGATCTATTATCCTCCCACTAGCCCCTTCAATGATAAACACCTTTATCTTAAAAGGCAGCGTGTTTCGCAACAAACACCTTTTGCTAAGTAGAATTATAGAACATATACCCTAAACTTACTTTAGGATGTCCCACAAATTTGTACATGTCAAATCTTGTCCCAATTTTATCCTTTGAAACCTTTTCACATAAGTTGGACAAATCCTTATCTTAACATACTTAAGATTAAGAATCCTCCATGTCCATAACTTTTATGGAGTCTTGGGGCCAGATTTTGAGGTTACCTTTTCGTAGATATGCAACCATTTCTAGGACATGATCCTAGAAGGATACTAGAATGTCGGTAAAATCATTATGGACCACACCATGTCCAACAAGGTACGATTTTTCCTTTTAGATACATCAATCAATTATTGCGTATCAGGAGGCATCCATTGTGAGAAAACCATTTGAGATGATCTAAAAACTTATTGCATAAGTATTTATTCCTTGATCTAATTAAAGAATCTCAATACTTTGCCAATTTGTTTCACTTCTGAATTCTTTGAACCTTTCAAATAATTCACACTTGTATTTTAGCAAATACACACATTCAACTCTTTTAAAGATCATCTCCTTTTCTTATACTAGTTTGGTTAATTTGCAAAATTATTTTCACGTAAGTCAAGTATATAAAATCCATTAAGTAATATTCCAGTTCTATACAAAATATAATTATTATTATAAATAGAACAACAATTGTTCTTAAATATAATACCAAAGATTTCATTGTCGAACAATAAAATGAAATAATGTTTCCAACAAGAACTGGAATACAATAACAAATTATTGACTTAATAGACTTGCCCGTAGGCTGTGCTAAACTATAAGTTCCTATGGCTAATGCGGCAACCTTTGCTTCATTTTCTACACATAGGATTACTTATATTTGTTTAGCTTTCTACTTCTACTTGGTCCCTTCATAAATCTATATTTATGATAACCAAAGTCGGTATCCAATACCCAAGTAGAACCTTGACTTAAAGAAAATTTATTTTAAATCATGAACAAATTTATATTTGTAACAGAAGCTTCATTAAGCTTCATTGGTTAGCCTCTACAAGATGCTTCTCGCAGTTTTTTTCCAGTGTCCAAGCTTATTGCAGTGGAAGCAAACTCCTTTGTTATCCATATCAGTTTTGTTCTTATTATCCTTTGTTTATGCCTTTCTATTTACTTTCTTTGAATCATTCTTCTTTTCAGAAGATCCTTTGGCCCCTACCAATAAGACATGGTCTTTCTTGGTTGCAAAGTGACTCTCAACATTTTTCAATATGTTAAGCAGATCATCGAGGCTGATATCTAGCCTGTTCATATGAAAAATTCACAACAATTGTGAAATGAGTCTAGGAATGAGTGCAAGATCAAATCTTGGCTCAACTCTCCATCCATGACAAAACCAGTTGTCCTAATTGATCAATCAAATTGATTATGTTAAGGATTTTTGTCTGTACTATAGTGCCATTGGCCATTCTAGATCGGAAGAGCTCCTTAGATATCTGATATCAATCAGTCCTACTTTTCTCACCATCAACTACTTGATGTGCAGGAATATAGTAGGAGCATCCATAGTTTCTTGCTGACGCTGAAGCTTGTTACTCATGGATACGAGCATGATGCATTGAGCCAACTGTGCATCATCTTTCCACTTTCTAAAAATAGCAATCTCTTCCTTAGAGGCATTGTCTGCAACCATTGCAGGGATAGGCGTATTAAGGACATAAGATAGCTTTTCAGCCATGAGAACTATTCTCAAATTCCTTAACCAATCCGTTTAATACGTTCCGGTTAAATAGCATCTAATATGCTTCGTAGAGATAGTAATTTAGACATTGTAAAATTCTGTAAATAAATTTGTAATTAACAATATTTTAACGTACATTCTTTTATTAATTACCAAAATAAATTAAGTCTTGTTTTAAATTGGTATCTCCCACTATTTTCTTCAAACTATATTACCCTCAATATATATAGTTCGAAAATATCTAATTAAAGACATGCTAGTGAGAATAAGGATCCCATTTCAAATGTATATAGCCTTGTGGTGACACAATAAACTATATATAAATAAATAGGTAGACAACTCTTGTCAATTACATTAACTATGTAACTCCTTGTATTTTGTCTCTTAGATTATTTTGATCAAGTGGTGGCACATCCGAATCAAAATTATCCAAGTTAAGTCCAACCTAGCACTCCATATATTCAAAAAAGAAAAATATCATCCTTGTGGTGACACAACAAAACAATATTGTTCAATTTTCTTTATAAGCATCAAATGTGATAAATTAACATCTTAAATACTTAATACTTGCCTTGTGGTGACACACCAAACTCATATTAAATATTTAATACTCTATTAATTTTATCATGCTAGAAGGTGACGTTCGATATTCCAAATATCTTTGAACGCTTAGGACTTAATATAAAAAATTTGAGGGGTTTGTTATTAAAAAGTCTCATCTTGTTTAGCGCGCATGCACATATATATATATATAAAATACGCGTCATATTAATGAACATGCGAAGCATGTTTGCATAATATATAATATATATAGTATAAGCATGCACATATAGAATACTATATTCTACTTGGATTGATTATGGACTTTTATTCTAGTTTGGTTCACTGGAACCACCAAGTGAACCAAAAGGTCAAACCCTAGGGGTGCAAGAATTAATATTTAAATATAACTATTATATTTAAACTCGGGCTCCATTACAAATGGGTCTTCAAGCGCTCCTTGCCCCTTGATCTTTAATTTTTCAAAATTAATTCTAAGTATTCCTATTACAAAACTATTTAAAATAAATAGAAACCTTGATCAGCAGTCAAGGAGAAGTACATAGGAGGAAGATAGAATTTAAATTAAGAAAAATTAGAGAAGATGAGGTACGCAGACCCCATTTAATAAAACCCTTACATTCAAGCATCCAACTGAAATAAAATCTAACCACATTGGTCAATAGCCCATAATCATCCCATTTATTATCATACACATCATCATATGCATCAACAAATAACATTTATCTCATGAATAATAAACATTTAATATATATATTGATATCATTTAACGGGCAAATTTAGTTAGTATAAAATCTAATTTTGAATCAAAATAAACTCCTTTATTTTAATTCAAATTTAAATTAAAATAAAACTATTTTATTTTTATTTATCCAATTTTGAATAAAATAAACTATTTTATTTTAATCAAAATCTTTAATCAAAATAAACTCCTTTATTTTAATTAATTATGGAATCTAATTCCATGTAAAAAAAATACTCCTTTATTATAGGAAACACGGATTCTCTTTTCCTATTCACAAATAAACTCTTTTATTTTGAATAATGTGAATCTTATTCCATATCTAAATAAACTCCTTTATTTAAGAAAATTAGGATTCTCTTTCCTATTCGAAGTAAACTCTTTTATTTTGAATAATATGAAATCTTATTTCATATCTAAATAAACTCATTTATTTAAGGAAACATGAAATTCAATTTTAACTCCAATTAGTTATCATGGAATTCAATTCCAACTCTAATTAATTAGCATGAAATTTAATTTTAAAATTAAAATAAACTTTTTATTTTAATATTAAAATAAATCTTTTATTTTAAAATTAAAATAAACTTTTGTTTTAATTATAAAATAATTAATATATATATATATATATATATATATATATATATATATTAACCGTATATAACATACTATATATTAATGAAATCATGCATGGCTACGTGAATCCATCATATGTCAAGAATCATGATACTTTTGAAAAGATATCAGGTAAGTGGTAACTATTACCGTAGGAGTATATATTTTTTAAAAGGACTTCTCCTTGTAAAAGAAGATATCATATATATATATATATACACAATCACCTCCTGTATCCTTTAAAAAAAATATAGATTCATGATAACCTTATATACCAACCACCCACGCGAATCAGCAGCATGGAAGATTCAGTTCGCGGTATAAAAAGTTTTTTTTTTTAATTTTTATACAATAAAATTATGCCCAATTAAATTGTTCTAAACACATATCAATATACATATTAAATTTAAACAATTAATAATTCGCATAAAGGTTTGGCTCTGATACCACTGTTAGGTTTGTAATATTCATTAACGCAATTAAATTGCACAAAATAAGCGAAAACGTGTAAAAAATAGAGTTTAAAATTTTACAAACCATATACCCGGATCATCCTTTATGCACAATTATTAATTATACGAAAAGATATGAAGAACAAAAATCATACCCTTAAAGATTTGAGCTTCCTCAGGTACAAGTTCACCTCCAATTCTTTTCGCGTTTAACTTGAATCCACCGGGTTTGGTTCCTTCCTTTGATCAACGTTAGCCACCCAAGTGTTTGGCCTCTAGAGGTGATCCACCAAGAAACAATAAAGATTCAAGAAGATGGGTGTTTGGCTAAACCCTAGTTTTTCTATCTCTCATAGAAAAAGAGCGTACTCTCCCAACTGTTGGAATTACGTATGTCGATATCTAATATAAGACTCCTTTTATAAAGATATCAGGTAACCCTATTTAATTAAAAATAAGGTATTATTTATTTAATTAAACTCTTTTAATTAAATGGGCTCCCTAATCTTATTAGAGATAATTAATCAAACTCCTTTAACTAATTTTCCCTCCTAATTCTATTAGGAATAAATGAGAGTACTTATATTAAATTAATTCCTAAACTCTTTTAGAAATTAAAATAATAATAATTGTAATAATATTAATAAGACTCCTCTTATTAATTTATATTTAATATTTCTAAAATATTAAATAATAAATATTAAGCTATTTAATTTATTCTATCACCATAGATTAAATTAAATATACTTAACTATATTATTACGATTATGCCATTAACTTCTTAAATAATTATTCTTCCTTTATGGTGGTGTGACCTTTAGGTTCTCCATATTAAATCGGTTGTGAATAACTTAATTAGAACAATTCTAATCTTATTTAAATAAATAAATTAAATAATTAATTTATTAAAATAAATAATATTTATTCTACAATAGGGATAAGCCTCCCTAGCGATCAACGACTTTTTAGATAATATAGATTTCAACATTAATCATAAAAGAACCTTTGAGTAAATAGTTACCGTACAATTCAATCCTTCCACCATACAATGTCCCAATTAAATATAAGACATGGAATTACTGTCAAGTCTTATTTTATTTAATTATATTTATTTCGATCCTTAAATGCACAACTCCAAATAATTCAAATTAGAAACTCCTTTCTAATTTCATTCTGCCTTGGCCAAGGACTACTGAGTTGTCATTTATCGAATGACATAGGACATTTCTCTTCTTTTACTAGAAGTGGTAGATTCTTTATTGATCATACATTATCTCCATGTACAACTTATTATACCCAAGCATACCCTTTGATATACCCTAAAGGTCTTAAGGAATAAGTCAAAGTATAACTCATCATATACAAGATACTATGATGATCTCAAGTCCAAGGATCACTTGTACTACTATCACTACAGGAATTCCTATTGACATGCAAGTAAAACTCCATTAGGTATTCCTTAGCGAGCCACGTTCAGTGAACTTATTCTATAATAAGCACCTACATACTTTCTTTAGTGTCTCCACACAAATGATCATGAGATCAGTCATCCTCATCCAATAAGCAAGCAACGTATGTACCAATCTATCCGGATTCACTAATCCCCAATTTAGTAATCCAACGATTGGGAACTATTTTTTATTAATAAATGAATAAGATTGTCTACAAAGTATATGCTTTATCATCAAACATGATTGGCTTGTGTTCATACTACTTTCATGCATTTCCTTTATGCAATGGACATGAGTAAGAAGTTTCAGAATTATATTATTATTATGCTATATTATTAACCCTATTGTGATATATTCTATATCCGATAATTGTTTATCAACATGTTAGTATATGATAATTCAGATATATATTCTGTTCGTTAATTTCTATATATGGTTATACAAGTGTCCCCACTTGGATAATCATTGTAGTTAAACACATGTTGAGATATATATATATATATATATATATATATATATATATATATATATAAAAATTTATCTAAGCTATTTGACCCAGCTAGACACATATTCAAAAATATCGTTGAATAAGTTAAAACATTTTTGTATCCAATCAAATTATTTTGGTTCGGATTCCAGACTAAGTATGAACATCCCGATCATAGAAAAAAATTTATGCGCCAAGGCGGACAAAGGATGAACGATAATATCGTTCTAGCAAAGTAGTATTGATCAATATAGGGCACATTGGGCAGATCACCCTCGTGCCTATAAGTTATGAAGGTTTGCAGATGAAGTTCTGCTAAACCTTAGCAAAAACTAAAAACAATGTTCATAATCTGTCGACCAATACCTATATATATAGCAAAAACTAAAAACAATGTTCATAATCTGTTCATAACCTTAGCAAAAACTAAAAACAATTTTCAAAAATTTGAGTTAGAATTGTTATGTTGTTATTATCGGTTCAGTTTACTTCACAACTATAAATTCGTTGTAGAAGTGATGTACAAAGAAAACATTTATTCTTTCAGCTAATTATATTTATAATCGTTATTACTTGCTGGGCACTCAAATGCTCATCCTTGCTTAATTTAAATATTTTCAGCCAAGTGTGAACAGCTAGAAGGTTCGGCCAAGAACAAGGGAAAAAGGAAAGCAAACTGAATATGTGTAATGGTATCTTTTGTAATAGTTAGACTGTATTAAGGCAATGATATATATTATCTATCATGTAAGGAATTATAGTAAAGGTTACGTACTTGGGATTAGACTCTGATAAATGTAAATTAAGTTTGATTGTTATATTATTGTTATAATTATTAGTATTATTCCGCTCATAGAAATGGTATCGTGAAACACCGAGTTTGGGTTTCAAGTACCCGAATTTTGGGGCAACACATTATGGTATCAGAGCTTAGGGTTAAAAACCTTAGGTGGGTTAGACCTTAGGCTATAACCTTAGAACAAAGGGAAACGTTGAAAATACAAATAACTCATATAGAGTTTATAAGGAGATGAATTGAATAAATTCATCGTCAAACAAAATAAAAGATAACTTGTATAAAACTATTATTTGTTGTATGTATATATTAGTTGATAATCAGGATAACTTAAGTGTGTAAATGACAGATAGCAAAGGATTAGGATACCCTCAAATCGTAAAGTAGAAGTCAACCTCCATAACCGAGCCAATATCGAAGCCAATAGCTGAAATAGAGGCTCACATTGAAAGCTACCTCAATGAGGTAGTTATTTTTGAAAGTGTAGTACCGGACCCTGAAACGATAATGTAACTGATAGGTAGAGTATAGTTAAAGAATATAAGGATAAGCCCGAGTTTTTAAATTCATATATTGTGGTGAGTTCTTAAACTCATAATGCGTAGTAAAAAAAAAGTATTTTAGAATACCTTATATCATTCTTGAATTACTACTCCATCTCATCACCATCCCTTGAACCCTTGACTAAACGATTACCAAATGTCTACAAGGTGAACTAGTATAGTTAGGTGTGAATGGATTATTGAGGATAATGGAAATATATAGAATACTAAGCAAATGATCATTAGTGAATGTGTAAGAAATAAGTAATATTAGTATTACTTGAATATGTATGCTTTACGATGTGTAATGTAAGATTCTCAACTTTCGTATAAGTTGTGGCAGTGATTCCCGACTTTTATGTCACAAATGGATAGTGAATGTTTAAAGCAGTATGTGTTATGATATAAAGTACTATGAATTAGTTAGATGAAAATGATTTATTTAATCATATAATTCCGCCAAGACGAAAATGAAACCAAAGGACAGAAGAACCTATCAACAAAGCTGGAGGACAACCAGACCCAATGCAGAATTTGACGAATATAGACACTCAAGCAATGCAGAATGGATTACCAACCGCAGGAAATCAGTCAGACAATCGATTAGCAAACTTCGAAGACTTCAAGACAAACGAACAGCTAGGATTTAGAGGATCAACTGATCCTGTAGAAGTGGTTGTGATAGCTAGGGTAACGGAGGGGCAAAAGACAGCTTTTGCCACCTATACAGTGAAAGGAGGGGTGAATCTTTGGTGGGAGACAACTCAAGTTAAAGTTGGAGAAGGGAGTAGTGGTACTAGAACTAGAAAGAGGAAATGAGATAATGTTGGGAATACGGAAAATAGGCAAGAAAGTGGAAAGAAACAAGTTTTGCATTGTAGAAATTGTGGAAAGAATCATTCAGGAGAGTGTTTAAAAGGAAAGAATGTGTACTACAAGTGTGGGCAGGAGGGACATATCTCTCCTAACTGTCCCAATCCAAGAATTTACAGTGGGTGTTTTATTTGTGAATCAAAGGAGCTTAAGGTGAAAGACTGTCCAAGAAGGAGTAGGGGGCAAAGAATGCAAATACGAGGAAAGGCAGCAGGACATTAGCGATAACGGGACCGACTTCAACAAATGAACCAACAGAACAAACCAAAGGAGTCTTCAACATGACCGTTCAAGAAACTGTAGCAGCCGGGGATGCAACTCCAGGTATTACTCGAACAAATTTTATTTTCTTATATATTATTTTCTTATATATCGTAAATTATTTTATAAAGATATTTTGAAGGAGGAATTTGAGTTCTTTTAGGAATCAAATTTCTGTTTAATCAGAAAGACAAGCTTTATGTGAATAGTTAAAGATCAGTTCGATCAAATTATGATCGAGATCTACTTGCAATGATTGTGTATGCTATGTACCATGGTATGTATAGGTTTTAAAACGGTGATTCCGGGGACGGAATCTTTATAAGGGAAGGTGAATGTAATAACCCGATATTTTCTATATAATTAAATCAGGAAATTTTACGTATAATTTTTTTTTAAGGATGAGGATTTGTACAAGATAATGTGTGTATGTAATTATGTAATAAATAAAAATATAATTATTGCATGAATGTTTACAGATAATTTTATTTTAGAATTATTGATTATTATAAATTTTATTCTTTTAATTAATTTTATAGTAGAAATATTTTTACTATTTATTTTCCATGAAAATATAATTATATATTATTTAAATAATATATGAAATGATTATTAGAATTATTATAATAATTAATCTATTTTAATATATGAATTTATGCTATTTTTTAATTAAGTCAATTATTTTAACTTAATTAACAATGTTAAATATGAATAATTATAACAATTATATTATTATATGAATTTTACATATTATTATTAAGTTAATTATTTTACCTTAATTATTAAAGTTAAATATGAAAGATAAATCAGATATGCAATCCAAACCCTAATTTTGGGATTTTTATTAAGGAATAAGAATAGAAATATAATATTAATTATATTTTAATTTTTTAGTGCTATAAATATGTACTGTATGTACGTATTGAGGATGGTTGGTCAATTATGGTGTTTAATGTCGAAACCCTAATTTTACGGTGGGAAACCCTAAATTGAAACTCAATTATGAGTTTAAGTCTGTTATATAACCGTGTTATATGATCTATGTTGTGTATTATATAATGATTTGATTAATTAGGTAAACCCTAATTAAAATCTAGAAAACCCTAATTAATCTTTAGAAAACCCCTAATTATAAAACTGTAATTTCTAAAATTAGAAACCCTAATTGGAAACCTAAACTGGAGTTTGTGATCAGTCAAAAATTGTGTTACTATGATTAATATCAGGTATGATATATTTTATTGCTAATTAAGGTAAACCTAATTAGTAATTTAAAATTGTAATAATTAGAAACCTTAATTATGTTTCAAAAACCCTAATTATCAAAATCCTAAACCCTAATTGCTAAATTAGCAAGATTAATTATAATTAGTGGTATTAAACCTTAATATTCCTGTATAACATAATTATTAACCTAAGCTAATTAATAAACCCTAATTTTCAAATTTTAGAAAATAAAATTTTATTTCTTTTCAAACCCTAGTTGCTAAATCCTACTTATGCTTTGTGTTAAACATTAGGGTTAAACCCTAAGGGTCAAACCCTAAGGGTTTGACAAGTTACAATTTTGCCATTAAAATGATTTACCAAATGACCTTTTTGCCCCTCTTGTATTATTAAAGCTAGTATAGGTTTTGACAATTAGGGGAAGTTGGTGACCAAACCCAACAACCCCATGTGATTATAATTGACAGCCATCAGCCATTTTGATCAACCATTTATGCATCCAAGACTTATATATATAGATTGAGAGAGAAAAGATTGCATTTGTTAGCCATTTTTGTACCAAACACTCAAACCTTTTCTCTCAACCCAAACCCACAAAAATTGTAAGTTTTAAAGTCACAAAAATCAAGCCCCACGAATTTCATAACAACATCAGTAGCATATAATCAAAGATTTTTCATAGAAGGTATAAACCCTAACTTGAAAATATGTCCAATAATCTGTTGTTAGATGTTAGTTTTTATTGTTAAAACATGTTGGTTATAGTATATAATGATGATCTGGGTTGCTAGATGTTAGATCCATAACATCTAGAGGCTCGAATTTGAAGATTTACAAAATCTGGAAAAAAAAAAATTGACAACGAATGTCAGAGCCCATAGATCCTTGTCTGTTTGTGGTTTTTGTTGTTTTAAGCTTCACATGTGTAGTCTGACATTAGCACTTTGTTCTGGAACTGGAATCGTGGTCGTTTGATGTCCAGAATTTAAGTTATTGTTGGTTAAAGGTCGTTGACCAACCATGACTGAAGGAAATCTGGGCAGTCAAGAACATGCCCAGATTGTTCTGACAAGAAGTTTAAAGGCACAGATCTTGCATGTTGTTGATTATTTGTGTTTTTTTGTTGTATTGAAGTTATAGTATTGTAGTTATACTACATGTTAATGCTCTTAGATCTCTTGTATCATAAACATGCTGGATTTGGGACATGGTCAAACCAAGCAGGAAGTCCACGGATGACAAGGTTTGACCGGTCTTTATCTCATTATTATTTTGTTGTTTTGTTTATGTTAAGTAATAGATATGTAGTATTACATGTTGGTTATACATTGAAGGTTTTATATCACAAAAACAGCAACAGGATTTCTTGTAGTGGAAGCCCAAAGTAGGCCTCATGAGCTGTTCTTCATTTCTGGGTCATTTCTGGGTAACCCGGAAATGAAGAACAGCTCTGACAGCCATTTTGAAGGCTTATATCTACTTAATGTGATGTTGGTTGATCATTATTTTTATTGGTTATTGTAATGTTGCAATTGTACTACATGATCAGACCAGAAACATTCCCTCAAACGTTAAGATCTGTCAGTTATATTTGGTCAAACTAGCTTGCCCATTTCCTAACATGAAGGTTCTAGGTTTCATGAAGAACATGAAGAACACCTATAGCGACAGTTTTGTCACTATAGGTGGTCTTTTGCAACAGACAATGTATTTTAATTAATTTAATTTCTGAAAATTAATTATTTTAATTAAATAAATAGAAAAAAATAGTTTTTAATTATTAAAAATACCAAATAAATTATTAAAAATTATTTTAAATTCTAAAAATTTGTTTTTAATTATTTTGAATATATTTCATAAATATTTAATATTTTTGGAATATTAAAAATATTTAATTTTTAATTATAATATTAAATAATTAGTTAAAAATGATTTTAATACTTGAAAATTATTTAAAATTATATTATGTATAAAAAATAATTGAAGTTATTTTATGATAACTTTTAAAAATTTGTGATGAATTTCATTAATTAATTAATATTAATGGTAAATAAAGTTATTTAATAAATGTATTAAATAAATTATAGAAAATAGAATTAATGATTTAAAAATTATAAAAAAATGATTTAAAGGTTATTTAAGTTATAAAATATAATTTTGATATTTTGTCATGAAAAATATTAATATTTTAATATTAATGATATTAGATTTATTTAATAATTATATTAATAAATTAGTTTAAAAATGATTTTAATATTACAAAAATTTATTTAAATGAAAATAAATAGTTTAAAAATATTTTAAGTTATAAAATATAACTTTCAATATTTAAAGGTGAATTTTATTAATTATTTACTATTAATGATATTATAATTATTTAATAATTATATTAAATAAATTAATTTAAAAATGATTTTATTATTATAAAAATCATTTAAAATGAAAATAAAGCGTTTAAAGATATTTTTAAGTTATAAAATATAACTTTTAATATTTAAAGGATAATTTCTTAAATAATAAATGATATTAATTTAATATTAATATAAAGCGTTTAAATTAAATTTATTTAGTAATTAAATTAAATAAATAGTTTAAAATGGTTTAAATAGTTTAAAATGGTTTTATTTATTTAAATATCATTTAAAAAGGATATAAATGAATTAAAAAATTAAAGTTATAATAAATGACTTTTAATATTTTGATAAATAAAACATTAATACTTTAATATTAATGATAATTATTTAAAAATAATTTTAAATGTTTTAAAAATTATTTAAGGGTAACATAAATACTTTAAAATATTCTAAGTTATTATAAATAACTTTAATATTTTAGGCAATGGTTTCATTAATAGTTTAATATTAATTAAATATTAATGATAAATAGAATTTTTTAATATTTAAATCATTTAATAATGATTCCAATGTTTGAAAATTCATGATAAATTATAATAAATGTTTTAAAATTATATTAACTCATTTAAAAATAATATGACTGATACTAAGTTTCGGAATGAGTCTTAGACTCGATAATTACAAATAAAGCCGCTTTAATTAATCGGCTATGTTTAGATTGATCCGGACTTAGATAATTTGATTAGATATGTGTTTATTTGTGATTCAATGGTTGTTAAACATATGTGACAATGTGATTAGGTTATGTGCTGACTGCAATAAGTAGCATTATGTGTTACGATATGTTATTCTAATCGATCAAATGATCTTATTACTGATAGGTGTTATATAAAGATAGAACTAAGTTACGAACTATAAGCAGCGCATCAGGCAAGTATCTTACCTTTGCATTTCCTTTATGCAATGAACATGAGTAAGAAGTTTCAGAATTATATTATTATTGTACTAAATTATTAACTTTATTATCGTATATATTATATGCGATCATTGTTTATCAACATGATATTATATTATATAACTCATATATATATTCTGTTCGTTAATTTCAAAATATGGTTATACAAGTGTCCCCACGTGGATAGTCATTGTAGTTAAACACATGTTGATATAATATAAATATATATATATATATATATATATATATATATATATATATATATATATATATATATATATCCAAGCTAATTGACCAGCTAGACACAAATTTCAAAATATCGTTGAATATGATAAAACCTTTTTGTATCCAATCAAATTGTTTTTGTTCGGATTTCAGACTAAGTATGAACATCCCGATCACGAGAAAACTTTTATGCTCCCAAGGCGGACAGAGTGAACGATCCTATCGTTCTTGTAATGTAGTATTGATCAATACAGGGCACATTGGGCAGATCACCCTCGTGCCTGTAAGTTATGACGGTTTGCAGATGAAGTTCTGCTAAACCTTAGCGAAAACTAAAAACAATGTTCATAGCCTGTCAACTAATACCTATATATAAAGTCAATACGTAGTTTCAAAAATTTAAGATAGAATTGTTATGTTATTATTATCGGTTCAGTTTACTTCACAACTATAAATTCGTTGTAGAAGTGATGCACAAAGAAAACATTTATTTCTTTCAGCTAATTATATTTCTAATTGTTATTACTTGCTGGGCACTCAAATGCTCATCCTTGCTTAATTTAAATGTTTTCAGCTAAGTGTGAACAGCTAGAAGGTTCAGCCAAGAACAAAGGAAAAAGGAAAGCAAACTGAATATGTGTAATTGTGTCTTTTGTAATAGTTCGACTATATTAAGGTAATGATATATATTATCTATCATGTAAGGAATTATAGTAAAGGTTACATACTTGGGATTAGACTCTGATATATGTAAACTAAGTTTGTTATTTATATTATTGTTATTATTATTAGTTTTATTCCGCTCATAGAAATGGTATCGTGAAGCACCGAGTTTGGGTTTAAAGTAACAAAATTTGGGGGCGTCACACCGAGTCCCGTGGAAGAACTGGTGATTTGAAGGATTCAGGCCTTCTAGGAAATATGTCTGTTGTCAAGGAGATCGAAGAAGAAGAAGAAACAAACAAAAGAGAACCCTCTGTCCTTATCAAAAAAAGAAAGGGCAAAAGGAAGCTTAAAGCTAGAATGGAAGAAGAACCCCAGGGATCCACAACTGATAAACCAGTAGAGTCCTCTGACATTGAGACTCTAAGGATCCTGAGAAAGAAGCAACAGCAGGCTAAAGTAGAAGAAGATAGAGCCACCATATCTCAGCTGCTGAAGAAGAATAAGGTCAGCCACAAATCCAAAAAGCCATCCATCTCCTCAATCGTAGAGTCTCTACTAATCGTAGAGACTAGACCAAACATATCAGGCAAGGAAGTAGCTGCATCAAGCATTTTGGCTGTTCAACAGGACAAAACTGAAGTTCAAGAAAGTCATGGGGCTGTGGCTCAGCCTAGAAAATCAAGAAGAAAGCTAGTCAAGAAATATATCCTTGAAAATGAAAAAGTGCTCAAGGATGAAAGCAAGAGTATGGCTTCCAAAAAGGAACTGTCTAAAGCAAGCCAAGAGGACATTGCTCCAGCTGAGGGGGAGATCCTTGAAGTTCTTATGATAGAGAATACACTAGCTGAGGGGGAGATGCCTGAAGCTCCCATCCTAGAAGATGCTCTAGTTGAGGGGGAGCTATTGATCGTACAAAAAGATGATCAAGTTGAGGGGGAGGCTAATGACATCTCCATGGCAGAAGAAGAAGTCCCTGCACGAAATGAAGAAGAACCTATGCAAGAACATTAAGAGGACATTGACATAATGGAATCCTCCAACGAGAACAGAGAAGAGGAAGAAGATGATGAAGTCGAGATCACAGCCATGGGCATAAATGGGTACAGAAGACCTAACTATGAGCAACTATTTTCATATCTACCCATGATGCCTTTCCATCAAGCTCAGATTCTAAATTCCTGGAATCACATGTTTTGGAGCTTCAAAGAGTATCCGGCCATCTCAGTACTAGCCAATGGATTCCCAGGAAGATTCAACTTCGCCAGGAAGTTACTCACAAACTTCTCTTCCTCAAAGTATAAACCTGAGGTACTATCTATCCCAACCTTCTTCCGAGTTAATCACTTGCCATCATCCTCATTTAGTCAATTTTATGAATTCCCACGATGGTTGGAAATGATTCTTCATCCACTAAATCAATTTCCAGTTGCAGAATCCCATAATTCTATAATTGAGGAACCAAATGCAGTCAACTTCATAATGCTCCCATAACCCATCATCTCTACGATCACGGACTCTAGCCTCATTGCAGAGTCTCCACCTCAAATCGTAAAGTCACCAAACTCAAACATCCAAACCTAGGCCCCTCCATCAGAGATTCCATCCTCCTCCTCCAATGAATATTTTAGCCTCGATCTTGCCCTCTACTCCCTGCAAGATCAATCCCAGAAAACATCCCCTCCATTAAACAATCCTCAACCCAGTGATCCACTCACAAATCTACCCACAAAAGATGACTTGAATGAAGTGTCCAAGAACATGGTCAAGAACATCGATGAAAGCCTAGAAACTCACTCAGACCACATTCATCTCCGGCTGAATCAAATGATCACTGCTGCAAATAATCTCCCCGGCACTTTGAACGCCGAGCTTACAAAGAAGCTGAGAGAAATTATCAAGGAAATACTTCAAAGCATGAAGGACAGAGATGAGATTAACTTTCGGATAGCCACTAAACAAAGAGAGACTGTTCTTGAAATGTAGAAATCTCAAGAAGCCCAAAATAACCTTATGATGGAGAACATCATCAACCTAAAAGCTTCAGTCATAGAATTTCAGAAAGCCTATGTAAACCAAGAACAACAAATTGACACTGTCTTAGCTGCCCTTCAAAATAAAGAAGCTCGATCTGAAGCCCTGGTCAAGGAAAATTGAGAGGACATTGCTCAAACACAAAGCCAACTCAACGAGCTTGTCCAAGGAGTGACTCGACTATCTGAAGACATTCGAACCCTTGATGCTGACATAAAGGGGGAGAATAAAGGGAAAGAAGTTCAAGGAGGCCATGGAAGAGGCAGAGGAGCTCAAGGAAACCAGGGAAGATGCAGAGGACAATTTCACACTCAAGCTTTAAGAAGCCCTCATGCAAGACAATTCCACTAATAGACTCCACGATCAAGCAATCAAACTCAACGATCTGATCAAAGTGAAAAGTCTTGATGGCTCGACCCGATAAGAGTCGAGGGCAAGGGCTGACTACCACCACAAATGTGACCACCACGGGCCTAAGAATGCCAATTGGAGATCCTGCATTCATGAATAGGCATGATCACAACCCAAGGATAAGCCCAAGTGAGCTGGAAGAGATAGCCAGAAAGGATGAAGCAAGCAGGAAAAGGAGGGCTGAGGAGTATGCCAATCCTCCACGCAAAAGACCAAAGAAATAGAGATAAGTGAAAGTTTAAATTCTTATTGATGTAAAGCTAAATTGTAATACTCTTCAATCATTAATAAATTCATGCTTATTCTCTAGAAATTTCAGCTGCTCACTGAAATACTAGGTCATGTTTAAATTTCCTGAAATTGCATCTAGATACTAATAATCATGAGAACAACATCTCCTTGGTTATGTCAACATCAAATAGGGGGAGATTGTTGGGAGAATGTATATGTTGATTTAATGTTTAAATATAAATGCTCATGATTATTTGTAAAGTCATTCAAGAAATATATGTACAAGGACTTAGTGATAGATCAAATTTGTTAGGTTGATCTAAGCTCTTAATGTGTATCATTCTGGGAATGAAGGTATAGATAGAAAGATCAAAGCCATTAGGTTGATCTTGAGATGTAATAGATAGGCTTCGAAGAATTCGTAGTGTATCAATCTGATCAACATTACAGAAGTCAAGGCAGAAACATAGAGTTTCAAGGATCATAGTGTGCCTGCCTTGAAGGCCCTCTTCGGAAATCGTAGAGTGGTCCCAACGTTTGACGAGCCAACTCAGAGATCGTAATGTGCTCTAGGAAACGTAGAGTGTACATTTCAAGCAAGCGAAGATCGTAGTGTGCAAATAGTTAAGAGAAATTATAGTGCTCTCGGCTGATAGCATCAGACCAAGCACCAAGATGACAAGTCACCACGATCTGAATCGTAGAGTACCACGATCTGAATCGTAGAGTACCATGATTTTAATCGTAGAGTATCATCTGTCTTGTGTCAGAAGCATCAAGCGTCACGATTTATATGGAGACAAACTCGAATATATGAGGAATGGATTCTAAATGTTGTAGTACTCACCAGTCCCAAAGTCATAAGAAATATCCTTAGAATGCAACAAAGAAGCGTAATGAAGAAGCTAAGGAAAGTACCTTTGGTAAGGGGGAAAACACTTTTTCAGGTGTTATGTGAGAAAGCAGTTTGTTCTGTCAGTGGGCCAGAATGCAATTCAGAAGATGTGCAGAAAAGTCTCCATCAAAAAATAGAAAGGTCAAACTTATTTAATGCTTCAACGAATGGATCCAACGGATAGTTTTCAAGATCACATATATGCAAATCAAGAAGATGAGAGAAGCAAACAAGCACTAAACAACTAATGTACAGAGCTCTCAAAGCTCAACTCTACGATCTGAGAAATTAAAAAGCTTGCTCAGTTACTCAGTTCTTTCAAACAAGTACTTAAACAGCAACTGAGTAGCAACCATCAAGAACTCAACATCTACCAATCAACTGAAGAAAAAGTTCCAAGTCTGCTGGACTTAAAGAGTTCTAAGTGAACTGTAAGATAGCCAAGGCTGCTGGACTTGAAGAGTTCAAGAGTGAACTATGAAGTTCCTAGACTGCTGGTCTAGAAGGAATCTGTGTGATTCAGAAGTTGTAAAAGACATCCTTAGTGGATTTCGTACTCAAGGAGTAGAAGAGTGGACTAGGAGCTTTAAGTGCCCTGAACAACTTAAAACGACTGTCTTTTACTTTCTTATTATAATTGCTATATCTGCCATAACTACTATAACTGCCTCACTCTCATAACTCCACTTCTTCGTAAAGGAGATTAAAATAAACATTAATTCCGCTAAGTTTTAATCATCATCAACTAACAAGTTTAAAATGAAAAGATTTTTTAAATATCTATTCAACCCCCCCCCCCCCCTTCTAGATAACTATTGTGCTTACTGGGAACTAACAAGATGCACAAAGATCTTAGACATCTTTTTTGGTGGCTGAATATGAAGAGGGTTGTGGCTAAATGCGTAGCAAAATGCTTAACGTGTCAGAAAGTTAGATCTGAGCATCAAAGACCAAGCAGATTGTTACAACCGTTGGAGATACCAGAATAGAAAAGGGAGCATATCACAATGGATTTTGTGGTAGGTCTTCCAACGACCCAAAAAGGTTACGATGCCATCTGGGTGATAGTCGATCGATTGACGAAGTTGGCACACTTTTTTCCAATAAAGATTAGATTTACCCTAGATCGGTTGACAAAACTGTACATGAAGGAAATTGTGTTAAGACACGGTGTACCTGTGTCCATTGTATCAGACAGAGATCCACGTTTCACATCTAATTTCTGGAAATGATTACAAGAATATTTGGGAACACAGCTGAGAATGAGCACAACGTACCATCCTCAAATCGACGGACAAAGCGAGAGAACTATCCAAACACTAGAAGATATGCTCAGAGTATATATAATGGATTTCAAAGGAAATTGGGATGACCATCTTCCATTGGTGGAATTTGCTTATAATAATAGTTATCACGCGAGTATTGTCATGTCGCCTTACGAAGCGTTATACGGCAGGAAATGCAGAACTCCGTTGTGCTGGAATGAGGTAGGTGAACGTCAGCTATTGGGTCCAAAATTGGTACAGCAGACTGTCGAGATCATCAAAGTGATTCGAGCGAGATTAATAGCTGCAAAAGATAGACAGAAGAAATATGTTGATCAACACCGACAAAATCTGGAATTCGATGTTGGTCCTTATGTTTTCTTGAAAGTGTCTCCCTGGAAGGGGAAAATTCGGTTTGGCAATAAGGGGAAATTGAGCCCTAGATTTATAGGACCTTTTGAAGTGCTTCGACGAGTTGGCGATGTAGCGTATGAGGTAGCTTTACCTCCGGAGTTGGAACATATTCATAATATTTTCCATGTCTCGGTATTAAGGCCATATAAACTTGATTATAAGTATGTTATAGAATATGAGCCCTTACAGTTTGAGAAAGACTTAACGTATGAAGAAGTCCATATTCAAATTGTTAACAGAAAGAGAAAGTACTGAGGAATAAAGTGATGCCTTCTATTAAGATAATCTGGAGGAACCACAATGCTGAGGAAGCTACGTGGGAACTTGAAAGCGTTATGATGAAGAATTATCCTCAGTTGTTTGCTTAATTTTGTATAGCGATTCTGGGGACAAAATCTTGTTAAGGAGGGAAGAATGTAACAAATAAATTTTTCTAGTTGTGATTCTAGGGACATAATCCTTTTAAGGAGAGAAGGATGTAACAATCGAGAAATTTGTAATTTAATTTAAATATTTATTGAATTAAATAAATAATTTAAATAATTTATTTATTAAGGAAAATAAATAATTGATGAATTGTGGTGAATTAATTTAGTAACTAAATTAATTAATGTTGATTGAATTGAATAATGATAATGTTATTTGAAGGATTTAATTTAAGAAAATAATTAAATTAAATCAATTGCTTAATATTTAAGAGAAATAATTAAATTAAATGAATTGTTTAATTCAAAGGAAATAAATAAATTAAATAAAGTGGTGTGTCTAATTTATTAATTAAATTAGATATTTAATTATTTATTAATTATCAGTATAGTGATAAAAAGATTATTATTATTATTATTATATAAGTTATTTAAATCAATTAAACTAAGTTGTTTAAATTATCTAAAGTGTGACAATTGGAAACTATATAATATAAATAATATAAAAATAATTTAGTTTATAAAGTATGGTAGCCAAACAAGGCCTTATGGCCTTTGGCATTATTCAACTGACATCTTTTGTTTTTCTTTAACGAATGAATACGTGGGAGAGTTAAGCCATATTAGTTTTATTTCACGTATTATTTTTCTAAGGCTTACTAGATAGCAGAGACAAAGAGAGCTTGGTGAGAATTGCAGAGAATTGACAGTGATATCAAGTGGAAGAGAAGAGTTGGTAATTGGTTTGATAATCAATGTATAAACTATTTCTATTTTTATTGTTAGTTTGGTGGTATATATATGTATATTTGATACAAGTTGAAAATCACATGAATTGTGATGTATATATGCTCATATAGAATTGCAAAACTCTGTTAATTATCATGTAAACTTGTTAATTGTTATCAAATTCATGAGAAATTGGGTTTGAGAAAGAAAATGAAATCACAGTGTTTATGTTCATATAAAGTAGTTTAGAAAGTACGAGAATTGATGCTTTATATGTGTTGTAATTTGAAGTCTGTTGTTGGATTGTGATTGAAAGTAGTATGTACACAAGCCAATCATGTTTGATGATAAAGCATATACTTTGTAACAATCTTATTCATTTATTAATAAAAAGTATTAATTTATTAAAGGCTTTTAATTATCTACATGATGTTGTTTTATAATATGTGATAAACCCATAGTTTTAAGCAATGGTTTTAGAATAATGATGATGATCATTCTAATGAGATCTAAATTCTTAGAAAGCTTAAAACTAAAATAGTTCCCAATCGTTGGATTACTAAACTGGGGATTAGTCAATCCGGATAGATTGGTACATACGTTGCTTGCTTATTGAATGAGAATGATTGATCTCATGATCATTTGTGCGGAGACACTAAAGCAAGTATGTAGGTGCTTATTGGAGAATAAGTTCACTGAACGTGGCTCACTAAGGAATACCTAATGGAGTTTTACTTGTCTGTCAATAGGAATTCCTGTAGTGATAGTAGTACAAGTGATCCTTGGACTTGAGATCATCATAGTATCTTGTGTATGATGAGTTATACTTTGACCTATTCCTTAAGACCCTAAGTGTATATCAAAGGTTATGTTTGGGTATAATAAGTTGTACATTGAGATAATGTATGATAATTAAAGAATCTACCACTTCTAGTAAAAGAAGAGAAATGTCCTATGTGATTCGATAAATGACAACCCAGTAGTCCTTGGCCAAGACAGAATGAAATTAGAAAGGAGTTTCTAATTAACATTATTTGGAGTTGTGCATTTAAGAGTCGAAATACATATAATTAAATAAAATAAGATTTGACAGTAATTCAATATCTTATATTTAATTAGGACATTGTATGGTGGAAGGAATGAATTATACAGTAACTATTTACTCAAAGGTTTTTTTATGATTAATGTTGAAATCTATATTATCTGGAAAGTCGTTGATCGCTAGGGAGGCTAATCCCTATTGTAGAATAAATATTATTTATTTAAATAAATTAATAGTTTAATTTATTTATTTAAATAAGATTAAAATTGTTCTAATTGATTTATTCACATGGCCCCCGGTTTAATATGGAGAACCTAAATGGATAATTATTTAAGAAGTTAATGACATAATCGTAATAATATGTTATGTGTATTTAATTTAATTTATGGTGATAGAATAAATTAAATAGCTTAATATTTATTATTTAATATTTTAGAAATATTAAATATATAAATTAATAAGAGGAGTCTTATTAATATTATTACAATTATTATTATTTTAATTTCTAAAGAGTTGGAAATTAATTTAATATTAGTACTCTTATTAATTATTATTATTTTAATATTACTGTATTTAATTTCTTATTTTTGTTTAATTAATAATTGCGCATAAAGGATGATCCGGGTATATGGTTTGTAAAATTTTAAAACTCTGATTTTCCACATTTTCGCTTAATTTGTGCAATTTGATTGCGTTCATGAATATTACAAACCTAACAATGGTATCAAAGCCAAACCTTTATGCGAATTATTAATTGTTTTAATTTGATACATATATTGATATGTGTTTAGAACAATTTAATTGGGCATAATTTTGTTGTATAAAATTTATTTTAAAAAAAAAACGAAATAAATTCGCTACCTGTGTTATGCCACGAACTGAGTTTTTTTTTCCTTTCTCTTGTCGTGATTCGCGTGCTGGTGATATAATATATATATTATTTACGTTAGTGGATGCAAGTAATCCGGAATCTTATATATATTATCATGATTCCTTGATTTTTGTTCTTCTGCATATATAATCTAGCTTTTCATGATCCATGAATAAAAGGAAGCTTAGTTAATATATATATATATATATACACACACACACACACACACACACACACACAGAGGATCAAGTCCGGACTCCCGGACCTGATCAAAAACAGACCCCAAATTTTATTTTATTTTTTGTTTTTTTTAAAATAACTAAAAAAAATATTTAATATTTTATGGAACTGAAATTTTTCCATAATACAATGTTTTGGGGGTGATTTCAATACCTATACCAAAAAATGGTGGTACAGTCTGCCCAGACTGTACCACCATGTTTTGTTATACGTACCCAAATCACGCCAAAAACACTTTATTATAAAAAAAATTTCAATTCCATAAAATATTTAATTTTTTTTTTAGTTGTTTTAAAAAAAAAAGCAAAAAATAACAAAAAAAAAAGTCCGGACGGGATAAAATCAGGGCGTCCAGACTGGAACCGGACTCTCTCTCTCTCTCCCTCCCTCTCTCTCTCTCTATATATATATATATATATATTAAATGTTGCAGGATTCAAGATTTAGGATTCTTATTAACGGTTATTATTATATTATATATATTATTCTTAATTATTTTATAATTAAAATAAAAATTTATTTTAAATAAAAAGTTTATTTTAATATTAAAATATAAAATTTATTTTAAATTTAAAATTAAATTTCATGCTAACTAATTAGAATTGGAATCGGATTTCATGATAACTAATTGGAGTTGAAATTGAATTCTATGTTTCCTTAAATAAAGGAGTTTATTTAGATATGAAATAAGATTTCATATTATTCAAAATAAAGGAGTTTATTTGTGAATATAAAAGAGAATCCGTGTTTTCTTAAATAAAGGAGTTTATTTAGATATGAAATAAGATTTCATATTATTCAAAATAAAGAAGTTTATTTGTGAATAGGAAAGAGAATCCATATTTTCTTAAATAAAGGAGTTTATTTAGATATGTAATAAGATTTCATATTATTCAAAATAAATGAGTTTATTTGTGAATAGGAAAAAGAATCCGTGTTTCCTTTAATAAAGGAGTTTTTTTTGGATTTGGATTCCATAATTAATTAAAATAAATAAGTTTATTTTGATTAAAGAATTTGATTAAAATAAAATAGTTTATTTTATTTAAAATTGGATAAATTAAAATAAAAGAGGTTTATTTTGATTTAAATTTGGATTAAAATAAAGGAGTTTATTTTGATTCAAAACCACAATTTTTGTAAATTAATTTAATTTTAATATTTATTGAATTAAATAAATATTTTTGATGATTTAATTATTGGATTAAATAATTATTTGATGCAATTGTGGTAGATTAATTTAATTATGTGTTACATTTATTAAATTAATGTAGAGAATAATTATTATTCAAATATGTAATTATGTGAGCTTATCGAATTAAATGAAATATTTAATTAAGCATGATGTTATTTAATTAATTTAATTATTAATTAGAGAGTTAATAATTTGACATTATTTATTAATGAGAAAATTAATAATGTGACTATGTGAAATTATATATTATTATTTTATTTAAAATAAATTAAATAAGATATTGATTTATTTTATGAAGGAGTGTGACATTAATTAAAACTATATGATAAAGTTTTATTAAATTAAATATTTTTAAATCTATTTTGCTAGCCAAACAAGGCCCTATGGGGAGTTGGAGCAATTACCCATTATTGGGTTAATCGACCACTCGTCATCGCCGATTCTCTTATTATATCATACGCCTTCTTTTCTTTCTTCATTTTTCCTAAGTCTAGAAAAGTAGAAACAAAGAGAGTTTCAGAGAGAGATTGAGAAGTGTTGAGAAATAATTTTGATTGAAGAAGAGTTGAGAAGAAATTATTCCCTACTAATCTATACTTATTCTCAGGGTAATCTCTTCTTCCCAAATTCTAAATTTCACGTCATTAGTTTTTATAAAAATGGATTTCATACATTTTGTAAAATCTCTGTAATTGAGAAAGGGTTTGATTATGAGTTTATATATGGGTTAAGATGTATCAAATCCTATTTGATTATTATATATATATATATATATATATATATATATATATATATTATGTGAATTATCATGTCATCAGTTTCATAATACTATGAATTGCTATTTCAAAAATTTATAGAGTATGGGTTTTGGCCTTATGGCCTTATACGTGATATTTTATGTATTGATCGTATGTTATCCCTAAATTTTACACTCGTATATTATTATGCATGTTGATATGAAGAGACCAAAGTTTAAATAAACGGATTCGGTGTTATAACGAATCCGTAGTGACAATTTTCATGTTTTATTTTTTCAAAACCTTCAAGAACATCAAGAATGTGAAAGTAAATGTGTTGATTTTACAAATTATGTGTTGTAAACTTGTTAAAAATCATGCTAGATGGGTTAAGTAATGATTATATATGTATTACAATGATTGGGTAAGTCTAAATTAGTGTAAAAATAACTAATTGGAAGTTATGGCCATATTCATATATAATTTTACGTGTGATTGATTTTTGCCCTAATTTGGCCTTGTTATGTTCATGAATCGAGAGCTATGAATCTAGAAAACTATGAGAATGAAATGAGCTGAGGTAACCCAGCCCCGTGGTACAATTACTAAACTAAATTACCACTTTGCCAATCAAAAATAAATAAATAAATAAATAAAAAATAAAATAAATAAAATAATAAATAAATATTTGATGAAAATTATTATTAAAATATTTATAAAATAAATTAAATATTTTAATTGAGATATTTATGAAATAAAATAAATATTCGATGAAAATTATTATTAAAATATTTATAAAATAAATTAAATATTTTAATTGAGATATTATGGAATAAAATAAATATTCGATAAAAATTATTATTAAAATATTTATAAAATAAATTAAATATTTTAATTGAGATATTATGGAATAAAATAAATATTCGATGAAAATTATTATTAAAATATTTATAAAATAAATTAAATATTTTAATTGAGATATTATGGAATAAATTAAATATTCGATGGAAATTATTATGACATAATTTATTCGAGTGTAATAATAATAAGAGAATGAAAATATTCTAATTTAATTAAGTAATTAAATTAGAAGTGTAATGATGTGTTAAATAAAGTGGAGTTTATATTAAATAATTAAGTAAAAATATAACTAATGAATGTCGTGAATACATATGGTATGTGTGTAGGATTTGTGGTGAATGGAAGTAGTAATCGTTTAACATACACATGAGGCAAGTTTCCTAACCCTACTTGTCATTATTGTTCAAGTTTATTAATTACCTCGAGTAAATTATCATTATTATTATTCATGTTCAAATGTTATATTAAAGATTGATTATCTTTTCAAAGCATGATTCAGTTATACAATAATTGTCCTATTGTATACTTCCTGAGATTATTATTCAATTTGAATATCATTATTATTGAACCTTATTAGACTAGCGAACCCTTATTGATTCGACTAGTCCATAGTTGATGAGCGTTCTAAATTTCCGAACCCTTGATGAATTGTCCAAACCAAACTTCCTTTAGTGCGACTCGAATGTCAAACCGAGATGAACAACCTGCAAAGGGATTTACTTATGCGTTAGCGTTAAGATATTGTGCACAGTATTGTACTAAGGGTCGATCCCCCTAAGTACGAGTAGAAAGGTCCATAGTCTTATGACTGTTAAAGGTTTCAAGTATAACCCTTGTTAACCTAGGACATAGTTCAAGGTCTTATGACCCTCAGAATTCTTTTGATTCTTGTTATTCATTCTTGATTCAAAAGTTGAGCTTTTATTCAGATGTCTTTGATTCACTCGCATGTTATTATACTGTTATTTCATTATTATACTTGTGGGCATTTGTGCTCACTCTTGCTTAATAATAACATTGCGATTAAGAACGAAAGAACCAAACGAACCTTCCACTAGTAAAGGCAAGGGCAAAGTTAACAAGTGTTGAAGACTTGTTATTTTATTTGATGATGTATTTAGGTTAGACTTAAGTTAATGATGTTGTTTAAGACTTAATTGTTTATGATTCCATACGGATGTTTAAGGTTAGAGTAACTTTGGGATTGTATTTATTATGTAGTTGATGTAACCCCATAAGGGAGATTTATTATTATTTCTATCTATTGCATGGTTTGCATTTATTATGGATAGATAGATAGATGATATTTGTAAAGTGAACACCAAATCCCATGGAATTGAAGTACCCGGATTTGGGGGTGTCACAAGTTAGTATCAAAGCTGTAGGTTATGAACCTTAGGTGGGGGAACAACCTTAGGTAGTAGCCTTATAGAAAGAAGATAGTGATGGAAAACTCTTATCGAGTTATAAGAAATGAATTTATGTAATTCATTGAAGATAATAAAAGACCTTATGTGTTTATGTGTTAAAGTATGCGTTAGATGATACGACTTAGTAACTAAAACTTAAAATTTTGTGTCGGGGATGTCGAATGTTGGAGAAGCTAGTCAAGTCGGGAGGAAGAACCCGTGTACCTATAAGATGCAAGCGGAGGAGGAGCCCCGAGACATTCATGTCGTTTTAGGAGAAGCAAATAGTGAGTAGGGGGAGTCATCTCCATTGATCACCGTTGTTGGTCGGGAGCATGAGCCCCTAGACCGATCTGAGGAGGAGGATCCCGAGGAGGAATTTGTTGAGGAAGAGGAAGAGGAAGAAGAGGAGTTACCACGGTACACCGTTGATCTTTGAGATGTATGACACGTTATACGACCGTAACGTGGAGTTACGAGACGAGGTCCGAGATTTGGTGAAGCGAAGCGGTTATTCAAATATTACTCTAGAAGCGAAGGAGAGGAGATTTCAACTCTTCACTTTCGATTGGCAAATGTAGAATGGGATTTGGTCCATGAGAAGGGTCAAACCAAGATATAGACCAGGAGATAGAAAAGTGAAGAAGGAACCCAAAGGAAACCTCCGAAAGACTGAACATAGCAGAAGAGGGATGGGTAAGAGAATCGCGTCGAGCTGATCGTGCAGAAGATGATAGTCGTGCAAAGAAGGCAAAGCTTGAAGAGACATATTCTACACTTAATCATGCAATGGATGAGGCCCAAGATCGAGTTTTGAGGTACCCCATTCAGTTCGAAGGACTTCCATCGTATATGCTGGATCGCAGGACGATGTCTCGTATCATGGATGAGGAGCGTGGCAAGGCTATTCAGCACCTTGATAGACAGTGATAGAATTTGTTTAATTATGTGAAAGACTTAATTAGTTTTTATATGTAAATTCTGACGTGTTTATGAACGAAAGAATATTTGAATGTTTTAAATCCTGTGGATTCTTTATTCCAGGATAGTTGATGTAAATAGCAGTTATGCTATCGTTTAATGTTAAAACTTTGATTTGAATGCAAATATATCAAGTTGTTTGAGATGATGTGTTAAGTGATATGTTAAATTGTTGAGTAATGCCTTAACTATTTAGAGAAATAAATAAAGTTCTAATAAAGCGTTTATTTAACAGAAAAATGCCGCCAAGGAGAAGACAACAACGTCAACCGGCTCAGGAAGAGTCAACCAATAATAACAATTATGCCAACGCTAATCCCGTGCAGCAGTTGGTGAACTTACTGACTGGAGCCATGAATAACCAACCTCAAGCTCCACCAAACACAACGTTTAAGGACTTCAAGGCGGTGGGACCGCCAGAGTTCAAAGGTTCCATGAACCCAATCGAGGCTCAAACGTGGGTTATGGAAATGGAGAAGGTTTTCGACGTTGCTAGGGTTAGAGAAGACCAGAAGACCGCTTTTGCAACGTTTATACTGAAGTCTGAGGCTAGCTTCTGGTGGCAAGCAAACAAAGTGCGAGGAGGTGAAGGTATAATTACATGGGAGAGATTTAAAGAGATGTTTTTCGAAATGTATTTCCCAACTAGTTCACAGAACCAGATGGAGGTTCAATTTCTAGAGTTGAAGCAAGGAAATATGAGCGTGCTCGACTATGTGGCTAAATTCAACGAATTGGCAAGGTTTGCCTTATCAAGTTCACACGGATGAGAGAAGAAGGCGAGATTTGGTTTGAAAGCAAGGACTAAAGCCTTGGGTGTACAACAAGGTATCAATGTTTCAAATAAACACGTTTGTTTGAGTCTTCGAAAAGGCCATCCTCATTTGAAGGAGGAAGCGATCACGGTGACCAAGTACAATCAAGATCAAAAGAAGAAGAAGAGTGAAGGTGAAGGAAATAACAAGGTCAGTGGAAGTGGCACAGGAGGTGGAAATTTCAATCAGAAGAAAAGGTGGAACGACAACTCATCATCGGGGAATCGACAAGGTAGTCGAAAGAAAAGAATCAAGCATGCCCGACTTGCGGAAAGCCCATCCGGGAGTTTGTATGAAAGGAAAAGAGTGTGCTACAATTGTGGATGGGAAGGCCACATAACACCAAACTGTCCCAAACCCAAAGAAGGGTGCTTGTTTTACTTGTGGTTCAAGGACCATCTGGCAAGAAGATTGTCCCAAGAAGGATCGGGAGGTCGGGATCGGGGAGGAAACCGGGGAAATAACAGTGGAAATGCCTTAACCATCACCGGACCAACCGCAACAAACCGACCGACCGCCCGGACTTTCAATATGACGGTGCAAGATGCAATCCAGTCTCGTGATGTGGTGTCAGGTATCATTCCGATCAATGAAATTAATGCTTATGTTTTATTTGATTCGGGTGCTACTTGTTCCTTTATATCCGAAGACTTTGCTAATAGTTTAGATTTGCTTATGGATGAGTTGGAATATCCCATGAATATAGAAATTGCGAATAGGGAGATAATTCCTGTTAAGTACGTGTTTAAGAACTGTAGAGTGGATATTAAGGGTAATATCATGAACGTAGATCTTATCCCTATTCGACTTGGGGAATTTGACGTTATTTTGGGAATGGATTGGTTATTCAATTACGGGGCTGTAATTGATTGCCAAAAGAAGCGTATTAACCTTATGACTCCATCAAAGGTTGTGTTTTATGGTAGCAAGTCGCCTAGACAAGCGAGTTGTCTGACGATGATGCAAGCCAGAAAGTTGTTAAGACAAGGCTGTGTAGGATACTTAGCTTACATAGTCGATAGTCGAAAAGAGAATCTGAAGGTAGAAGAAATACTGATTGTGAGGGACTTCGTCGACGTATTTCCAGACGATTTACCAGGACTTCCACCAGATAGAGAGGTAGATTTCGTAATCGATTTGGCGCCTGAAACTGCTCCAATATCGAAGGCACCATACCGAATGGCACCAGTAGAGATGAAGGAATTAATGGTACAACTACAAGAATTGTTGGACAAGAAGTACATTCAACCGAGCGTATCGCCGTGGGGAGCGCCGGTGTTGTTTGTGAAAAAGAAGGATGGATCGATGCGACTCTGCATTGACTACAAGAAACTGAATAAGGTCACGATTAAGAACAGATATCCATTACTGAGGATCGACGACCTGTTTGATCAATTGAAGGGAGCGAGATACTTTTCCAGATAGACTTGAGAAGCGGTTATCATCAATTGAAGGTGAGGCCGAGAGGATGTACCAAAGACTGCGTTCAGAACACGATACGGTCACTACGAATTTTTAGTAATGTCGTTTGGTCTTACGAATGCTCCTGCAGCATTTATGGGACTAATGAATGGTGTGTTCAAGCCGTTTTTGGACAAGTTCGTAGTGGTATTTATAGATGACATTTTGGTCTATTCAAAAACCAAAGAAGAACACGAAGAGCATTTGAGATTAACGTTGGAAGTATTGAGAAGGGAAAAGTTGTATGCCAAGTTTTTGAAATGCGAATTTTGGATTGAACGAGTGCAATTTCTTGGGCACGTGATCGATAAAAATGGAATTTCGGTAGATCCATCCAAAGTCGAAGCCGTGATTAACTGGGATCAGCCGAGGACGCCATCGAAAGTACGAAGTTTTCTTGGATTGGCAGGATATTATAGAAGGTTCATACAAGACTTTTCCAAGATCGCAACTCCGTTAACGAATTTAACTCGAAAAGCTGTGAAATTTGTTTGGACGGATAAGTGTGAGGAAAGTTTTCAAGAATTGAAGAAGAGGTTGAGTACTACCCCACATGTTATCTCTTCCGAGGATACAGAAATTTTGTTGTTTATAGTGATGCATCGCATAAAGGACTTGGTGTGTGTCTTGATGCAAAACGGCAAAAAGTCATTAAGTGTATGCATCACATCACGACAAGAAGATTACGAGAAGGGTTACCCGACCCATGATTTGGAGTTAGCTGCAGCTTGTTTTTTTCTCTAAAAATTTGGAGGCACTATCTATATGGGGAGAAGTGTGAAATATATACGGACCACAAGAGTCTGAAATATATTTTTACACAGAAGGATTTGAACATGCGTCAAAGAAGATGGTTGGAATTAATTAAGGATTACGACTGTGAGATTTTATACCATCCGGGAAAGCAAATGTGGTTCTTAAGCGCCTTAAGTAGAAAGGGTCGTGAGAAATTGATGATGTTAATCGCTCGGGAGGAGCTAATTACGAAATGGAGAAACTGGAGTTGGAAGTGAAGTATCCTATGGAGATTGATGAGAAGCTATTTCAGGATGCAATCTGGTACAACTCTCTACTAGATAAAGTAAAGGAGGCTCAACTTTAGGACGAAAGAATGTAAAAAGTGACAAAGAAGATATCTGAAGGAACCAAACCAAGATTTAAGATGGATAAGGAAGGAATACCGAGATTTGAAAATAGAATCTGGATTCCGCCATCTACAAAAATTAAGGAAGAAATTTTGAGTGAGGCTCATAGTTTAGATATTCGATTCACCCGTGTAGTACAAAGATGTATCAAGATCTTCGACAACATTTACGGTGGTCGAATTTGAAACGCGATGTTGCGAGAATGTTGCCAAGTGTCGACACACCGCCGAAAGTAAAAGCAGAACATCAGAGACCAAGTGGATTGCTACAACCGTTAGAAATCCCAGAATGGAAATGGGAACATATTACAATGGACTTCGTGGTTGGCCTTCCGACGACTCAGAAAGGCTACGACGCAGTATGGGTTATCGTTGACCGACTGACGAAATCCGCACACTTCCTTCCAATCAAAATCAGATTCAACTTAGATCAGTTGGCAAGGTTATATGTGAAAGAGATTGTTTCGAGACACGGAGTGCCGGTGTCAATTGTTTCTGATAGAGATCCGCGCTTCACATCAAATTTCTGGAAACGTCTTCAGGAATGCATGGGTACGCAATTGCGAATGAGTACAGCTTACCACCCTCAAACAGACGGACAGAGTGAGAGAACGATTCAGACATTAGAAGATATGCTAAGAGCATGTGTGATGGACTTTAAAGGAAATTGGGATGATCACCTACCATTAGTAGAGTTCGGCTACAACAACAGTTACCACGCTAGTATAGGCATGCCGCCTTACGAAGCGTTATACGGCAGAAAGTGCAGAACTCCGCTTTACTGGGATGAAGTTGGTGAAAGACAATTGCTAGGGCGAGATTGGTACAATGAGAATGGCGAAAATAGTCAAAGTGATCCGAGCACGAATCGGTAGCGGCTCAAGATCGACGAGAAGAAATCCGCTGATCCACATCGTAAAAATATCGAGTTTGAATCAGGTAGTTATGTTTTCTTGAAGGTCTCTCCCTGGAAGGGGAAGATCAGGTTCGGAAAGAAAGGGAAATTGAGCCCAAGATTCATTGGACCCTTTGAAACACTGAGAAGAATCGGAGAAGTTAAATGTCGAGGTAGCCTTACCTCCAGCACTCGAGAATGTCCACAACGTCTTCCATGTTTTTGTATTACGACCCTACAAAGCCGATTACAAGCATGTAATTGAATATGAACCCCTACATTTTGAGAAAGACTTATCTTACGAAGAAATTCTGTCAAATTGTCGAATCAAAAAGAACAAGTTCTCGAAAAATAAAGTTATACCTTACATTAAGGTAATTTGGAGGAACCACAACGCCAAGAAGCTACGTGGGAACTCGAGAGAATATGATGAAGAATTACCCTCATTTATTTACTTAAATTATGTATATGGCGATTACGGGGGACAGAATCTTTGTAAGGAGGGAGAATGTAACGGTCGAATTTATTGAGTCGTGATTCTGGGGACGTAATCCTTTTTAAGGGGAAAGATGTGATGAATCAGAGATTTTTGTAAATTAATTTTAATATTTATTGAATTAAATAAATATTTTTCGATGATTTAATTATTGGATTAAATAATTATTTGATGCAATTGTGGTAGATTAATTTAATTATGTGTTACATTTATTAAATTAATGTAGAGAATAATTATTATTCAAATATGTAATTATGTGAGCTTATCGAATTAAATGAAATATTTAATTAAGCATGATGTTATTTAATTAATTTAATTATTAATTAGAGAGTTAATAATTTGACATTATTTATTAATGAGAAAATTAATAATGTGACTATGTGAAATTATTATATTTTATTTAAAATAAATTAAATAAGATATTGATTTATTTTATGAAGGAGTGTGACATTAATTAAACTATATGATAAAGTTTTATTAAATTAAATATTTTTAAATCTATTTTGCTAGCCAAACAAGGCCCTATGGGGAGTTGGAACAGTTACCCATTATTGGGTTAATCGACCACTCGATCGTCGCCTCTCTTATTATATCATCGTCTTCTTTTCTTTCTTCATTTTTCCTAAGTCTAGAAAAGTAGAAACAGAGAGAGAGTTTCGAGAGAGAGATTGAGAAGTGTTGAGAAATAATTTTGATTGAAGAAGAGTTGAGAAGAAATTATTCCCTACTAATCTATACTTATTCTCAGGGTAATCTCCTCTTCCCAAATTCTAAATTTCACGTCATTAGTTTTTATAAAAATGGCTTTCATACATTTTGTAAAATCTCTGTAATTGAGAAAGGGTTTGATTATGAGTTTATATATGGGTTAAGATGTATCAAATCATTTGATTGATTATATATATATATATATGATGTGATTATCATGTCATCGGTTTTCATAATACTATGAATTGCTATTTCAAAAATTTACAGAGTATGGGTTTTGGCCTTATGGCCTTATACGTGATATTTTATGTATTGATCGTATGTTATCCCTAAATTTTACACTCGTATATTATTATGCATGTTGATAAGAAGAGACCAAAGTTTAAATAAACGCGGATTTGGTTATTATAACGAATCCGTAGTGACAATTTTCATGTTTTATTTTCAAAACCTTCAAGAACATCAAGAACAGTGAAAGTAAATGTGTTGATTTTGCAAATTATGTGTTGTAACTTGTTAAAAATCATGCTAGATGGGTTAAGTAATGATTATATATGTATTACAATGATTGGGTAAGTCTAAATTAGTAAAAAAAAACTAACTAATTGGAAGTTATGGCCATATTCATGTATAATTTTACGTGTGATTGATTTTTGGCCTAATTTGACCTTGTTATGTTCGCGAACTGCAGAACTGCAAAAACTACAGAAAATGAGCACAGGTAACCCACTTCAAGTGAAGCGTTACTAAACTAAATTACCCCTTACTTGCCACAAAAATAAATAAATAAATAAATAAAAAAAAAATAAAAAAAATAAATAAATATTTGATGAAAATTATTATTAAAATATTTATAAAATAAATTAAATATTTTAATTGAGATATTTATGAAAAAAATAAATATTCGATGAAAATTATTATTAAAATATTTATAAAATAAATTAAATATTTTAATTAAGATATTTATGGAATAAAATAAATATTAGATGAAAATTATTATTAAAATATTTATAAAATAAATTAAATATTTTAATTGAGATATTATGGAATAAAATAAATATTCGATGAAAATTATTATTAAAATATTTATAAAATAAATTAAATATTTTAATTGAGATATTATGGAATAAAATAAATATTCGATGAAAATTATTATTAAAATATTTATAAAATAAATTAAATATTTTAATTGAGATATTATGGAATAAATTAAATATTCGATGGAAATTATTATGAAATAATTTATTCGAGTGTAATAATAGTAAGAGAATGAAAATATTCTAATTTAATTAAGTAATTAAATTAGAAGGGTAATGATTTGTTAAATAAAGTGGAGTTTATATTAAATAATTAAGTGAAAATGTAACTAATGAATGTCGTGAATACATATATGGTATGTGTGTAGGATTTGTGGTGAGCGGAAGTAGTAATCGTTTAGCATACACATGCGAGGCAAGTTTCCTAACCCTACTTGTCATTATTGTTCAAGTTTATTAATTACCTCGAGTAAATTATCATTATTATTATTCATGTTCAAATGTTATATTAAAGATTGATTATCTTTTCAAAGCATGATTCAGTTATACAATAATTGTCTTATTGTATACTTCCTGAGATTATTATTCAATTTGAATATCATTATTATTGAACCTTATTAGACTAGCGAACCCTTATTGATTCGACTAGTCCATAGTTGATGAGCGTTCTAAATTTCCGAACCCTTGATGAATTGTCCAAACCAAACTTCCTTTGGTGCGGACTCGAATGTCAAACTGAGATGAACAACCCTGCAAAGGGATTTACTTATGCGTTAGCGTTAAGATATTTTGCACAGTATTGTACTAAGGGTTGATCCCCCTAAGTACGAGTAGAAAGGTCCATAGTCTTATAATTGTTAAAGGTTTCAAGTATAACCCTTGATAACCTAGGACATAGTTCAAGGTCTTATGACCCTCAGAAATCTTTTGATTCTTGTTATTCATTCTTGATTCAAAAGTTGAGCTTTTATTCAGATGTCTTTGATTCACTCGCATGTTATTATCTTTGTTATTTCATTGTTATACTTGTGGGCATTTGTGCTCACTCTTGCTAAATAATAACATTGCGATTAAGAACGAAAAAGAACCGACGAACCTTCCACTAGTAAAGTAAAGTTAAGTGTTGAAGACTTGTTATTTTATTTGATGATGTAAGTTAGCAAGTGTGTTGAAGACTTGTTATTTTATTTTAAGATGATGTATTTATTATGTAGTTAGACTTAAGTTAATGATGTTGTTTAAGACTTAATTGTTTATGATTCCATACGATTGATGTTTAAGGTTAGAGTAACTCACTAGTAAATCTTGATTGTATTTATTATGTAGTTGATGTAACCCCATAAAACAAGAGATTTATTTTGGTATTATTTCTATCTATTTGCATGGTTTGCATTTATTATGGGTAGATAGATAGATGATATTTAGAATAGTTGATGAACACCAATTTGCTTAACATATTGAAAAATATTGAGAGTCACTTTCCAACCAAGAAAGACCATGTCTTACTCAAAGGGGCCAAAGGATCTTCTGAAAAGAAGAACGATTCTAAGAAGGAAAATAAAAAGGCAAAAACAAAGGATAATAAGAACAAAATTGATACAAATAGCAAAGGAGTTTGCTTCTAATGCAATAAGCCTGGACACTAGAAAGAAACTGAAATAAGCATCTTGCAGAGGCTAACCAAAAGAAGCTTAGTGAAGTTTCGGTTACAAATACAATTTTGTTCATGTTTAAAATAAATTTTTCTTTAAGTCAAGGTTTTACTTGGGTATTGGATACCGACTTTGGTTATATCATAAATATAGATTTATAAAGGGACCAAGCAGAAGTAGAAAGCTAAACAATGGATAAATAATCGTATGTCTGGTAAATGAAGCAAAGGTTGCTACATTAGCCATAGAAACTTATATGTTAGTTCCTAGTAGGCACAATAGATCTAGAAGGGGGGGGGGGGGTTGAATAGATCCTTTTTAATTTCAAATACTTTTCTCTTTTATTTTGTATTGCTATTTAGTTAACATATGAAAAACATAAGAATCTTTTCAAGCACAGCAAAATAAGTAAAAGATCCCCTTCATTGATATATTCATAATCATTCATACATTGTTCATAGAGTTAGTTTGGTTGTAAGCAGTTAAAACATACATAGCAGTTATAGCGGTTAATAGACATAATATAAATGACATAATGTAAAAGACACAAGGGGTTTTAAGCTGGTTCGAGACTCAAGCCCCTAATCCACTCTTACGGTTTCAACTAGCGAGATTTCCACTAAGGAAGGGCGACCTCAATCACTAAGATTCCTTCAGGCCGCCACCTTGGGACTTGATTCACTAAGAACTCTTCAAGGCAACATCCTT
The DNA here is from genome assembly GCA_020205615.1 of Panax quinquefolius. Classification (NCBI taxonomy): domain Eukaryota; kingdom Viridiplantae; phylum Streptophyta; class Magnoliopsida; order Apiales; family Araliaceae; genus Panax; species Panax quinquefolius. The sequence goes on from CM035167.1 coordinate 103,776,076, forward strand.
GAACTCCTCTAGTTCCTTAGGAACTCTTTATGCCCAAAGAGCTTGGAACTTCATTTAGTCCCTCCTAAAAGGACCCTCGAATCCGGCTTCATTGAGTTATTTGTTTGTTGGAGTTGGTTACGAGTCGCTAAGATGTCTTCATGCTCTAAACATCTTCTATACTTAGCAGCTTGGCGTGATCACCCTTGAAGTGCAGTTGAGTGTTGCATAATACTCAACTTCTTCAGTTACTCAACCACTTCGGATGATCCCTTGATGACTGCCTTGAAGATCATTCCTCTTGATACATGATGGCTGCACATGATGGGTTTCTAAGATGACTGTAAGCTCTTCTGCTAGGTACTTAGAAACTTTCTCATGCTTACCACCATGATGACGTTTATGATCTCCTTTCTTGATACTTGATGCCTTCTCATAATTGACTTGCTAAGATGACTGTGAGCTCTTCTCTATGGTACTTAGAGTCTTCCCATGATGGACACCAAGATGACATGACGCTCTTCTTTCTCTAGGCAATTCAGAACACTCTTCATGTAGTAGAACTCCCACTTCTACATTGTAAAACTCTCACTTCTACTTCTTCCTTTGTATGTCTCTGAGTGTTCTTGGTGGATCATAGAGTGAGCCTTCGAACTCACTATTTTACATGGTTTAGAACAGTCCATCGTTACTCCAAACTTGGAAACTCATGCAACCCCAGATCTTTGAAGCTCTTCTTGATTTATACTCCTTCCCAATCCTTCCGTTGGAAATTAGCCGTTGAAGGCTATTCAAATATCTTCACAGATCTCGAGTTGATAGAGGTAGTATGCTGATGTGACTAGTCATACTTTCTCTGACACTGCAGTCTACTGTTTCACCTATCCCATCAGAGATGTCACTTTAATGTCTTGGGCAGGTCGAAGACTTTATTTCCTCCTTCTAATTTCTCGATTAGAGGTTGTCCTTTAGCATCGATGCTTTCAATAAGCTTTTGTACAAATATCAACCTTCAGATTGAACCGTTGTCAATGCTTTAATCTTCAGCCATTCTTACTCTATGATTCTGATGCATGTCTTCAAGGACCTAATCGTAGTGTCATGTTGACAGGTAGAAACAACACTACGATCTTGAAGAGTGTTGATTAGAACTTCAATGTGGAACACCTCTTCCTTCTCTTGTGCAGTACTTTAACACTTCTGTTTGCCTCAACAGTTCTTAGATACTGATGACTTGACTTCTTTGTTCTGGCCCCTTCTTAATAGCAAGACACTTCAGATTTGTGGCGTGTCCAGCTTGCTTTCTCCTTGTGATCTCCCGTTCACTGATCATCAATAGACTGACCCAATGTTTAATCACTTTAGCCTTGTTCTTTAGAAGCTGTCCAGTATCTCTGTACGTAGTTCATCAGTTCTTTCATTGTTTGGCAAACACTACGATCCTGGTTGCTTCCAAGATCGTTGTCTTCTGTCTGCTTGACAACTACTGCACTTGCTGACTTTCCTTAGTCAGTTACTGAAGTCTTCTTCTGATCTCCTTGTGGAAGACTTCATCTCGAAGGCTTCACAACTTAATCTTGATGCTGATTGGGTTGGTGATTAGATCTTCTGTTAGCTTGCAAGCCATTCGTTGAGTGCTCTTTGATTTCCTTGGATGTAAGATTGTAGTGCCGACCAGAGGCTTCATTCCTTTGGATATTCTGGGAGTGCTCATTTGTTGAGAATTGTATTTGATCTACGATTCTGCCTTGGCATTGTGAGCACACTGTTGAGGTCGTAGTTCTGCACACTATGATTTAACTTTGGCTGTGCAGACCCTATGACTTCGGGATCAGATCTTGACACTCTACGAATTCTGCCTTGTGCTTGTTCTCTTCATCTGATGTTGCTCGACTACGATCTCTGCATGTAATCAATAGACTCTACGACTCAAAGTGTAGTCTTCGATCCTTGACTTGGCTTTGACATTAGTAGACTTTACGACTCCGAGTGTAGTCTACGTTTCTGACTTGGCTTCGGCAGATGTTTGGTCGGCCAGTGGCGTGTTTGTCTCTCTGATTACGAACATGACTTCCTCGGCTAACTTCAAATACCGAGGAAGTTCTACTCGACACACTACGATCCTTCATCATTTCTCCTGGCAGTCTACGAACTCTGAGATCTACTATCTTATAGACTATGATTCTGTCTCGACAGCTCTCGAGTTCTCCTTAACTCTCCTGGCAGACTACGATTTCTGGTGCAGTGCTCGACGACCAGACAAGCCTATCTATTACATCATAAGATCAACCTAACATGCTTGATCTTTCTATGTTTATAGTCCTTGTACATCATTTCTTTTTAAGGACTTTACAAAGCTATTTTGTTTATGTAGGATCAACCTAACATACTTGATCAATTCATTCTAAGTCCTTGTACACATGTTTCTGTTATCTATCAAAGGATTTTACATCTTTTCTTAATGCAAGTATACTTGTATATTCATTCATATATATCATAATCAAATCATATATAAATAGGAATAACATTCACATGCTTATTCCTGACAATCTCGCCCTATTTGATTATGACAAAGCAATAAGTGCATATGCATGTTATGAATGAATCTTATATGGAGTGCATATTCCTGACAATCTCGCCCTATTTGATTATGACAACATTGGAGTGATCGTTTCTCCTTCTAGAGGCAAATTTGGCTTGTAGTCTGAAGCTCTTCTTACTTCTTGGAGGTTCAGTTTTGGGAGAGTCAGACTCCTCTTCCTCTTCAGACTCGGAAGCCTTTGGTTCATCAGAAGAACTTCCTTCAGGTTCAACAAGGGCAGGGGCACGTTCTTCTTCTCATGAAACGGCATTATCTGGGCTTGTTGGGATAGTTACATTTGGGGATGGAGTTGGGTCATCTTAAATTTCTTCTTCATCAGCAGAGTGACTGCTCTGAGTATTAGCCACAGGGCTTGAGCATTCCTCTTCATCAGCAGATGCTGAATTTTTATTCATTAATCTAGCTTCACCTTCACTGCTAGATTTGGTCTGTGGGGACTCAACCTTGAGATTGTCAGTTGCCTTTTCTTCTTCTAATTCTACATCTTTGTCTTTGATAGAGAGACTCCTTGGTGGGGCCTTGGTTTTCTTCACACCTCTGGATTTCTTCTTGGCTGGTGTGGTTGCTGTTGGTACAGAATCATCAGATTCAGAGCTTTCTGCCTCTTCTGCCTTCATCTTCTTTTCAGAGGCCCTGCTGCTGCTCCCAGTTGTCAGCCTCCGGTTCTCCTTGTGGTTTTTTTTTATCCAATTTACAAATAATTGTGGAGACATCACTTTGTGAACATTCAGAGGCTCTCCTTCATCATCCTTAATCTTGCCTCCAAGCTTCTTCTTTATTACAATGCCCAGTAGTCTTCCATGATATACATTTGTTAGAGGTTTTTCTGTAGACTTCTTTATCCCAGCCTTTTCTACCCACTTGGAGATTTGGTCAAACAGGATAACTCCAAAGTTAATCTGTTTCTTCAGAACTATTACTGACATAATCTTCAACTACTGATCAAGTACAGTATCATGTGCAGTATCCTTACATAGTATGCATTTTCCAACTATTTCAGTAAGGAACTCGTATTCCTCTGGAAACTCCATCTTCTTCATGTCCTTTTGACTAGGGTTTCTTTGGTACCCCATGATCGCCTTTGCAATCAAGGCTCTTCAGTCCTTGGTCAGGAAAACCCAAGCATTGATTGAGGTCAGAACATTTTAGCTTTAGAGACTGACCCTTGACCTTGGTAGAAAGGGTTCCGGACTTTATTGAAGCATTTGAGTAGAACTCTTTAACCAGGTCAACATATACTTGAGTGCTAGCCTCAAGGCATTCTGAGAATCCAGTTTTCTTCACAAGTTCGAGAATGTCTCTGAACTTCTTTTCAGATTTCTCAAACGACTTGGTTCCGAGCTGAATGCCAGTGATTACTCGCCAGTTTTCCATTTGAGCAGTTCGAAGAATGTGGGTATTTGATTCAGAGAGGTTTATAAGAGATGGCTGATTGTGATTTGGTAAGGCTCAGGAGTGTTAACCTATTTTGGCTCTTGAGAGGATTTTAGGGTTTGAAAATGGGAGGGAGAAAGGTTCGATAGCTTCTGAACACTATTTACAGATTTGAATTTGTCTTTATGGCAATTCCTTCTAACTCTGCATAACCAGTGATGTGTCAACTGACCATTGGTTGCATGATGCCCTGTAATGAGCTATAACTCCCCATATCTTTTCAGTTAGATATTTCCTTTTAGAAGAGTAGACGTTCAATCGATGTGGCTTTGACCGTTGACCTTTTGATTCGTAGAGTACCATGGTAAGGCAGCTATGGACTCTACGTTTTCCTTTGTTGACATAGTGATTAACTTTTGAGAGATGCTGTAGTGGGTGGTTTTGACATCAGTCCTTATCTTGACACTGCTCATCTTGACCACTGATGTACTTCATGAAGGTTTGAGGGCTCCATTTCTGAGATGAATCTGCACGACTTCTTTCGAGCTGATGATTGAATGTATCTCCCCATACTCTAAATTTTTGAGCAATTGTTCAGTTCTTTAAAGCTCCTCATGAGGTGGATTATCCTCTTATAGAACTGCGATCATCGAGTCTGCTTCTATGATCGCTGAGGTTGCACTACGATTGTGGAGTTCTCTTTAACTTTGACTCTACGATCGTTGACTATCTTGGTCCTTGAGTTGAACTTGATCAAGCATTCCTTCTGGGTCAAGGTAGCTTAGGAAGGGCCAACCTCTTAGAGTGAACTAAGGGTCAGGTTTGTCCCTGAGGCGCTTTCCAGATGAAGTACTTTAGGAGTTATTTGCACTGACATCTCTTTTGACCTTTTCTGTTGGGGAAGTCCTTTACCAACTTTGGACAATTGCATTTTCTGTAATCGTGGTGTTTTCCTGCTTCTACACTGCGATCAGATGTTTGATCGTAGGCATTCCATGATTTTAAGTTGGGTGGCTGAAAGGTTATCAGTAGTACGTTTTGAGACGTTCCTACTGACTATGGATCTTTATTTGGTCATCAGCCACAAAGTTTTGGGACTCTATAGCTGGTACGCTGCTTCATAGTATATCTCAGTATGTTGTTCTTTAATAGATCACTGCTCCCCATGGTTGATGCTATCTTCTCAAATAGATGTGATTCCCTTTTCTTCATGTGTGTTAGGAGACATCCTTACTTGTCTCCTTCTGACTGGAATCACCATTATTACTTAAATCTTCTTGTATCGTAGACATGGATATTTTCAGGACTGAACATTCTACGATCTTTTGACAGCACTACGAGCGTAGACTTTTTTGACAGTCTTATGTTTGTGAAGTTCTGCTTCCGTAATGAATTCCTCTTGACTGATGCTCGATGATCTTCTGTTGTGAGCTCCCTTGTGGATTCTTCTCATATAGCATGCTTTGCTCGATTTGAGCATATAGGAACCTTTTCATCTTTGGTTGAATGGCCATGTGAGCTTCATTTAGGTTAGCTCAGTGGGTCTTCAAGGACAGGCTTGAACATAAAGGAGTTTTATCAGAATCATTTCTAAACAGTCCTTAGCCTTCTGCTAGTTTAGTCTTCTTGACTGAAGTCTTCTGCTTCAACATTCCTTAGTGTGGCCGGATAGACCAGGTACCTGCAGGTTAGACATATTTCTATTTTTGGTACCCACATTTAAGTGGGTCCTGCTAGGTTAGTTTTCTAAACCCCCGTTCCTCTTATATTTGGATAATCATCACATTTATCACCAATAGTCATATTCATGCATAAAACTAGTTTTAGATAATACATTTTGATATGCATGAAGGTGAGTGTGTGTAAGATTTGACATTTAATAACACACTCTTTATCTTTAATGGTTTCATCATTTGCTAAGTTATGTTCACAATGTTTAAGTGTTCACAGAGTGAGAATCAACTCTACGATTTAGGAGTATCTAGTTGATTCATGGAGGTGATCAGTTTTTACACATCATCAAGATACTCTTTTAGAACTGATCATACTCTGTGTGTTTTCAAACACTTAGAGCACGGATGTGTACATACATATTAACCCAACATCAAAGATTACTTCACATAGAATTAATTTGGTCTGTGATGCTCTTATGACCCATTTCAGGTTTCCTTCAAGGTGTCATCTTCAACCTAAAACTTTGATGGAGAAAACGTTTATAGACATTTGAGTTTCCATCCTCAATGTACTTTCTCTCTTCACCTTTTTAGGTAGATTATGACTTCTTGACAGAATTTTGTTATGGTTCATAAGAAGGTGCATTTATGATGTACACATGTATAATAGTGAGGAACCGTACCTTTTTACTGTCAGTTAATTAACAGTCATTTATCTTTAATGTACTGAGTATAGGCATTGATGTGCATAGTTTCACATTTGCTCCTGATTGCTTGTTGCTACAGTTGACCTTCAATCAATCAGTCGTGATCTTGAAGATGTAGGCCAAGAGAATCTCAGCATTTTTTAGCATGTATAGCCTTTTCATCTTTCAGGCTGGTAGATGCTTGACTCTTTGTCATTGATGTCTCTTGAGCTCTCTTGTCTGGTCTTCAGACTACAAGATTGACTGCAGGCAAGGATTGGTCTTGTTGATGTAATAATCGAGAACATTGACCAATCTGAGCAGCTTCAGGTGTATATACACATTTAACCTATACACAATATTTCCAACGTGTGAGCTCATCTGCATATAAGAAGTTACTTACTACTAAACTAAGTTTAGAACAATGATTGTGCCTGGGATCAGACTCAAAGCGATTAGCTTTTGAATATAGCATAAGAACCTGCTCTGATACCAATTGTTAGTTCCTAGTAGGCACAATAGATCTAGAAGGGGGGGGGGGGGGTTGAAAAGATCTTTTTTAATTTCAAATTCTTTTCTCTTTCATTTTGTATTGCTATTAAGTTAGCATATGACAAACATAAGAATCTTTTCAAGCACAGCGGAATAAGTAAAAGATCCCCTTCATTGATATATTCATAATCATTCATACATTGTTCGTAGAGTTAGTTTGGTTGTAGCGATTAAAAACATACATATAGCTTATTATAGCAGTTAATAGACATAATGTAAATGACATAATGTAAAAGATACAAGGGGTTCTAAGTGGTTCAGAGACTCAAGCTCCTAATCCACTCTTTTTCTTTCAACTAGTAGGATTTCCACTAAGGAAGGGCAACACCCTGAATCACTAAGAACTCTTCAAGGTCAGTAGCCTTGGAACTCCTCTAGTTCCCTAGGAACTCTTCAAGCCCAGCAAACTTGGAACTTCATTTAGTCCCTCGGGACAAGGACCCCTCAGGCCCTGGCTTCTGCTGAGTTGTTTGTTTGTTTATTGGAGTTGGTGCTGAGATGCTAAGATGTCTTCATGCTCTGAACATCTTCTGTACTTAGCAGCTTGGCGTGATCACCCTTGAAGTGCAGTTGAGTGTTGCATGATGCTCAACTTCTTGATTCGCCACTCAACCACTTGGATGATCCTTGATGACTGCCTTGAAGATCATTCCTCTTGATGCATGATGGCTGCACATGATGGGTTTCTAAGATGACTGTAAGCTCTTCTGCTAGGTACTTAGAAACTTTCTCATGCTTGCCACCATGATGACGTTTGTGATCTCCTTTCTTGATATTTGATGCCTTCTCATGATGGACTTGCTAAGATGACTGTGAACTCTTTTTTATGGTACTTAGAGTCTTCCCATGATGGACACCAAGATGACATGACGCTCTTCTTTCTCTCGGAAGTTCAGAACACTCTTCATGTAGTAGAACTCTCACTTCTACATTGTAGAACTCTCACTTCTATATTATAGAACTCTCACTTCTACTTCTTCCTTTGTATGTCTTTGAGTGTTCTTGGTGGATCGTAGAGTGAGCCTTCGGACTCACTATTTTACATGGTTTAAAACAGTCCACCGTTACTCCAAACTCGGCAACTCCAGCAACCCCAGATCTTTGAAGCTCTTCCTGATTTATACTCCTTCCCAATCCTTCCTTTGGAAAGTAGCCGTTGAAGGCTATTCCAATATCTTCACAGATCTCGAGTTGACAGAGGTAGACTACTGATGTGACTAGTCATACTGTCTCTAACACTGCAGTCTACTGTTTCACCTATCCCATCAGAGATGTCACTTTAATGTCTTGAGCAGTTCGAAGACTTTATTTCCTCCTTCTGATTACTCGATCAGATGTTGTCCTTTTGCATCGATTCTTTAAATAAGCTTTTGTACAAATATCAACCTTCAGATTGAACCGTTGTCAATGCTTTAATCTTTAGCCATTCGTACTCTACGATTCTGATGCATGTCTTCAAGGACCTGATCGTAGTGTCATGTTGACTGGTAGAACAACACTACGATCTTGAAGAGTGTTGATTGGATCTTCAATGTGGAACACCTTTTCCTTCTCTTGTGCAGTACTTCAACACTTCTGTTTGCCTCAACAGTTCTCAGATATTGATGACTTGACTTCTTTGTTCTGGCCCCTTCAGAATAGCAAGACACTTCAGATTTGTGGCGTGTCCACCTCGCTTTCTCCTTGTGATCTCCCGTTCACTGATCATCAATGGACTGACCCAATGCTTAATAACTTTTGCCTTGTTCTTCTTCAGAAGCTGTCCAGTATCTCTGTATGTACTTCATTAGTTCTTTCTTTGTTTGGCAAACACTACGATCCTGGTTGCTTCAAATATCGTTGTCTTTTATGCAGCTGCGGCCATCGCACTTGCGACTTTCCTTAGTCGATTCTTCAAGTCTTCTTCTGATCTCCTTGTGGAAGACTTCATCTCGAATGGCTTAACAACTCAATCATGATGATGATTGGGTTGGTGCTTAGATCTCTTGTTAGCTTGCATGCCATTCGTTGAGTGATCTCTGTTTTCCTTGGATGTAACATTGCAGTGCTGACCAGAGGCTTCATTCCTTTGGATATTCAGGGAGTGCTCATTTGTTGAGAATCATATTTGCTCTATGATTCTGCCTTGGCATTGTGAGCACAATATTGAGGTCTTAGTTCTGCACTCTACGATTCTGCTTTGGCTGTGCAGACCCTATGACTTTGGGATCAGATCTTGATACTCTATGAATTCTGCCTTGTGCTTGTTGTCTTCATCTGATCTTGCTCGACTACGATCTCTGCATGTAATCAATAGACTCTACGACTCAGAGTGTAGTCTTCGATCTTTGACTTGGCTTTGAAATCAATAGACTTTACTACTACGAGTGTAGTCCACGTTTCTGACTTTGCTTCGGCAGATGTTCTATTTCGTTTCGGCATGTTGTCTCTACGATTACAGACATAACTTCCTCACCGGTGGCCCGTACTCGAGAAAGTTCTACTCGAAACACTACGATCCTTCATTGTTTCTCTTGGCAGTCTACAAACTCTGAGATCTACTATCTTGCAGACTACGATTCTGTCTCGACAGCTCTCAAATTCTCCTTAACTCTCATAGAAGACTATGATTTCTGGTGCAGTGCTCGACGATCAGACAAGCCTATCTATTACATCATAAGATCAACCTAACATGCTTGATCTTTCTATATTTATAGTCCTTGTACATCATTTCTTTTTAAGGACTTTACAAAGCTGTTTTGCTTATGTAGGATCAACCTAACATACTTGATCAATTCATTCTAAGTCCTTGTACACATGTTTTTATTATCTATCAAAGGACTTTACAGCTTTTCTTAATACAAGCATACTTGCATATTCATTTATATATATCATAATCAAATCATATATAAATAGGAATAACATTCACATGCTTATTCCTAACATTATAGTTTAGCAATGCCTATGGGCAAGTCTATTAAGCCAATAAGTTGTTATTGTATTCCAGTTCTTGTTATAAACATTATTTCTATTTTATTGTTGGATAATGAAATCTTTGGTATTATATTCAAGAACAATTGTTGTTCTATTTATAATAATAATGTTTTGTATAGAACTGAAATATTACTTAATGGATTTTGTGTACTTGACTTACGTAAAAATATATTTTGCAAATTGTACAAACTAGTATAAGAAAAGGAGACGATCATTCAAAGAGTTGAATGTGTGTATTTGTTGAAATACAAGTGTGAATTATTTGAAAGGTTCAAAGAATTCAGAAATGAAACAAATTAGCTAAGTATTAGGACTCTTTGATCGGATCAAGGAAGGAATACTTGTGCAATGAGTTTCTAAATTATCTCAAATGGTTTTCTCACAATGGACGCTTCCTGATACGCAATAATTGATTAATGTATATGAAAAGAAATATAGTACCTTGTTGGACATGGTGCGGTCCATAATGATTTTACCGACATTCTAGTATCCTAGAATAATGTCCTAGAAATGGCTACATATCTACGAAATGGTAACCTCAAAATCCAGCTACAAGAGTCCATAAAAGTTATGGACATGAAGGATTCCTAATTTTAAGTAAGTTAAGATAAGGGGTTGTCCAACTTATGCGAAAAGGTTTCAAAGGATAAGTTTGGGACAAGATTTGACAAGTGTAGATTTGTGGGACATCCTAAAGTGAGTTTAGGGTGTATGTTCTATAATCCTACTTAGCAAAAGATGATTGTTGCGAAACATGATTCCTTCTATGATAAAGGTGTTTATCATTGAAGGGGCTAGTGGGAGGATAATAGATCTTGAAGAGTTCAAGAACCACAAAACACTATAAGTCAAATAAGAGGAACTTGTAGATAGACATATTGTACCACAACCGAATCATAAATCTGGAATAGTACCGAAGATACTTGGGAGGTATGGATTCATCATGGATGATGATGATGAGGTACGTATCATAGAAGATGATGATCCAGTTACATACGATGAGGTAAGAGTTGTAGACACTCAGAGAAATCAATTGAAGCAAGCTTCTCAAATATAGAACATTCGTTTTGATTAGATAATCAAAAGAGTTTGATTTTATCAAAAACAAGAATGAACCTAGTGTGTACAAAAGGGTCAGTCGGAGCATTATGACATTCCTAGTTTTATATATTGATATACTACGGATAAGGAATGACACACCAATGCTACAATCAGTAAAGATAAAGTTGTCTAAACATTCCTCCATGAATGACTTAGGAAGAGTATCGTAATTGGGGATAAAAATCTATATAGATAGATTTAAAAGGATGCTAAGCTTAACCCAAGGAACGTATAATCATTTGATGCTAAAGTCGGTTAGCATGGTAAACTCCAAGAGTTGTCTCATGTTGATGAGACATGGATTGTATCTCTCTTAATAGTCCCCATAGACTCATAAAAGAGAGATCGCATGAGTAACAATCATGTATGAAATGAAATATACGGGACTTGATGTTGATCAGTCATATTCTAGAGAAGTTCACTGTGAATCAGTGAAAAACATCTTAAAAAACTTAACCAACACTAAGGATGTGATCATATTCATGGTGGGTCTAAATTAAAACTAGAGGGCTTAACAGACTTAAGTTTTTTCAGACAGACCAAGACGATAGAAAATCCACTTTAAGGTAAAGCGTTACCTTGAACGATGGTGCAGTGAATTGGAAAGGTTCCAAACAACAAAGAGTTGCTAGTTTAGTGATAAAGACAAAATATATAGCTGTAAATAAAGCTATAAGTTGATTGTTTGGATAAAAGTTCATTACAGAACTAGGAATAGTTCCTAAGTCTCATCTTGGATCGAAACATGTGTTGTGGCACTTTCATTTGATTATAGGAATCATTGAAAGATGGGAAATCACTATAGAGATAGTGGACTCTCAAGAACAACATTACATATTCATTAACTAAAGCTTATCCAACAGCAGGATAATCGTCACTTAAAGAAGAAGGGTATGAAATACCATGGCGATTGACTTTAGTGCAAGTGGGAGATTGAAAGTAGTATGCGCACAAGCCAATCATGTTTGATGATAAAGCGTATACTTTGTAACATTAATCTTATTTATTTATTAATAAAAAGTATTAATTTATTAAAGGCTTTTAATTATCTAAATGATGTTGTTTTATAATATGTGATAAACTCATAGTTTTAAGCAATGCTTTTAGAATAATGATGATGATCATTCTAATGAGATCTAACTTCTTAGAAAGCTTAAAACTTAAAATAGTTCACAATCGTTGGATTACTAAATTGGGGATTAGTGAATCTGAATAGATTGGTACATACGTTGTTTGCTCATTGGATGAGAATAATTGATCTCATGATCATTTGTGCGGAGACACTAAAGCAAGTATGTAGGTGCTTATTGGAGAATAAGTTCACTGAACGTGGCTCGCTAAGGAATACCTAATAGAGTTTTACTTGCCTATCAATAGGAATTCCTATAGTGATAGTAGTACAAGTGATCCTTGGACTTGAGATCATTATAGTATCTTGTGTATGATGAGTTATACTTTGACTTATTCCTTAAGACCCTAAGGGTATATTAAAGGGTATGCTTAATAAGTTGTACATTGAGATAATGTATGATCAATAAAGAATCTACCACTTCTAGGAAAAGAAGAGAAATGTCCTATGTGATTCGATAAATGACAACCCAGTAGTCCTTGGCCAAGGCAGAATGAAATTAGAAAGGAATTTCTAATTAGCATTATTTGGAGTTGTGCATTTAAGAGTCGAAATACATATAATTAAATAAAATAAGACTTGACAGTAATTTCATGTCTTATATTGAATTGGGACATAGTATGGTGGAAGGATTGAATTGTACGGTAACTATTTACTCAAAGGTTCTTTTATAATTAATGTTGAAATCTATATTATCTGGAAAGTCGTTGATCGCTAGGGAGGCTAATCCCTATTGTAGAATAAATATTATTTATTTAAATAAATTAATAGTTTAATTTATTTATTTAAATAAGATTAAAATTGTTCTAATTGATTTATTCACAACCAGTTTAATATAGAGAACCTAAAGGGTCACATCATAAAATGAATAATAATTATTTAAGAAGTTAATGACATAATCGTAATAATATGTTATGTGTATTTAATTTAATTTATGGTGATAGAATAAATTAAATAGCTTAATATTTATTATTTAATATTTTGGAAATATTAAATATATAAATTAATAAGAGGAGTCTTATTAATATTATTACAATTATTATTATTTTAATTTCTAAAGAGTTGAAAATTAATTTAATATTAGTACTCTCATTTATTCCTAATAAGATTAGGAGGCTAATTAATTAAAAGATTTTAATTAATTATTCCTAATATCTTGGGAGCATAATTAATTAAAAGATTTTAATTAATTAAAATAAAACCCAATTCCTTAATTGTTAAGGAGGGTTGCCTACATCTATAAATAAGAGGAGTCTTATTATGGGTGTAGTGGTTGTTGACTTTTTCACAACATACGTGATTTCAATTGTTGGAGAGTACGCTCCTTTTCTGTGAGAGATAGAAAAACTAGGGTTTAGCCAAACACCCATCTTCTTGAATCTTTCTTCTTCCTTGGTGGATCACCTCTAGAGGCCAAACAGTTGGGTGGCTAACGTTGATCAAAGGAAGGAACCAAACCCGGTGGATTCAAGTTGAACGCGAAAAGATTGGAGGTGAACTTGTACCTGAGGAAGCTCGAAACTTCAAGGGTATGAATCTTGTTCTTTTTATTTTGGTTTAATTAATAATTGCGCATAAAGGATGATCCGGATATATGGTTTGTAAAATTTTTAAACTCTGATTTTCCACGTTTCCGCTTAATTTGTGCAATTTGATTGCGTTCATGAATATTACAAACCGAACAATGATAATATATTAAGAAAGGAAAACAATGAAGTTTAAATCATGTCAATTGGTTAAGAAACGAGTTCGTGGCGATCAAATTCGTTAAAAGTGTAATAATGAAGAAAAAATGAAAGAATTATGGTTCTGATTCCTCAAAATGGTGTATATGTAATGTTTTGTATGTAGAATAGTGTTTATCATGTGTAACTATAATATTACAAAGTTTTAGATGTTGAATTTGGGAGAAATTCTGTTGAATTGGGATTTTTGGCCTTTGACAGAGTGCTAGTTCGCGTCTATAAGCTGAGAAGTGCAGTGCATTCTTGTAAGGACGCGTTACTGTGCCTTGATTTGTCGCGATGGTAGCAAGAACATTTGGGCGCCCAGACGATAGCCTGATGTAATACTACTCATGTGGCCAGAAGTAGCCAGTAATATCGAGACATTGAAGTCTGCTTAATTGCAGGTCATGTGTAATGGACTTGTGTTAGTTTAGCATGCATGTTAATGATGTTAAAACATGATATAAACTATAATAACAGATGTCAATGTGTTGTAATGCAAAGAGTAAAGATTTGAAATAATTATTTAAATAAGTTATAAAATGAAACTAAAAGTGATGTTTTCAAAAGTTGTAGATAAACGATAAGGTTTATGTTAATTAATGTGTGATTTCAGAGGCGTTAAATATGTTAACCTAAATGGTTAGGTTTTAGGTTAGGGTTATGACCTAAATGATGGTTTAATACCCCTAGTGTTGATATTCATACAACTAATTGTTGTTGCGATTGTAATGATGTATGTAGGGTAATTGAAGATTATATTACATTTGTGTAGCTTACATTCAAGGCATGTTCTCTAACTCTATTTTCATAATTGTGCAAGTTCTCTAACTCTACTTTCATAATTGTGCAAGTTTTTAAACTTTAACTCTTTACATTGAGCAAGCTTTCAAGCTTCATTCTTTTATTAATGCGAGTAAGTTCCTAAAATCAATGGAGCAATATTATTGATTCTATTCTTATATACGTTTGATTAAGCTCTTGTAACCTAATTCGTTACATCGAGCAAGTTTCATTTTTCTAATTATTATACAAAGCATAGATTGTTCTAATTCTTTTGAACATAGTACTTTGCATGTGTATTATGTTTATTCAGTTATATATTGTTAATATCCTATCTTTGACTTTGATAGCCTTGTTTAGTTATAAATTCTTGTATTAAACCTTTATTGACGGAAATTGAATAAGTGTTCTAAAATTATAGAAACACTGATAAGCTAGTTCCAAACTAAACTTTCTTTAGTGCGGAAATTCTAAATTCAAACTGAGACGAACAACACTAACATAAGGGATTTTGTACGTGTAACATTTATATGTTTGTGCACAATACATGGTACAAAGGGCTGATCCCCTTGAGTACGTTAAGAAGAGTATGTACAGTCTAATGACTGTTAAGGCTAAGGTAATAATACCTAAACATCGTGGACATAGTTCGTGGTCTTAAGACCCTCAGATAATTAAAGTTCGAACTTGTTTTCTATTTTGATTTGTAGAACAAGTTCTTTATTATTCAGTATTCGTTGCTCACTCTCATGTTGTTGTTATACTATCTTTATGTCAGTGAGTAATTATTTGCTCACTCTTGCAATTAAACAATGCAGCTAAAGTCGAAAGAGGTGATGAGCCATCTACTAGCAATGGAAAGGGCAAGATGTCTAAGTGATGAAGAATTACTTAAAGTTTATTTAAATGCTTGAAGTTATAAGACTTGTTTTATTTTATAATGTATTCCACAAACTGATGTAATAATTTTAAGGTTAGATTACTTGGGATTGTTTTTGAGATGATGATGTAACCCTTTAATGGGAAAGATTATTGTTTAAAGTTATTTAATGTTTTATCCTTTAGTATGGGTAGTTAGATGTAATTATTTTAATAGTGAACACCAAATTCAGTGGAAATGAAGTACCCGGATTTGGGGGTGTCACAGGTTGGTATCAAAGTTTTAGGTTATGAACCTTAGGTGGGGAAACCATAGGAAATAACCTTTAAGGAGACAGAAAATATAGAGGTGTTTAACTCTTATCGGGTTTTAAGGAATGGATTGAGGTATCCATTGAAGTTAAATAATAAAAGACATTATGTGCTATGTGTTAATAACTTATGTGCTCGCGAGTATCAAAAATACTAAGTAAAACTTAAAATATTTTGTTGTCAGGATGTCTGACAAAGGATGATTCAGTCCAGCTAGAGAGGTGATACCTCAGGTACCTATAGACGATGAACCTCGAGATATTCACGTAGTGCGGGAACAATTGATCCAGGAGGATAAGCCTGTGACCGATCTCGAGGAGGATAGTCCTGAGTAGATAGAGGAGGATGATGATGAGGAGGATCCTGAGGAGTTTCCACCAAACTTTGTATCAGCTGAGATGTATGACGCTTTGTATGACCGTAACATAGAGTTACAAGATAATGTTGAGGAGCTTAAGGAAATGGTTGAGATGCATTAGGTTGCGTTGGAGCAGAAGGATGTAGAGATTATGGAACTTGATTCAAAAGTTGGAAACACGGAGTGGGACTTAGTTCATACCAAGGGTCAACATGAAGACTTGTTAGCAGTAAACGAGAAGATGAAGACTGACATGGAGAAATTGAAAGATTATTTCAAGGAGGAGTCAGCTAAGTGTGTAAGAGCAGAGGATGCTTGGATGAAGGCGACTCAACGTACAGACCGTGCTGAGGCTAAGGTCCAAGTGAAGAAAGCCAAGATGAAGGAGATGGATTATGCTTTTAATTCAGTGATTGATAGGGCCCAGGATCGAGTCCATTATTACCCACCTCAGTTTGAGAATTCACCGTGGTTCGTGATGGATCGTAGAACGGCGTACCGTATCATGGAGGAGGAACGTTAAGAAGCCTTACGAAGTCTTAATACGCCTAGATAGAATAAGAGTGATAATAATATGTGGTTAATTATGTGAGTAAATAAATTGTGAATCCCTTATTTTGAGATAAATAAAGGTATAGTATGGGTATGTAATCCTGAAACTGGTTTAGTTCAGAAAAGTGAATGTTTATAGCGGTTATGCTATTTTGAGGATGTTCTAAAACTTTATGAATGAATAAAATATTAGAGTTTATTTGAAATGTTATGTGTTAAAGCTTCAATCTTGGAATGTTTAAGTTAAACTTTAAATACCCAAGAAGTTGAGTAATGAGCTAATAAGCGTATATCTTAACAAAAAATGCCTCCTAGAAGAAGATAACCACATCAGCAAGCACCTCCTGAGGGGTCTACTAATAATAACAACGAGACCAACGCTAATCCTGTTCAGCAGTTGGTAGCTCTATTGCCGGGTGCACTTGCGAATCAATCGTATGCTCAAGTTATGACTTTTAAGGAGTTCAAAGCGGTTGGACCGCCAAAATTTCAATGGTCTATGGATCTAGTGGAAGCCCAAACATGGATCATGGAAATGGAGAAGGTGTTTGACGTTGCTAGAGTTAATGAAGATCAGAAGACTGCGTTCGCAACATTCATGCTGAAGTCTGAAGCTAGCTACTGGTGGCAAGCAAATAAGGTTACTATTCACGTATACGACACTATTCACGAATACGGTACTATTCATGAGTACTATTCACGAAGTATGATTTTTCTTGTGGAATTTCTACCTTTTTGTGTCAGGGTTACTATTCACATAAACGACACTATTCACGTATACATCACTATTCACAAATATGACATTATTCACAAAAAAGTGAAGTTTTCTCTTCTTTGTCCAAGATGTCTATTATGGTTACTATCTCTGATTGTATCCATGTTTTGATCTTCATTGTTTAATTTTACTCCACTATGGTTTATTACGGAATATTTTTGAACTTGGATTATCTAAAGTACGAATCCCTAATCTTTGTCCTTTTATCTCACTGGATTCGTTTCTTTAAAATATTTTTCATCATCCTCAGTCCTAAATGATGATATAACTGAATATCTTTAGCCTGTAGTGCAAAGATAAATGATTATCGTATGAATATCTTTGTCCTGTAGTGCAAAGATGAACATGTGTTGAGATGAACATGACCAACTAGTGATACAAATGAATATCTTTGGCATGTAGTGCAAAGATGAATATTTGATTCAAGATGTATATTGATTGATGTTACAGGGATAAAATATTAATAATGGACTTTTAAATTCATAGATGATAGTAGATTTCATTCTCTACTTAACTATTCTAATGAATTGTTATTTTCACTGCGAATATTGATCTAAATCTAGTTGTCCATTATATTTTTTTCCGATTTGTTGAAGGCTAACGATAATTTGTTGTTCATTATCTTAGTCATAATATTCTCTATTGGGCTAGTTGAGCTCACCCTTTTCCTTTTTATTCCATTTTTCCTTCTCAAGAGGTGAGAATATAGCAGGAACTAGCCGGGGTATGAAGTGATGGTTCTAGAAAGTTGTTTTAGCAGTCCTTACTATTTTTGTAAAAATAGTGTATCAATAATTGTAATAAGGACTCCTTTTGAGTTTGAATAATGTCTATCAGACAATATTTGTATTTAAACTCACAGTATATGTGTTGTCGTATTTTGCACGATAATTGTATTAATGAAGTTGTATTTGTTTCTGTACCATGTATTTGGCGACTCAGAATGGGTGATGTATACCTATTTTGGGGTCTTCACACACACACACAAATATATATATATATATCCAGTCGTTCTTTGCTTATATATATATATATATATATATATATATATATATATATATATATATATATAAGCGATAAACGATCGGATGTGAAATTGAGCTCAATCAAACAGTGTTTGATAGCAACAACATATATATAATTATATATATATATATAGGGAGAAGGTTCAAAAATGCCCCTGACATTTTTCATGATGTCTACCGAGCACCCTATACTTTTTTCCCCAAAAATACCTTCAACGTTATATTTTTTGGGTCACCCATGCCCCTGAAGCGAACGGAGTTGCCACATAGACTAACGTTGCTCATACATGGCCTTATTCTGCTGACTTGGACTCAAACAAAGTCAAAACAAGCCCTTTCGCATCCTCTTCATCATCTCCTCCACCGCATCATCGCCGAGCTCCACCGTGAACTCTTGGCAGCTCTATCAATCGATTCAGACTTTGACTTGGCATTCCACCTTCAACTCCAAGAAGCCATGACCGCTTCTCTATCTGTCCAACCTTCCACCTCCTCTTCATCATCTCCTCCACCAACTCAACTCTTATTCACTCTTCCCAACCTCATCGAAGTCCGACAATCCGAACAGGAACTCCGTGGGCGTGCATTCATCGATTCAGTGTCGAAAAAATCGTTGAACGACATTCATCGCTCGATTCACGATCGTAAAAATTCGCTTTGAGATATTATCTGAATCTGGATGACGAGTGGAAATTGTACGGAGATAACTTTGAGCGGCTGTATGGTGACGGTTCTTCATCGAGGGCTATTAATTTTTAACTGTTTAGGGTTTATTTTAACAGTTTGTTGGGTGAAGAGAAGTTTAGGGATATGAAAGGTATTTTGGTGCCGAATATTGCTGGGATTGGAGTGGCAATTTCGATGCGAACGATGGATTACTGTTTGAGATGAGGAAGCCGGTGGCAGTTAGTAGGGAGTGGATGAACAACCCTTTTTCCTCTCTACGACTAAAGAACAAAATGGCAGGATTAGGGTTTTGCCTCTCCTTCTCTCCTATTTCTCCTTCTTCTCTATGGCAAGAGATGTCGACTAGGGCTTTATGCACGATTAGGGACCTTTGCCCCTTTTGAAAAATGAACAGAGGCTTTGTCTGCGTATGAGAAAGGGTTTGTTTTTACTTTGTTTGAGTCAAAGTCAGCAAAATAAGGCCACATATGAGCAACATTAGTCTATGTGGCAACTCCGTTCGATCCAGGGGCAGAGATGACCCAAAAAATATAACGTTAAAGGTATTTTTGGATAAAATATATAGGGGGCTTGGTAGACATCAGGAAAAATGTCAGGGGCATTTTTGAACCTTCTCCCTATATATATATATAAAAAGTAGTAAACGCTCCAGATGTAAATCCAGGCTCATCGAACAAGGTTCGACAACTGTTTATATATAAGCATATATATAAAAGTAATAAATGCTCCAGATGTAAATCCAGGCTCAATCGAGGCATAACTCAATGATGTTAGTATACACACATACACACACACACATATATATATATATATACAAAAGAAATAAAAAGCCACGGATCGAAGTTCGGGCATACACACGCAACACGACTCTCAATGTTAATAACAGTGTGTGCAAGAAGTGTAGAAAAGGCTTTAGATGATGTAAGAAGGCTTACAGTGGATTGCCAAAGAAGACTTCAATAGCTTTAAATGGATGAACACTCGGCTCCCACCGGTAAAAATATAGCCAAATATAAGCTCACAAGTGTTTGAAATGAGAAAGCACTCAATTTATAGGGTAGATATAGCGAATTGGACATGGCTTTCTCCCCTTTTTCCTCTACAAAATGGGTGCCCAAGCCCTCTATTTGTAGAGGGGGGAGCCGCAGGTGCACCTGCAGCTGCCCGGGGTGCCCCGAGCTCCGTGGGTCCCACAGTCTCGAAGTACATGCACGTGTGCATCGTGATGTCTGCTTAAACTTTCAGAACTTCAATTTGGGCATCCGATCGAGGTGTATAAGACCTTGTACCTGAGGAAGCTCGATCTTCAAGGGTATGATTCTTATTCGTCATCTTTTTCGTTTAATTAATAATTATGCATAAAGGGTGATCCGAGTATATGGTTTGTAAATTTTTAAACTCTGATTTTACACGTTTCCGTACTTTTTATGCAATTTGATTGCGTTCATGAATATTACAAACCTAACAGCAATGCCTTGCAATGGACCATCCCTTTGGGAGGTATATCATCGTCGGTGAACGATATCACATTGTTGCTAAAAATGTGATCCACTAGATGCTGGAATTTTTCAATATCTACTGACTTAGGCAATTGGGCTTCTTCCAAAACCATGAGCAAGACCTTCTTTTGATCTTCAGAAGAAAAAACCAAATCCAGTATGGAAATTTGTTGTGGAGCTTCTCTTAAGCTTGAAACCACCTTGGCTTCATTATGTCCCATAGTACGGAGGAATTATTTAATTTTCTCCATTGGAACTTTCCCCTTTGACTTGATGGTAGGCTTCATCACCCATTGGGGAAGATACAGTGGATTCACTTTTGACACTGCCGTAGTTATGTGGGATGTGGATCCTTTAACTTCTCTATAATTCCATGGAACTTTCTGTAGGCTGACAACAGGATATTGTGGTCTGAATGTCAAGATAATTGGTGTAGACTGATGTAGTTCTTTCAACAGAACAACCAACTCTATAATTTGGTGGCTTAATCCTTCGAACTCCTCATAGGTGACAAAAGTAGGATTAGACTGGCCAGATGAAGCCATGCTTGGCTGTAGGCTTGTTGCCTTTTTGGACTTTGATCGAGTAACATGTCCAATTGTTTCCCTACAAAAAGACTTATGTAGTTTAGTCTTAGGGAATATGGAAATGTTTACATGTTACGTGATGTATCTATTTTAGGATTATTATCCTGCAAAATACATGTTAGCTGTTTATACGACAAGATAGCATGTCAGGTTTTGATATAAAATGGAATGTATGTGCACATGTTCCTTCATATTTTCCATTACATTGAGTTTGACATAGAAATAAATTACAAGTAATTGAATTTACAAGTAACTTGAAATGTAAAAGCATGAAGAGACTTTCCTCTGCATTTGGTTAATCAGAGGCTGACCTATCTAAGGCTACTCTTACGGCTTTTTGGCATGAAGGTTCCCAAATCATTGCAATTTACTTGACGGGAAGTTAATCCAGTCTTTCAACTGGAGCGAATTTGGGTGGTGCCTTTCCTGAGCCTCGTTGGAATTAGTCTCCCTACGAGTCCAGTAATCAAACACCGACAGGATAGTCTCCTGGTGGAGGAACCACACAACATATATTCACATACAATGTGTCTCACCGTTTATGAAAATAATGACATGTGCGAAGCACTAATATCACAAGCAGATATAGTGCGAAGCACTACGTGTAATAAGTAAATACATTCATATACATTCATTCAAATGTAAATGCAACAGTCACACACAAGCATATAACCGTTTTGAAAAGTTTATAATAGCGGCTTAAGCCCTCTTACTGGATGTCCCCAGCGGAGTAACTGTGACGCCCCCAAAATAGGTATACAACACCCATTCTGAGTCATCAAAATACATGGTACATAAACAACTACAACTTTATTAATAGAACATAAAAACTGTGAGTTTAAATACAAATATTGTCATCTAGACAATATCCACACTCAAATAAGTCCTCATTACAATTATTAATACATTATTTTTACAGAATAGTGAGGACTACTAGAACCACTTCTAGAACCATCATTCCACACCCCGACTAGTACTCGCTACATTCTCGCCTCCTGAGAAGAAAAATGGAACAACAAGGAAAAGGGTGAGCTCAACTAGCCCAGTAAAGAACATTATAACTAAGATAACATAGAACAAATTATCGTTAGTCTTCAACAGGGAAAAAATCTAATAGAATACAATAGACAACAAGTTTTAAATTAATATTCACAGCGGAAATAATAATTCATTAGAAGAGTTAAGTAGAGAATGAAATCTACTATCTTCTATATATGAATTTAAAAGTTCATCGTCTATCTTTTATCCCTGTAACATCAATCAATATATAACTGAAATCAAATATTCATCTTTGCACTCTGAGGCCAAAGATATTCATCAGATTAATCATGTTCATCTAAACACATGTTCATCTTTTGCACTACGCCCAAAGATATTCATCGAAATCATTAATCTTTTACTCTACGAAAGCCAAAGATATTCAATTATATCACCATTTAGGACTGAGGATGATGAAAATATATTTAAAGAAAAGCGAATCTAGTGAAACAAAATAATAAATATTAAGGATTAGTATTTAAATTATTTCATGTCCAAAAATACCTCATAAATAATCATAGTGGAGTAAAATTCAAGAATGATCAAAACATGGATACAATCAAAGCTAGTATCCATAATAGATATTTTGACGAAAATGAAAATTTAATTTTTCGTGAATAGTCTTTATTCGTGAATAGTGCCAGTATACGTGAATAGTCTGAGTATACATGAATAGTAACTCCAACACCAAAAGATAGAAATTCCACAAGAAAATCATCATACTTCGTGAATAGTACTCGTGAATAGTAACTCGTGAATAGTAACTCATGAATAGTAACCCCGACATGAAAAAGTTCCAAATTTGATAAAAATCAGACCAATATTTCGGCATAATGATATTGAAAAAATAATATCATTTACGAAGAAAATAACATCCCTTACCTCGTAAAAAGCAAAGATTTCTAGTTGAAACACCAAATATAGCTATGACTTGAACTTGCACCGTATAGCAACACTCAAAGTATCAAAATACTCACAAGAATACACTCAATATATCGAGAGAGAAAGAGAGAGAAGATATCAGTTTCTGGTGTGGTTTTCAATTCTAACCTAAGCACCTATTTATAGGAAATTACTTAGAACATCAAAGTAGAAAATTGAATATAATATTAATATATATATATATATATATATATATATATATATATAAAAATTTTCAAGCCCACCTTTGAAATTAGATCTTAGCATTTCCCACATGCCAATCTTCTAGAAAAAAGGTAAGAAAAACGTTTTTCATAAATAAAATATTTAAAACTTCCAAAAATAAATTATTTTGGAACTATGGAACTTCAATAATTCACAATAAATAGCCTTTTTATCAGAAAAATTCAAACCTCATGTCTTTTCCATAGGAAATTTCATTATCTACAACTTTACAGAAGAATGTTTTTCCAAATTCCAAACAAAAATTGACCGAAATCCACAAACCAAGCGATTTTACAAAGCTATAATCAAATTTCGATCAAAAAGGGGTCCACAAACACACAAAAACATGTGTTAATCATTTAATGCAACAAAATACTCTTCCTCCTCATATACTCATATATCCCACATTCATTGTAAAAATATCATCATTATTATATTATAATAATATAATAAAATATTATTTTATCAGAAAAGATAAAATATCGATTTTCAACAATTGTCACTTTAAAAATTTTCTCCATCTATATCCACATAAAATGAATATTTTCCTCATCATATAAATCAATAATTAATTATTCACAAATAATATTATAGAATCACAATACCGACAACCAAGCAGTTCCCAGGAAAGAGGGAGCTTTCCAATAAGGATTTCTCCTTACTGGCGCGCAATTAGGTGACCAAACCTCTCCTTAAATAGAAATAGTGGTAGTAGGACTGGAAAAAGGAAAGGAGAAAATTTCGGGAATACCAAAAATAGGCCAGGAGGTGGAAAGAAACAGGTTACGCAGTGTGGGAATTGCGGAAAGAATCACTCGAGAGAGTATCTTAAGGGTAAGTTTGTGTGTTACAAGTGTGGGCATGAGGGACATATCTCTCACAACTGCCCCAAGCCAAGGATGAACAGAGGGTGTTTCATGTATGGATCAACGGAGCATAAGGTGAAGGAATGTCCGAAAAAGGGAAGCGATACAGGGAGCGCAAATACGGGAAAAGGCAGCGGGACTCTAGCAATAGCGGAACCAACTTCAATAAACAAACCAACAGAATCAACCGCACGAGTCATCAATATGACGGTCCAGCATAGGGTGGCAGCTGGGAATGTAACTCCAGGTATTATTCGTATAACTTTTATATTTTGATATATATTATTTTCCTATATATAATAAATTATTTTATAAAAAAAAATTGAAGAAGGAATTTGAGTTCTTTTAGAAATCAAACTTCCGTTTAATCAGATAGACAAGCTTTATGTTGTATAGTTAAAGATCGGTTCGATCCAATCTGATCAAGATCTATTTGAAATGAATGTGTATGCTATATACCATTGTATGTATAAGTTTTGAAACGGTGATCCCGGGGACAGAATCTTTATAAGGGAGAGCGAATGTAATAACCCGATATTTTCTATATAAATAAATAAGAAATTTTACATATAAATTTATTTTATTTTAAAGGTGGGAATATGTGCCAAGTAATGTGTATATATATTATGTGATAAATAAAATTTATTTATTACATGAATAATTTCAAATAATTATATTTTAAAATTATTGATCATTATAAAGTATATTCTTATAATAATTAATTTTATAGTAGAAATATCTTTATTATTTATTTTCTATGAAAATATGATTTTTATATTATTTAAATAATATATGAAATGATTATTGGAATTATTATAATTACTATTTTATTATATGTATTTTAGTTCGATTATTAAGTTAATTATTTTAACTTAATTAATAATGTTATATATGAAAGATAAATCGATATGAAATTCAAACCCTAATTTTGGATTTTGATCAATGAATGAGAATAATAATATTATATTAAATATAATATTATTTTTCAAATTTCTAAAAATATCTTTGTATATGTGTATTCATAATAGTTGTGCAATTATGGTGTATAATGTCATATATATAACCCTAATATTAATTTGTTAAACCCTATTTGTTAAAACTCAATTATGAGTTCAAGACTGTAGTAATGGTGTTATATGATTTATGTTGTCTATTATTAGATTTAATGTTAATTAGAGAAAATATTAATTAATATTTGAAAACCATGATTTTCTATTAAAAACCCTACTTTTAATTAGTGTGTTCTAATTAAAATTTTATTAAACTTTAAACTTAAGTTTTCAAACCCTAGAAATTATTTGGGAAACCTTAAGGTTTAAAATCTAGTGATTAAACCTTAGATTCAAGTACCATGGACAAGAATACCATTAAAATTACAAGGCAATTGACCAAATTACCCTTTTTTCCCATTCTTGAATTATTGCTAGCAAATCTTGCCAAATCTTGTCAAGTCACCAAACCTAAGCATAGACATGTGCCTACAAGCTCTACAATTCAGCCAATCCACCAGCCACATACATTGTATACAAGTTTTATATAAGGATAAAGAGAGAGAAAGTGCATTATTTCCCCCATTTATTCACTTATACTCATCCAAGACTCTTTCCCTCTCTAAAACCTCGAAAAATTTTTAGTATATCAGTTCCTAAATCAAGCCCCACGACTTCCAATAACAGATCAGTAGCCAAGAATCAAGAGTTTGCTCATAGTGAGGTAAAAACCCTAAACAAAATCTTACCTTTGATCTTATGTTAGATGTTAGTTTTTGTGTGTTAAATATGTTGTGTGGGGTGTTAATCAATGATCTAGGTTGCTAGATGTTAGATTCATAACATCTAGAGGCTCGGATTTGATGATTTTCCAAATCTGGAAATTTTTGAAAATGAGAGTCTGACAATGAATGTCAGGTCCAATAGATCTCAGTAGGTTATTTGTTTTTGTTGTTTAAAGGTTTGAATATGTAGTATGCTATGAGATCTTGGATCTGGAACTTGAATCAAGTCCAGACCGTGTACATGTTGTTAGATATATGTGGTCAAACTCCGTTAAGCGGCTATGACTGGACGTTTCTGGGTAACCCATAAACTGCCCAAGATAGCCTGACAACATGTTATAGCCTTAGATCTTTCAGTTGTTTGTTATTTTGTTATTGTTGTTACATCTAAGTTAAACTATGTTGTTTATACTTCATGGTTATGCCTTTAGATCACTGAAACATCAAGTAGGTAGAACATAGTGGAAATTCAAACTAGGTCACTTGGTCACGGATTGAGTTTCTAGAAAACCTAGAAACTGTATGGATAAGTTTTCTGACAGCCTTTGACCGAATCATAACTTGTGACCTTAATATTGTTAAGTCGATCTGTTGATAACCATATGTTCCTTGCCATGGGCATTATATACTTCGACCATAATAAAACTTTACTAATGACATGAACAAACGATTAAATGAGCTTGAAAGTGGCACCATGACAGTGCCTGGGTTTCTAGGTTACCCAGAAAACCCAGGAACTGTCTGACAGTAAGTTTATGACCCCAGATCTTGCATTATGTTGTTGATTTATGTTTGTAGTTGTATGTAGTTTGTAGTTTAGTATATGGAGAGTAGATTAATGCTATTTTAACTCCTAGTCATCAAACATGTTGATTACAGTGACTAGTCAAAGTAGGCCAGACGATCACGACTTGTGTTTTCTGGGTAACCTAGAAAACTCAAGATCGTGATCTCTGATATGGTTTGACCGGATTTGATTGGTTGATTCTATTGAGGTTATACAATTTTTATGTAATGGATATGTTGACTACACACTGCAAGTCTTAAATCTGAAAACCATCTGCAAAATTAAAAGTTGTGGAAGCCCAAAAGGGACTGCTTGAACTGTTCTTCATTTCTGGGTAACCCAGAAATGAAGAACATCTCTGACAGCCACTTTGTGACGCCCCCAAAATTAGGTATACATCACCCATCTTGGGTAGTCAGATACATGGTACAGAATTTAAATACAACTTTCTAATATAACTGTCGTGTACAATACGACATAAACTGCGAGTTTGAATATAAATAATGTCTACTAGATATTATACAAACTCAAAAGGAGTCCTCATTTCAATTATTATCACACTATTTCATAGAATAGTGAGGACTACTAATGTTATCCTCTGGACCATTACTCCGTACCCCGACTCGTCCCAGCTATATTCTCATTTCCTGAAGAGAACAGTGAAAGAAAGGGTGAGCTCAACTAGCTCAGTAAGAAATATTATGACTAAGATAATGCAGAATACATTATCATTAGCCTACAACAGTGTTAAACTGATAAAATATAATGAACATCAAGTTTAACTACAATGAACTAAAGAATCCATTAAAAGAGACAAGTAGAAAATAAAATCTACTATCTTTTATGATTTAAAAGGTTTTTCATCATCATTATAGCCGAGACTCACCTTTAATAAATATTCCACATCATCAATCACCCCCGCACTACTTCTGACCAGGATATTCTTTAGTATCACGACCACAATTATTCATGCACTACGGGCCAAGAATAGTTGTGTATTCATTAATGGTCATGATCATGCCAACAACTCGCCCATCAATGCACTACTACCAATCGAGGATTTTTACCACATCATTTGTAACATTACTTGGCCATGATTACAATCGATAGTCTCTCGTCATAATCATACCAAGTCCATCTATGCATTACAAAAGCCATGATGACTTTCAAATAATATAAACATGAGGATGATGATAATGATATAAGAATTCAATAAAACAAGTTCAAGAATTAATTTATCTAGAACCAATAACATCCAAACTCATTAACACGATATCGCTTGAGTAAAATTCAAAAATACTTTGAGAAGAATATTTCCATGAAAGGATATCGATGAAGCGCAAATATCAAGGATATTTCACTAATTTCATGGAGTATAGAAGTCAAAGTTTTAACCAACTGGGTATAATAAAGAATGGAATAACAAAAGATATCACCATGCATGCGATATATAACATACAGCAAAAGTTATTCCAATGTAATAATAAATAACGTAATCTGTGTCCAACAGAAACGCATGCATGTGATATTCCAACAGAATAATAAAGAATGGAACCAGTCCTAAGAGAAAACACATGCAGATGTGATGTTCCAATGAATAATAATAAAGACGGAACCAGGTCCAGTCCAAAGTAAAACACATGCATGTGATGTTCCAATAGAATAATAATAAAGATTTTAACCAGTCCGGTGTAAAACACACGATAGGATGTTCCAATGTAATAATAGAAGAATGTCACCAAGTATAGGGGTAAATCCACATACAAAGTTATTCCAATGTAATAAATAAGAATGGAATAATATAAGGATTTCACCAAGTATAGGTATTCCATATCTGTCATG
Source organism: Panax quinquefolius (assembly GCA_020205615.1). Taxonomy (NCBI): domain Eukaryota; kingdom Viridiplantae; phylum Streptophyta; class Magnoliopsida; order Apiales; family Araliaceae; genus Panax; species Panax quinquefolius. Next base: position 103,804,782 of record CM035167.1, read on the forward strand.
TATAGGGTATGCCACTTTTACAGGTTATTCCAACAGAATAATAAAGAATGGAATAACAGAAGTTCTCTTCATGAATAAGAAAGAAAGAATACCCCTTATGAGTACAACAAATAATATTCCCTACCATAGAAGAACTGAATATTGGCAAAGTGAAGTAGCAGAATACTTTTCTTCTTTCTCTCTATAGTTTCTTTCTCCAGAGTTTCAGTGAATTCGTAAGAAATAATGAAGGAATGAGCTTTCTATTTATAGAAAAACTGAGGGTGGCTCTTGGTCTTAACGAAGGGTCAAAATGACTCTTGGTAATATTTAAGAGACAACTACTATTTGCGAAGGGGTAATTAACCCTTGGAACACCGAAGAGGCAGTTAACTCTTGGTAATATTGAAGGGACAACTACTATTTGCGAAGGGGTAATTACTATTGACGAATGTAAATACTATTGACGAAGGTAAATACTATCGACGAAGGTAATTACTATTCACAAAGGTAATTACTATTGACAAAGGTAAATACTATCAAGAAGGTAATTACTATCGACGAAGGTAAATACTATTGAAGAAGGTAATTACTATCGATTGAAGAGACTCTTAGATGATGACATATGGGCCCCCCATAAAATAATCAAAAACTTACCACAAACGCCTCATAATGTACTCTTTATATACTTGAGGATTGAATAAATATTACCACAAATTATTTTATTTTTAATCAACACATATTTAATCTTTCAACAATTATTAATCATTTAAAACTTGTCGTCTCAATTAATAATATAACATATTATATAGATGATATTGTGACAATAATTGAATCAATAATATAAGAGATATGATGCAAAGAATTATCGTGAGTAATAATTGAGTATAGCTAAGTGACTTCTCACGTAAGCATCAATAATCAATACCGTAGCTACTACGCAACCACCACGCGCAGACATCGTATTTTTACCACCGGTAGTTCAACAGCTTTAAACGGTAACACCTCCTCGCCGTTATTTTTATAGAAGATAATTTTGTCGCTTTTCTAACTACGACAATACTTTCGCCAGGGGTCCACTAATGATTGAGCCGTCGTAGAATATTCCCCACAAAAAGAATATTCCCCACCAAACGAATATTTTATAACAACTTGCTTACTTTGCAAAATTTATAAATATTACCCACAACTATAACATTATATCAAATTTATTCCATAATATTCAAAAATAATATTTTAGAAAATTCATCTTTATTTATAAAAGTCAGGGGTCTTACAACCTCCCTTTCTTATGAAATTTCGCCCTCGAAATTAGGGTACGCACTGGTATGTCAAGAGGTAAGGATACCTTGATTTCATTTCGATTCTAACTCCCAAGTCATTTCTTCAACATCGTGGTTCCTCCACAAAACTTTGACTTGAGGTATAACCTCGGAGCGTAGAATATGTTCCTCCTTATCCAAAATTTGAACAGAACCTCTTCATACGTCAAATCTTCCGCTATTTCGTCCGGTTCTAACTCAATAATATGGTTCGGGTCTTTCACATATTTACGTAATATGGATATGTGAAAACGTTATGAACACAAGACATATTTGGCAAGAAAGCGAGTCTATAGGCCACAGCTTCCTACTCGATCGAGGATTAAAATGGACCGATGAATCGAGGATTAAGTTTTCCTCTCTTTCAAATCTTGTAACTCCTTTCCATGGAGCAACTCTTAACAACACATGATCTCCTATATCGAATTCCATGTCCTTTCGATAAAGATCAAGATAACTCTTTTGTCGATTTTGTGAGGTTTTATACATCATTGTCGGATCGTTTGAATCTTTTTCGTAGTCATACGCACTAACTCCGGCCCCAACAACATTGCTTCACCTACCTCATCCCAAAGATACTCGAGAACGACACTTTCTTCCATACAACGCTCAATGGAGCCATGCCAATACTTGCTTGATAACTGTTGTTGTAGGAAAACTCCACCAATGGTAAGAACTTGTCCCAACTCCCTTGAAATCAAGAACACAGTAGTCTTAATAGATCTTCAAGAGTTTGAATAGTCCTCTCCGATCGTCTGTCTGTCTCGAGGATGATACGCCGAAGCTAAATCGTAAGTCTGCGTGCCATAGCTTTTGCAAACTAACCCAAAATCGTGAAGTGAATCTTGGGTCTCGATCGTAAACTATGGATACCGCAGATACCATGCGCAGCCTTACAATCTCGCTTTATGTACATAGGAGCAAGACGCTCAAGTGTATAAGTTTCTCGTATCGGTAAGAAATGAGCAGACTTGGTCAATCTATCAACAATGACCCAAATCGCATCAATGCCTTGAGAAACCTTAGGAAGACCGGTAACAAAATCCATGGTAATGTGCTCCCACTTCCATTTTAGAATTTCAAGTGGTTGCAATGGACCTTTTGGTACTTGATGCTCCGCTTTAACTCGTTGACAAGTTAGACACCTTGAGATAAACAATGCTATCTCTCTCTTCATATTGCTCCACCAAAATGTATGACGAATATCATGATACATTCGTACTCCTGTGATGGATTGGAATTGGTGTGTTAGTGCGCCTCCATCATGATATTATACTTTAAATCGTGGTCGTTAGGAACACAAAGTCCGGAGTCGACTCAAGTATTCCTTCTTCATCGATTCTTGCTTCCTAAGATATAGCACCTTCTTGCACTTTCTTCCTCATACGCATCACTCCGTGTCCGTGAGCTTGAGCAGCCTTTAACTTTATCGATTAAAGTCGGCCTTCTACTCAGATACTCGCTTATCATCACATGCGTCCCTCGAGTCTTTAACTCTATCTCCATTCTTTGCAAGTCACACAAAATGGGCCTTTCATATTAAGAATAACGCACTCAGATTGCAGATATACGATCTTCTACTCAATGCGCCGCCTACCACGCTCGCTTTTCGTGATGGTATTGATGGTATGATCATAATCTTTCAACATTTCAAGCCAACGCCGTTGTCGCATGTTGAGTTCCTTTTGAGTGAAGAAATATTTGAGGCTTTTATGATCCGTAAAGATCTCCACTTTCTCCCCATACAAGTAATGCCTCCAAATTTTAAGTGCAAAGACAACAACCGCTAACTCTAGATCATGAGTAGGATAATTCCTCTCATATTCTTTGAGTTATCGCGAGGCATAGGCTATAACTTTTCCATGTCGCATGTGAACACATCCCAACCCTTTGCTCGAAGCATCATCAGATGACAAATCCTCCGAGCCGATGGTATTGTCGTAACAAAATAAATAAGTCTCCTCTTGAGTTCTTGAAAACTCTTCTCACATTCTTCGCTCCAACCAACTTTTGTATCTTTTCGAGTCACCGAAATCATCGGAGTAGCGATTCGAGAAAATCCTTCCACGAATCTTTGATAATAACCAAATAAACCGAGAAAGCTACGATTTTGGTCATCGATTTAGGTTGTTCCCACTTTGAATAGCTTCAATCTTTCTTTGGGTCAATGAGATATTCCATGACTTGATACCACGTGCCCAAGGAATGCTACTTCTTCAAGCCGTAACTCGCATTTCTTCAACTTGACATAAAGCTTATATTCACGGCTTTTTTGGAGTGTCGACCTCAAGTGTTGCTCATGATCTTCACGGCTTTTGGAATAAATAAGGATGTCATCAATAAAGACGACCACAAAAGTGATCTAAATATTCCTTGAATACTTTGTTCATCATATCCATGAAGGCAAAGAGAGCATTAGTCAATCCAAAGGACATGACTAGGAATTCATAATGCCCGCATCGAGTTTTGAAAGCCGCCTTTGAATGTCAACGATTCTAATCTTCAATTGGTGATATCCTAACGAAGATCAATCTTTTGAAAGAATTTGCCTCTTGCAACCGGGTCAAACAGTCATCAATATGTGGCAATGGATACCTATTTTGATGGTGACATGATTCAACTCCCGATAATCAATACAAAGTCGCATACTCCCATCTTTCTTCTTCACGAATAGAATAGAGCACCCCAAGGAGAAGTACTAGGACTAATAAAGCCAATGTCTAACAATTCCTCGCAGTTGGGTCTTTAACTCTCAAGTTCAATAGAGCTATTCGATATGGGGCTTTGGAAATAGGTTTTGTACCGGTTTAATGTCGATACAAAATTCAATTTCACGCCTGGGGTAGGCCAGAAGTTATTCGTGAAATACGTCAGAAATTTATTAACAATAGAAATATCGCTCAAAACCGACGATATTTTTTTTAAATCTTTGACATGAGCTAAGAAAGCTTGACATCCGCTTTTCAATAAACGAATAGCTTTATGGCTTGAGATGACCGTGATTGATTTTAATGGTTTGGTCGTTTGAATTCGATAATAGGTTGATTAGGAATATGAAAGCTAACAACCTTACGAAAAACAATCAATTTTTGCATGATAAGTAGTTAACTTCAATCCTAGAATCACGCCAAATGCAAGTATTTTTAATGAAATAAGATCGACAGTAATGTGAGGGTACCGATTTTTGACCAAAACAAGACTTATAAACAAAGTGGATGTAATGAAGGTTTCTCCCAACGGAGTTTCAACAGATAAGTCAAAGTCTAATTTCTCCTGAGTCAAATTTAATCGATGAGCGCAAGTAGGAGAAATAAAAGAATGGGTAGAACCCAGATCAAATAAAGTATAGACTTCATTAGAGTTTATGATAAGCTTACCCGTGATGACCTCATTCAGTTCCTTGCTCTCTGGGAGGTCACAACAAATGCCTCCTCAGACTACCGGCTTTGACTTTTCTGGACTACTTTTGGTGCCTCCATCCTAGTTGAATTTGTCTTCTGTGAAACGACAAAATCGAGCTAAGTGACCTTCTCTTCCACAATTATAACATGCTTTGACTGCACGGCGCAGCTTTGATCGATGTGTCCTCTCCTCTCGACATTTGAAGCAGCATATGATAGGTGGTCTTTCTCCTTCCTTAACAACGGTGCTAGTTCGACGCCTTTTCCATCATTGTTGAATCTCCTTTTCTAAAATGTCCATTCTTATTGTTTTGGCCCCGATTACCACCGAAGTGGTTACCATATCCGCCCGTTGATTCCTCCACGCTTGTTGTCACCGCTTCGATGACTACTCTCGCCGGTATTATAATTTTGTTTACCGCTTCTTTTTAGTCATATTGACTCGTTATCGCGCTCCACTAATCGAGCCCTATATACAACATCTCAATACAAACACGCTTTATAAGAAATAAGATGTCGACGTATCTCCCGCTTCAAACCTCTTAAAAACATTCGCCCATTCTCTCTTCATTATCCACCAAGTGGGGACGAAACCGTGATAACTCCGCAAATTTTGCCTCGTATCATGACACCTGGCCATATTATTTTGTTCCAACTTGATAAACTCCACCTCCTTCATGTGGCGAATACTTTCGTGAAAGTATTTGTCGTTGAATAGCTCCCGAACTTCTCCCAAGATATCTTCAAGACAAAGAGTTGAGTACGCTTTTACCGATTCCCACCAAGAATCCTCCGCACAAGCAACATAATGGCGGCAAGGGAACCTTTTGCTCCTGAGCATCCCAAGACATCAAATATCTTGGAAATCATTTATCCATGCTTCCGCCAAGTGGTTTTGGTTCTCCCTTAAACTCCGGTGGTCCCAGCTCCTTGAATTGTTTAGCGGTGACCGCCTCGAGAGTTTTTCGTGTTTCCACCTACGCTTTTGGATGAGAGTCGCTCTCACCTTCATTGCATAAATCGCATAAAGCCTCGTAACATTTGATCATTCATCATTTGGTCAAGGTTGTTGTTGTTTGCATAAGGATTGTCGCCTTCCGATGCACATTATCCTCGATTATTGATATGTGGTGAATCAACGATCGCTCAGTGCTCCATTGCTATTCTCAACATTCTCAGATGTCATTTTCAGATACTGCCACAAAACAAAAGGTTAATTGATATGTAACAAATTATCCCTATATTCTGACCGACCAATAAAATAGCACATAAACTTAGGTAGGTCATACTAGCGAAGGTATTCCCCGTCTCTCCCCTCCTAGTACTATTCTCACATCTTAGCCAGGGATCATATCCCTAAGCTTTGATACCAACTGTGACACCCCCAAAATTAGGTATACATCACCCATCTTGGGTAGTCAGATACATAGTACAGAATTTAAATTCAACTTACTAATATAACTGCTGTATACAATACGGCATATAAATCAAGCGAGTTTGAATACAAATATTGTCTACTAGATATTATACAAACTCAAAAGGAGTCCTCATTACAATTATTATCACACTATTTCACGTAATAGTGAGGACTACTAATGTTATCCTCCGACCATTACTCCGCTCCCCGACTCGTCCCAAATTTATATTCTCATTTCCAAGAGAACAAAGAAAGAAAGGGTGAGCTCAACTAGCTCAAGAAGAAATATTATGACTAAGATAATGCGTAATAAATTATCATTAGCCTACAACAATGTTAAAGTGATAAAATATAATGAACATCAAGTTTAACTACAAATGAACCAAAGAATCCATTAAAAGAGTTAAGTAGAAAATAAAATCTACTATCTTTTATGATTTAAAAGATTTTTCATCACTGTTATAGCTGAGCCTCACTTTTAATAAATATTCCACATCATCGAATCACCCCTCGCACTACTACCAAGGATATTCTTTAGTATCACGACCACAATTATTCATGCACTCACGGACAAGAATAGTTTGTGTATTCATTAATGGTCATGATCATGCCAACAATCATCCATCAATGCACTACGGCCATCGAGGATTTTTACCACATCATTTGTAACATTACGGCCATGATTACACGTAATAGTCTCTGGTCATAATCATACCAACTCTATCTATGCACTATAGGCCACAGATGACTTTCAACATAATATAAACATGAGGATGATGACAATGATATAAGAATTCAATAAAACAAGTTCAAGAATTAATTTATCTAGGAACCAATAACATCCAAACTGTCAACATGATACTGCTTTGTAGAGTAAAATTCAAAAATACTGAGAAGAATATTTCCATGAAAGGATACTGGATGAAGCACAAATATCAAGGATATTCCACTAATTAAATGGAGTATAGAAGTCGAAGTTTTAACCAACTGGGTATAATAAAGAATGGAATAACAAAAGAAATCACCATGTATGCGATATACCGTACAGGCAGGTTATTCCAATAGAATAATAAATAACGGAACCAGTCCAAATAGAATACGCATGCATATGTGATATTCCAACAGAATAATAAAGAATGGAACCAGTCCTGGGAAAACACATGCATGTGATGTTCCAATGTAATAATAATAAAGATTTTAACCAGTCCTGTAAAACACATGCATGTGATGTTCCAATAGAATAATAATAAAGATTTTAACCAGTCCCAATGTAAAACACACATGCATGTGATGTTCCAATGTAATAATAGAAAAATGTCACCAAGTATAGGTAAACCATGATACAAAAGTTATTCCAATAGAATAAATAAGAATGGAATAATATAAGGATTTCACCAAGTATAGGTATTCCGCATATACAAATTAAATGTATAGGGTATGCCACTTTTACAGGATATTCCAATGTAATAATAAAGAATGGAATAATGTAAGTTCTCTTCATGAATAAGAAAGAAAGAATACCCTTATGAGTACAACAAATAATATTCCCTACCTTAGAAGAATGAATATCGGCAAAGTGAAGTAGCGAATACTTTTCTTCTTTCTCTTTATAGTTTCTCTCTCTAGTTTCAATGAATTAAGTAAGAAATAATGAAGGAATGAGCTTTCTATTTATAGAAAAACCGAGGGTGGCTCTTGGTCTTAACGAAGGGGTCAAAATGACTTTTGGTAAAATCAAGAGACAACTACTATTTCATGAAGGGTAATTAACCTTGGAACAATCAAGAAGTGCGCTAACTCTTGTAATATCAAGGGACAACTACTATTTACTTAAGGGGTAATTACTATCGACGAAGGTAATTACTATTGATGAAGGTAAATACTATCGACGAAGGTAAATACTATCGACGAAGGTAATTACTATTCACAAAGGTAATTACTATCGAAAAGGTAAATACTATCAAGAAGGTAATTACTATCGACGAAGGTAAATACTATTGAAGAAGGTAATTACTATCGACGAAGAGACTCTTAGATGATGACATATGGGCCCCCCATAAAATAATCAAACTTACCACAAACGCCTCATAATGCACTTTTTATATACATCAAGGATTGAATAAATATTACCACAAATCATTTTATTTTTAATCAACACATATTTAATCTTTCAACAATTATTAATCATTTATAACTTGTCATCTCAATTAATAATATAACATATTATACGATGATATCGCGGACAATAATTGAATCAATAATATAAGAGATATGATGCAAAGAATTATCGTAGAATAATAATTGAGTATAGCTAAGTGACTTCTCACGTAAGCATCAATAATCAATACCGTGTGCTACTACGCAACCACGCCAGACATCGATTTTTTTACCACCGGGTAGTTCAACAGCTTTAATTGGTAACACCTCCGCCGTTATTTTTATAGAAAGATAATTTTGTCGCTTTCTAACTACTACATATACTTCCATTAGGGGTCCACTAATGATTGAGCCGTCGTATTTAATATTCCCCAAACAAAAAGAATATTCCCAACCAAACGAATATTTTATAACAACTTTCTTACTTTGCAAAATTTATAAATATTACCCACAACTATAACATTATATCAAATTTATTCCATAATATTCAAAAATAATATTTTTAGAAAATTCATCTTTATTTATAAAAGCTGGGGTCTTACACACTTTGCATGCTTAGATCTGCTTAGTGTGATGTTGTTTTGCCATGTTTGTTGTTTCATCATGTAGTATTGCACTTACACTACAAGATTTGACCAAAATTATGCCCAGAAACATCATGATCATATCATTGCACTTGGTCAAACATTCTACCTCGTTAATTGGCTATAAATGTTCTTGAGCCTCAAGAACACCTAAGGCGATAGATTTTGTCGCCAAAGGCTTTAGTGGCATACTAATTAGTTTTAATTAATTTAATTTCTAAAAAATCAATTAAAAATAATAAATAAATTCTGAAAATTCCAAAAATAGTTTTAAAAATTATTTGAAGTTATAAAATTAACTTTTAATAATTTGACATATTTTCCATAAATATTAGTATTTATTTAAATAATATTGATATTTAAATTATGTAATAAATGCACTAAATAAATTAATTATAAATGAGTTTATGATATTTAAAATCATTTTTAAATGATAATAAGGTATTTAATAATATTTTAAGTTATAAAACATAACTTTTAATATTTTAAGATAAGTTTCATTAATAATTTAATATTAATGGTATTAGATTTATTTAATAATTATATTAAATCAATTAATTAAAATAATTTTAATATTATAAAAATCATTTTAAATGAAAATAAATAGCTTTAAAATATTTTTAAGTTATAAAATATAACTTTTGATATTTAAAGGTAAAGTTCATTAATAATTTAATATTAATGATATTAGTTTTATTTAATAATTATATTAAATAAATAGTTTAAAATAGTTTATTAATTTAAAAATCATTTAAAAAGGAATAAATGAATTAAAAATAAATTAAGTTATAATAAATGACTTTTAATATTTTGATAAATAATAAATTAATATTTTAATATTAATGGTAATTATTTCAAAATGATTTTAAATGTTTTAAAAATGATTAAAAAGTAATATTAATGTTTTAAAAACACTTTGAGTTATTAAAAATAACTTTAATATTTTGACAATGGTTTCATTAATAATTTAATATTAATTAAATAATAATGATAATAAAATTATTTAATATTTAAATCATTTAATAATGATTTCATTGTTTGAAAATTCATGATAAATTATAATAATTATTTAAAAATTATTATAAGGCTATGAAAAATAATTCGACTGATATTTAAAATATCTAAACGAATATTGAAGTACACGATAGAGTCTTAGACTCAATAATTACCCGATAAAGCCGTCGGTACACCTAAATGTTTCAAAAAATTATTTGGACTTAGATAACTTGATTAGATACTGTCAAACATATGTGACAATGTGATTAGGTTATGTGCTGACTGCAATTAGCAGTACTATGTGATATGATATATTATTCTAATCGAAGAATGATCTTACTAATAATAGGTATCGATATAAAAGATAAAACTAAGTTGCGTAATAGTAAGCAGCAGCTCAGGCAAGTATCCTACCTTTGCATTTACTTTATGCAATGGACATGAGTAAGAAAATTTTAGAATTTTATTATTATTGTGCCAGATATTTATTCTGTTTATTAATTTCTAAATATGGTTATACAAGTGTCCTCACTTGGATAATCATTGTATTTAGTCACGTGTTGATACATACTTATTTATTTCCAGTAAATACATGATGACTCAAAAGTCGTCTAAGCTATTTGATTCAGTTAGACATACACTTAAAAATATTGTTGAACAAGATAGAACTTTATTGTATCCAACCAGATTATTTTGGTTCGGATTCTCGACTAAGTATGAACATCTCGAACATGGGAAAACTTTTGTGCACCCAAGGTGGATAAGATGAACGATAATATCGTTCTTGTATGTAGCATTGATCAATACAGGGCACACTGGGATGATCACCCTCGCGCCCGTAAGTTATGATGGTTTGCGGATGAAATTCTGCTAAACCTTAGCGAAATTTGAAAACAAAGTTCATAGTCTGTCGACTGCTCTTCATTTATAGTCAGTACGTAGTTTCAAAATTTGATAAAGAATTGATATGTTGTTATTATTGGTTCAGCTTACTTCACAACTATTGATTCGTTGTAGAAGTGTAATTCAAAGAAAAAATTTAATCCTTTTCAGCTTATATTTATTGTTGCTATTATTTGCTAGGCAATTAAATGCTCATTCTTGCTTTAAATTTAAATGTTTTCAGCTATGCGTGATCAACCAAAATGTTCAGGCCAAAACAAAGGAAAAGGAAAGCAAACAGAATAATCTTATGTTATCTTATGTAATAGTTTGACTTTATTAAGAAAATGATATCTATTAATTATCATGTGATGAATGTTTAAAGGTTGCGTACCTGGGATTAGACTTTGTTATATGTAAAGTAAGTTTGATATTTATATTATTGTTATTATTTTTAGTATTATTCCGCTGATAGAAATGGTATCGTGAAGTACCGACTTTGGGTTTCAAGTACCTGAATTTAGGAGCGTCACAAGTTGGTATCAAAGCTTTAGGGTTAGAAACCTTTGGTGGGATAGACCTTAAGCTATAACCTTAGAACAAAGGAAAACGTTAAAAATATAAATAACTTATATAGAGTTTAAAAGGAGATGAATTGAATAAATTTATCGTTAAATAAAATAAAAGATAACTTGTATAAAATTATTATTTGTTGGGTATATATTACGTATTAATCAAGATACTTTTGGGTAGATATCAGGTTGTAAAGGATTAGGATACCCTCAGGTCATAAAGCAAAAGCCGATCTCCATAACTGAGCCAATACCAAAGTAAATAACTGAATTAGAGGCTCACTTTGAAAGCAACTCTAATGAGGTGATTATATTGAAAAAGGTATTACCGGACCTAGAAACAATAGTATAACTGATAGGTCCAATATAGTTAGAGAATATAAAGTTAAGCTCGAGTTCTTAATCTCATATATTTGTGGTGAGTTCTTAAACTCATAATGTGTGGAAGGTTTGACGAACTTGGTATAGTTATGTGTGATTAGATTATTGAGGATAATAAGAATATGTAGAATGCTAAGCAATTGATCCTTAGTGAAGGCGTATGAAATAAGTAGTATTAGTTTTATTTGAATATGTATAATGCGTATATGATAAGTATGTCTATGTAATGTTATATTCTCAACTTTTGTATAAGTTATGGCAACGATTCTCGACTTTTATGTCACAAAGGGATATCAGATGTTTAAAGTAGTATGTGTTATGCTATGAAAAATATTATGAATTAGTTAGATGAACATGATTTTATTTAATCAGATAATGCCGCCAAGACGAAATCGAAACCAAAAGGCAGAAGAACCTGTTAATAAACCTGGAGGACAACCAGACCCAATACAGAATTTGGCGAATATGGACGCTCAAGCTATGCAGAATAGAATACCAGCCATGGAAAATCAGTCAGATAATCGATCGACAAACTTCAATGACTTCAAGGCAATCGAACCGCCAGGATTTTGAGGATCAACTGACCTAATACAGGTATTTGTGACATCTAGAGTAACGGAGGGGAAAAAGACAGCTTTTGTCACCTATACGATGAAAGGGGAGGCGAATTTTTGGTCGGAAGCAATTCAAGCTAGAGCCGGAGAAGGAAATAGTGGTAGTAGGACTGGAAAAAGAAAAGGAGAAAATTTTGGGAATAGGTTATGCAGTGTGGGAATTGCGGAAAGAATCACTCGGGAGAGTATCTTAAGGGTAAGTTTGTGTGTTACAAGTGTGGTCATGAGGGACATATCTCTCCCAATTGCCCCAATCCAAGGATGAACAGAGGGTGTTTCATGTATGGATCAACGGAGCATAAGGTGAAGGACTGTCTGAAAAAGGGAAGGGATACAGGAAGCGCGAATATGGGAAAATTCAGCGAGACTAGCAATAGCGGAACCAACTTCAACAAACAAACCAACAGAATCAACCACAAGAGTATTCAATATGACGGTCCAATATACGGTGGTAGCTGGGAATGCAACTCCAGGTATTATTTGTATAACTTTTATATTTTGATATATATGATTTTCCTATATATAATAAATTTTTTTATAAAGATATTTTGAAGAAGGAATTTGAGTTCTTTTAGAAATCAAACTTCCGTTTAATCAGATAGACAAGCTTTATGTTGTATAGTTAAAGATCGGTTCGATCGAATCTGATCGAGATCTATTTGAAATGACTGTGTTTGCTATGTACCCTTGTATGTATAAGTTTTGAAATGGTAATTCCAGGGACGGAATATTTATAAGGGAGGGTGAATGTAATAACCCGATATTTTCTATATAAATAAATAAGAAATTTTGCATATAAATTTATTTTATTTTAAAAGTGGGAATATGTTCCAAGTAATGTGTATGCATATTATGTGATAAATAAAATTTATTTATTACATGAATAATTTCAAATAATTATATTTTAGAATTATTGATCATAATAAAGTATATTCTTATAATAATTAATTTTATAGTAGAAATGTCTTTATTATTTATTTTCTATGAAAATATGATTTTTATATTATTTAAATAATATATGAAATGATTATTGGAATTATTATAATTACAATTTTATTATATGAATTTTAGTTCGATTATTAAGTTAATTATTTTAACTTAATTAATAATGTTATATCCGAAAGATAAATCGGATATGGAATCCAAACCCTAATTTTGGATTTTAATCAATGAATGAGAATAATAATATTATATTAAATATAATATTATTTTTAGTGTTATAAAAATATACTATATGTGTGTATTGATAATAGTTGGGCAATTATAGGGTATACTATTATAACCCAAATATTAATTTGTTAAACCCTATTTGTTAAAACTCAATTATGAGTTCAAGACGTATGTAGTAATGTTTGTATATTATTTATGTTGTGTATTATTAGATTTAATGTTAATTAGAGAAAATCCTAATTATTATTTGAAAACCTAATTATTTAAAACCCTAATTTTTTTTATTAAAAACTCTAATTTTAATTAGTGTGTTCTAATTAAAATTTTATTAAACTTTAAACTTAATTTTTCAAACCCTAGAAATTATTTGGGAAACCTTAAGGTTTAAAATCTAGTGATTATACCCTAGATTCAAGTACCATGGACAAGAATTAATACCATTAAAATTACAAGGCAATTGACCAAATTACCCTTTTTGTCCCATTCTTGAATTATTGCTAGGAAATCTTGCCAAATATTGGCAAGTCACCAAACATAAGCATAGCCATGTGCCTACAAGCTCTATAATTCAGCCAATCCACCAGCCACATACATTGTATACAATTTTTATATAAGGATCAAGAGAGAGAAAGTGCATTATTTCTCCATTTGTTCACTTATACTCATCCAAGACTCTCTCTCTCTCTCTAAAACCTCCAAATTTTTGTAGTATATCAGTTCCTAAATCAAGCCCCACGACTTCCAATAACAGATCAGTAGCCAAGAATCAAGAGTTTGCTCAAAGTGAGGTAAAAACCCTAAACAAAATCTGACCTTTGATCTTATGTTAGATGTTAGTTTTTTTGTGTAAAATATGTTGTATGGGGTGTTAATCAATGATATGGGTTGCTAGATGTTAGATCAATAACATCTAGAGGCTCGGATTTGATGATTTTCTAAATCTGGAAATTTTTGCAAATGAAAGTCTGACAATGAATGTCAGGTCCCATAGATCTCAGTAGGTTATTTGTTTTTGTTGTTTAAAGGTTTGAATATGTAGTATACTATGAGATCTTGGATCTAGAACTTGAATCAAGTCCAGATCGTGTACAGATTGTTAGATATATGTGGTCAAACTCCGCTTTCGGCCATTACGATCGGACGCTTCAAGCTAACCCGAAACCGCCTGCAATGTACCGACAAACATGTTTTCGGTTGTTTGTTATTTTGTTATTGTTGTTACATCTAAGTTGAACTATGTTGTTTGTACTTCATGGTTATGCCTTTATATCACTGAAACATCAAGTAGGTGGAACATAGTGGATGGTCAAACTAGATCACTTGGTCACGGATTGAGTTTCTAGAAAACCCAGAAACTGTATGGACAAGTTTTCTGACAGCCTTTGACCGAATCATAACTTGTGATTGTAAGACCCCAAATTTTGTGAATAAAGATTTAATTTTCTCAAAATATTTTTTACGTATTATGGTGTGGATTTGATATAATGTTATAGTTGTGGGTAGTATTTATAAATTTTAAAAAGTATGCAAGTTGTCATAAAATATTCGATTTGTCGGGGAATATTCGTTTTATCAGGGAATATTCGTACAACGGCGCAATCATTGGTGGACCCCACAACGGAATTATTATCGGAATGAGAAAATGACAGAAATATCTTTTTTATAAAAATAACGGCGAAAGTTTTACCGTTAAACTGTTGAAATACCCGGTGTTAAAATTACGATGTCTACGCGTGGTCGCGTATAAGAGTTACACCTGTGTTAATTATCGATGCTTACGTGAGAAGTCACTCGCTTTTATTCAATTATTGCTACATTAATTGCTTCGATAGTATCTCACGTTATTTGATTCAATTATTGTTGATATTTTATATATTATTAAATCAATAATTGAGATGACAAGTTATTCATATTATTATTTGCATAATTAACAATGTCTAGAAAGTTTTGTCGAGGAGAGGTTTGGTCACCTAATTGCGCGCCAATATGGAGAAATCCTTATCGAAAAGCCCCCTCTTTCCTGGGAACGATCTGGTTGTTAATATTGCGAATTATAATAATATGAATAAAGGTTGTTAAAAATATTGAGGGGATTTTTATGAAGTATTTGTTATAAATTTTACTTATATTTGGACCCCCGTTTACCCATTTTTCAAAATAATCGGTAGAAAGTTATTCAGTATATATAAAATGGGACTCACCTGTGATTGTGACATGTTGGTGGGAGGGGAACATGTGGGGCCCACGTGGAAGAAAATGAAAATGGGGGTGGGGGAGAAAACGTGTTTGGAAGGGAGTGTTAGTATTATATATTTATATATGTATTAAATAAAAGTTAGTGGAGGATGGTGGGAAAGTAAAAAGTGTGTGTGTGTGTGTGTGAATGTGTTATATATATATATATATAACATTTGGGAAGAAAATTGAAGGGGGGGGGGGAGAAAATTTGGTTACGGATGGAATGTTGGAAATGATGGAAAAGGTGGAATGGAGTATTATATATATATGTGTGTGTGTGTGGGGTGTGTGAAATATGTATATAATATGTGTGTGTGTGTGTGTGTGTATGTGTTAGTATGTGTAATGTGTGATATGCCGTGGAAATTTTTGGGTAAAATCTATATACGCAAAACACGCAAGTATACGTGGACAACAAGTAATATAGTAATGAATAGAGTATCGTTCCCACGTAGGAAAATTAGTAAGAAATTTAACTTCACAATTATCAATTTCCTATTAATCCTAATTCTATTAAACTATTCAATTCAATGATTTAAAATTATAGAAACTAAATTAATAAATAAATAATCTATCACAAAACAATCACAAATATCAAAATCTGGAATTTCAAACAAATATGGAGAATTAGACTTATGATTTAACCCTAAGTTTCACTCTAATTTTCACACCTTGATTCCAATTCAACTCAATATCCCAGTTTATTAACCAAGAACAAAAATGTAGTACTAGCCACCT
This sequence comes from Panax quinquefolius, assembly GCA_020205615.1. NCBI lineage: Eukaryota > Viridiplantae > Streptophyta > Magnoliopsida > Apiales > Araliaceae > Panax > Panax quinquefolius. The sequence continues at coordinate 103,821,233 of CM035167.1, forward strand.
CTCGATGCACTAATACCGTATTAACTTAAATCCACAATTTAGATAGAAACAAGTTAAACACCTTAATCAACTAACTCACTATATCTCTATGTTAATTAAAATTAAAGAAGGTTTAAGATTAAGTTATCTATCCGATTACATGCGATGTCAAGCCTATCTCTACCTTAACATTCATCAAGATTCTGTTATTCACAAAATTCAAGAACACGTGCTATATTAACTATGTCTAGACTCGTATTTCATCTCTCGAGTTCATACAAGTTCACAACGAATCGTTGATCAGGCAATTCATAAATTCACGCTCAAATTAATATAGATAATACTGGGAAATAACTTATTGAACTGAAAATCAAAGTTACACAATCATCGTTTCACTTAAGGATCCATCATAAACCTAAAAAGCGAATTAGTTCATAATGAATGAAATAAAAACTGAATAATTTAAAAGAAACCCTTCTCGTAGCCTTAATCTGCAATCGTCACGAAAATCCCTTCAAAATACTCCTCCAAAGCTTGCTATAAAAAACTGAAATTAACCTCTGTACTTTGCCTTCCGTGATGCTTAATTCGTTGTTTGTAGTGCAATATATACCACATAGTGTTCTAGCTGAAGCCCCTTAGCAAATAGAGTCAATATGCTACCCAAACTATATCAATCCTCTTCCCAAATAGCCTCTTGAACCAAAGCAGATCGCCAGATTACTCACTACCCACCATGCCATGGGGTACATAGTAAAAAGGGTCATACGCCATGCTGCATGGCAATCATTAGTCGATGTGCCATTTTCCAAGTTTGCTTCCAATTTTGCTCCAAAAGACTTCTTTTCTTCACGACCTGCCACAACAACCACCCTACACATAAAAGAACACAAAAACAAATAAAAATGAACATGAAAACAAGAAAATAACAACAATTAAGCGTGAAATGGACAACGATTCGTGGGTATGAAATCCACTTATCAGAAATGAGGGATAAGGAAATGGGAGGGAGAATATATGGTGGTGGTGATGTTGTTTATATATATATATATATATATATATATATATATATATATATATATATATACACACACACACACACACACACACACATTAAACAAATTATGGAAATGAAAGGCATCACACGGGTGATGCCGTGTGATGTAGGTTATATATATATATATATATATATATATTATAATAAGTTTTGTTTTATTAGATTATAAATAGAATATATTATATTTTATTTAAAGTTTTTGTTTTATTAGAATATTTTATTTGCACAGTAGTGAATAGTAAAATCAAATTTTCAAAAAATTACCAATTTGAATTCATCCATGAATTGCTCAATCTTTTACCGCAAATTCGCAAGATTTCAAAATTCAAATAGTATCCTTTCAATTCTCCTATAAATAGGATGCTTAGTTAGAATTGAAAATCACACCAGAATCAGAGAATTCTTCTTCTATAATCTTAAGCGTAGTTCTTCCGAGTTTTAGAAAGCTTTGAGTGTAGAAAATAGTTAAAGTTTTCTTCAAGAATATATCCGCTATACCAGTCGAAATTGCTTTCTTTTTGTGGTAAGTGGTATTATTTATTTCATATTCTGAAGAGATATTATTTTTCGTATTCGTATGAATATTATTTCGTTCAATATTTGCAAGAAATATTATTTTCATATAATATTCGTAAGGAATATTATATTCGTTCAATATTCGAAAGGAATATTATTTTCGCTTAATATTCGTAAGGGATATTATTTTGTTCAGTATTCGTAAGAAATAATATTTTCTTCCATACTCTGTAGTATGTAAGTAATATTATTTCATTTCAGATTTTGAATTCTATACTCGTTTTTGTTAAAGTTTTGTCTTCTATACTCTATGAAACTAGTAGAATATCCTTAATATTTGTGCTTCATCCAGTATCTTTTCATGAAAATATTATTATGATCATTCTTGATAAGTTTTAACTTTTTCATGTTGGAGTATTATTCACGGGGTTACTATTCCCGAAGTACTATTCACGGGGTACTATTCACTTAGGTACTATTCACCCGGGGAACTATTCATGACAAAAAATTGATTTCTTTTCAGTCCAAATCATTTTTGATACATTATTATTCTTGAATTTTACTCCACAAAGCAGTATCATGTTGACAATATAGAAATTATTGAATTCTGGATAAATTAAATTATTAAAGTCTTTAAAATTTATCCTTGATCTCGTTTGATAGAATTATTATATCATTGTCATCATCCTTATGCTTATATTGTTATGAAAGTCATCTTTGGCCCGTAGTGCATAGATAGACTTGGTATGATTATGACCAGGGATATATTAATCGATATAATCATGACTGTAATGTTACAAATGATATGGTAAAAGTCCTCATTGGCCCGTAGTGCATTGATGAATAGTTTTTGGTATGATCATGACCATGGGTTCTCTTCGGCTAAGGGTCCAAAGATGAATTGTTTTATGGCGTGATCATGACCGTTGATGAAAACATGATTATCCTTGGCCCGTAGTGCATGGATAATTCGTGGTCGTGATACTAAAGAATATCCTTGGCCCGTAGTGCAGGGATGATTCAATGATGTAGATTATTTATTAAGCTAAGTCTCGGCGATAAAATTTATGATAAACTTTTTAAATCACAGAAGATAGTAGATATCATGCTTTACTTGACTCTTCTAATGGATTGCTTATTCCACTACAGTTGTTGATCTAAGACTTGTTGTCTATTATATTCTATCAATTGTTATACTGTCGAAGGCTAATGATAATTTATTCAGCATTATTTTAGTCATAATATTTCTTACTGGGCTGGATGAGCTCACCCTTTCTTTCAATGTTCTCTTCAGGAAATGAGAAATGTTCTCTTTAGGGAATGAGAATATAGTTGGGACTAGTCGGGGAGTGGATTGATGGTCCAGATGGTTGCATTAGTAGTTCTCACCATTCTGTGAAATAGTGTGATAATAAGTAATAAGATTGAATTTGAGTGTGGATATTGTCTAGAAGACAATATTCGTATTAAACAAGGTATCCTCACCTCTTCGACATACCATGTACGTAAATTTCGAGGGTGAAATTTCATAAAGAGGGGAGATTGTAAGACCCCAAATTTTGTGAATAAAGATTTAATTTTCTCAAAATATTTTTTAAAGTATTATGGTGTAGATTTGATATAATGTTATAGTTTTGGGTAGTATCTATAAAATTTACAAAGTATGTAAGTTGTCATAAAATATTCGATAGGTCGGGGAATATTCATTTTATCAGGGAATATTCGTACAACGGCGCAATCATTGATGGACCCCACAATGGAATTATTGTCGGAATGAGAAAATGACAGAAATATCTTTTTATAAAAATAATGGCGGAAGTTTTACCGTTAAACTGTTGAAATACCCGGTGTTAAAAGTACAGTAATACGCGTGGTTGCATAGTAGCACACGGTATTAATAAGTAATTTGCGAAATTTTTGGAAGTTTTTAAGAAACTTTAGATTAACACCCCATTCGCAGAAGCCCTAAAACAAATGCAAAGTTATGCGAAATTCATGAAAGGGATTTTGTCCAGGAAAAAGAAGTTAGAAGATTTCGAGACAGTGGCATTAACAGAGGAGTGTAGTATGGTTTTATAGCGAAAGTTGCCACCAAAGTTGGAAGATTCGGGGAGGTTCACCATTCTGTGCACATTTGGGATGTTATTTAATAAGTGTTTATGTGATTTAGGGGCGAGTGTGAACCTTATGCCATTATTAGTTTACACAAAATTGGGTTTTCCAGCTCCAAAGCCTACGAACATCTAATTATAGTTAGCGGATAGGTCAGTCTCATACCCTAGAGGCATTGTAGAGGACATATTGGTCAAGGTTGACAAGATTATATTCCCCGCAGATTTCATCATTCTAGATTTTGAGGAAGATAAGAACATCCCAATTATCCTAGGGAGACCATTTTTGGCTACGGGTAGGACACTCAGCGACGTACAAAAAGGTGAACTAACGATGAGGGTCCAAGATCAAGAAGTTAAGTTTAACGTTTTCAAAGCCATGAAATTTCCTACGGATGAAGAAGAGTGTTTTCGGTGGATATCATTGATCAAATAATCAGCGAAGACATGGGAAAGAGTTTGGTTAACGATCCATTGGAAATAACTTTATTGGGAGATGAAGAATCAGATGATCCGGAATTTGTAGACTACATGCATATGCTAGACTCCCTACCACTAGTCAGCAGATTTAGAGCACCATTTGAACCATTGCACACGGAGGAAAGATCAACAATCAGAATGAAACCGTCATTGGAGGAGCCACTGACTCTTGAACTTAAACCATTACCTAAACACCTCAGGTATGCGTATTTAGGCAATTCAAATTCTTTACATGTTATTATTTCTGCTGCACTTAACGATTTGTAGGAAGAAAAGTTATTGAGGGTGCTTAGGGAACACAAATTGGCTATAGGATGGACAATCGCATATATCAAAGGAATCAGCCCATCCTTTTGCATGCATAAAATTCTGATGGAAGATGATGCAAAACCAACGGGTGAGCAACAACGACGACTCAACCCAATCATGAAGGAAGTTGTAAAGAAAGAAATTCTAAAATTATTGGATGTCGATATCATCTACCCAATTTTCGACAGTAAGTGGTTAGTCCAGTTCAGTGTGTGCCAAAAAGGGGAGGAATGACTGTGGTACAAAATGATGATAACGAGCTAATTCTGACAAGGACAATAACTGGTTGGAGGGTTTGCATGGACTACATGAAGTTGAATAAGGTGACCCGCAAAGATCACTTCCCTTTGCCCTTTATCGATCAAATCTTGGACAGATTAGCGGGACATGCGTACTACTGCTTATTGGATGGATATTCAGGCTATAATCGTATCGTCGTTGCTCCTGAAGATCAAAAAAAGACTACTTTCACGTGTCCATACGACACATTTGCATTCAGGAGAATGTCGTTTGGTTTGTGTAATGCACCCGCTACCTTCCAACGGTGTATGATGGCAATCTTATCAAACATGGTGGAGAAAAATGTGGGAGTATTCATGGATGACTTTTCAGTCTATGGGGACAATTTTGATGCTTGCCTGAAGAATCTGGTGATGGTATTACAAAGATGCAAAGACACGAATCTTGTACTTAACTGGGAAAAATGCCACTTCATGGTTAAGGAAGGCATAATTTTGGGTCACAAGGTCTCGGTTCAAGGATTAGAGGTTGATAAGGCAAAGTTGGAAATAATTGAAAAACTTCCTCCACCAAGCTCAGTTAAGGGAATTCAAAGTTTTTTGAGACATGCCGGGTTTTACAGATGATTTATAAAGGACTTCTCTAAAATTGCAAAACCTTTATGCAGTCTTTTAGAGAAGGATTCAGTTTTCAAGTTTGATAAGGAGTGTAAACTGACATTCAAGTTGTTGATGAAGAAATTAACCACAGCTCCTATAATCGTCGCGCCGGATTGGACCATGTCCTTTTAGTTAATGTGTGATGCAAGTGACTATGCGGTTGGGGCTGTTTTGGGTCAACGCCAAGAGAAGGTATTTCACTCCATATATTATGCAAGTAAGACACTCACGGAGGCTAAAAAGAATTACACAACTATAGAAAAGGAATTTCTTGCAGTGATGTATTCGTTCAACAAATTTCGGGCGTACTTGATCGAGACAAAGGTAGTAGTTTGTACAGATCACTCGGTCATTCGGTACTTAATTTCGAAAAAAGATGTTAAACCATGCCTTATCCGATAGATTCTCCTTTTACAAGTGTTTGATTTAGAAATAAAGGATAGAATGGGGACGGAGAACCAAGTCGCCGAACACTTGTCTAGGCTGGAAAATCAGGGTAAATAGGAAGAGGACAAGTGTTTAATCAATGAGTCATTCCCAGATGAACAACTGTTTGGGTTAAATGAAGACTTTCCATGGTACGCGGACTTCGTGAATTATCTAGTGAGCAAAATGCTTCCCCCTGACCCAACACAATAACAGAAAAAGAAGTTTCTCCATGACGTCAAGTTGTATATTTGGGATGAGCCTTATTTATTCAAACAGTGCGTCAACAAGATGATTAGAAGGTGTATCCCCTACAGTGAAGAGTATAACATACTACAGGAATTCCACTCATCGGCATATGGGGGACACTATGGTAGCGAGAGAACATCGGCAAAAGTGCTTCATGCAAGATTTTATTGGCCGATAATATTAAAAGATGTCCACCAATTTGTTAAAACTTGTGATAGATGTCAACGGGTGGGAAACATATCGAAATGGAATGAGATGCCACTACAAATAATTTTAGAAGTTGAGACTTTCGATGTATAGGGCATAGATTTCATGGGGCCATTCCCTTCCTTATTTACCAATCAATACATATTGCTTGCGGTAGATTACGTTTCAAAATGGGTTAAAGTTGTAGCACTTCCGACTAACGATGCCAAAGTGATTTTCAAATTCTTACAAAAAATATTTTTATGAGGTTTGGCACGTTGAGAGCTATTATAAGTGACGAAGGTATTCATTTTTGCAACAAATAGTTTACAGCTCTCTTGGCAAAGTATGGGGTCAACCATAAGGTCGCTACACCATATCATCCCCAAACTAATGGGCAAGCTGAGGTTTCGAACAGGGAAGTGAAAAGAATCTTGGAAAAAGTGGTAAACCCGAATCGAAAAAGTTGGTCCCTCAGGTTGGACGATGCACTATGGGCTTACCGGACTGTTTATAAAACACTGATTGGTATGTCACCATACCAATTGCTATACGGAAAAGCATGTCACTTGCCTGCGGAGTTACAACACAAGGCCTACTGGGCTATTCAGAAATTAAACTTTGATCAAGTAGCTGTTGGGGAAAAGAGATAACTTTAGTTAAACGAGCTCGATGAATTATGTCTTCAAGCTTACGAGAACTCGAAACTATACAAAGAAAAGGTCAAGAAATGGCATGATAAAATAATCATACACCAAACGTTCGAGCCAGGGCAATCAGTACTGCTGTTCAACTCACGATTGAGGTTGTTCCCAGGCAAACTTAAGTCTAGTCGGTCGGGACCATTCACCATCAAAACAGTTTTCCCATATGGCGTAATTGAACTCTACAGTCGAAATCCATTGGAAACGTTCAAGGTTAACAGTCAACGGTTGAAGCACTATTGGGGTAGCGAGTCCAATTGGGACGTCATCGCAATCACTCTATCCGACGCACCATAAACAATGGGTAGTCAGGCTGAACGACTTAAAATCAAGCACTAATTGGTGACCTTACCTTGTATCCGACGTATTCGTCTTAATCTGTAATGTTTATCATGATATAGCAAAGGTGAGCGTAAGTTTGCCCAACAAGTATAAGTTTATTTAAGGAGATATCATGATTGAAAGAATTTGAATAATAAGCTGGCTATAATTCAACAATATAGTTGTGAATTAGCATGAACAAATTTTTTGACTGAACAAGCATTTAACATGAACAAATATATCTGGACCGAATGGTAATGAATGTGATAAGCCTTTCATACCTAATGAACACATGCAATACGCATAGAGTGCAATTTAATTATTCTTAGACATGGCAATCAGTATTGATTAACCACAAGTATAATTGAATAATACAACTCAAGGTCAAGTTAAGAAAGACTTGCCTGAACCGTTGATTATCGTTACGCATTTAATAAGATTTTTCTGAACCTAATATATAAATAATATCGATATACAAATTAGAATAATATCATCACAATATTTAAAATAACCTAAACACATTATCACATAATCTTATTCGTCTATAACATACATAAGACTTAACCTCAAGTCAAAATTTTACAATTTGAGTCGAGTTCGTCAAAATTCTAACATCCCGACGGTCTAGTCGGATAAAATTTTGAGTTTAAGTTCAATTAAACTCTGCCTATACACTTAACCATTATCTAAGATAATTTATAAACAGTGAAAATATTTTTCATAAGCTCGTAATAATTTTCAAATAGGTATTATCATTTAAAAATAACTTTCAATCATTACTATCGTATTTAAATGAATTAAATACCACATAATTCCTTTATCATTAATATTTATTTAATATCAAACATTAATGAAATATATGTCATAATATTATAATATATTTATAATATATCAAATTATTTTAATACCTTAAATTCATATTTATATGATTTTTAAACACTTAAATCCATTATCCGATAATTATGCTTAATATTAAAATATTAATATTTTCATGACAAAATATCAAAAGTTATATTTTATAAATTAAAATATTTTTATAACACTTAAATCATTTTTATATTATTTTAAAAACATTAATTCTATTTTCCCATAATTTATTTAATATATTTATTAAATAAACTAATTATCATTAATATTAATTAATTAATGAAATTCATCAAAAAAATATTAAAAGTCATTAAAAATAACTTAAAATATTTTCTTATACCATAATATAATTTTTCATGATTTTTATGTATTAAAATATTTTTAAAAAAATTATTTAATATTATAATTAAATAAATTAAATATCATTTATATTCCAAAAATATTAAATATTTATGAAATATACTCAAAATAGTTAAAACTAATTTTCGTGCTTTAAAATAATTTTTAGAATTTATTTTGTATTTTAATAATTAAAAACCATTTTTATCTATTTATTAAATAAAATAAATAATTTTCGAAAATTAATTATTAATAAAGGACCCTATAGCGACAGAACTATCGTTATAGGTGTTCTTGAGCCGTCCTAGATCTTCACGTCAGACACCAAGGTGGTAGGTTTGACCGGTTCTATAATCGTGATGTTTGTGTTTTCTGGGCAGCTAAAGTTTTATTGTTGTAGTATAAGTGTAATACTACCACCTAATGCAACATTCATGGCCATAACATAACTTAATCGAGAGATCTAAGGTCCAGAAAGTCTTGTCAGAGCTGTTCTTCATTTCTGGGTTTTCTAGAAATGAAGAAAAGTTGTTAGGTCTTACTTTGAGCCTCCGGATCTAGGCCTTCCAAGTTTGATTAATGTAATATTAAGGTTCAGTCTTTTAGTCATGGTGTCAGGGAACACAAATAATTCACTAGATCAACTCTACAACATCACCACAAGAAATTATGGGCCGATCAAAGTAGCCCAGAAAATCTGTTCTTGAACATTTCTGGGTTACCCAGAAATGTTCTTGAGCAATTGGTCAACCCACGTTTGACCATCACCAAAATCGATTCTACTATGTAACTGGGTAATCTAGAGGCTTAGATATGTAGTCCATATGTTATACTACAACCTCAATACAACAACGTGGCTTAACTATCAAACAAATGCGAGATCAGACGTTTAGAATATATGTTGTCGAGTTTACGGGAATTTCTGGATCGCCTGAAAAGCGCTTTCAAGTGAACGGTTAACCCATTTTGACCAATCACAACTTGAGTTCTAGACACGATTAGACCATGTTTGACCCTTAGGATTTAGGGTTTAACCCTAAAATCTTTGAAATTTAATTCCTAAGATTTCCAAATTTCGATTTTTAAAATAGAAAATTAATATTTCTTAATTATAATTAGTATTCGATAATTTTATTAAAATCTCCTAATCATAATCGAATCTTACTAATTAGGATTAATATTTCCTAATAAAAATTTGCTAAATTAGCAATTAGGTCCCTAACTGAAATTAGGGTTTCCAGAACCGGTTTTAGGGTTTCTTATAATTGGTAAGAATTTTCTAACGTAACATTGACGTTCTTAATATAATATTAGGGTTTGCTATTGTCTGGTCAACCCTTGACCCTTAACCACATATTGTACGCATATCATACCATATACACAGAACATATTCATGTATACCCTTAATCCTGAATAATTAATCACAAAAATTTTAAATTCATAGAATTCCTTCTCGGAAATCTCAAATCCATTCACTTATTTTCTGTCTAGGTTTATTATTTAACCTTATTTCAATATTTTGAAATTTTATAAATATTCAAATTCTCGGGTTGTCACATTCACCCCTTCTTCTAAAAATTTTGTTCTCGAAATTTACCTCACACCTTACACCATACACCATTCACCATTCATTCTCATCATCACATGCTATCTAATACATTCCATACAAGAGTTAAAAATTTGAAATTGTGCTCGGAGTTATACGAGACTATTTTCATCATTTTTTCGCAAAGGTTTTATGGAAGTTCATCCAAAAACCATCATAACTTACTTTATTACATAGTGGGTAATTAGCCTCAGTATGCCTGTACTTATTAAGTAATCTTCTTTGGTCTAATCTGCTTTCATCAACGCCATAGGCACAAAAATTTTACCTCAGTCTTATCGGATTCCGCACCAAAATAATTTGGTTCGGGAAAATTTCAAAGAACGCTTAGAATTTTCATAAACGTTGGTCTAGCCGAATCAAATAGCTTAGACTCATATCAATAATCAACTTCAATCGAATTACGAATGTGTGTAGCCAAACGCCGTTGGAAAATTAAAATTTTAAAATAGTTTGAAAATGACGTCATGATGTTGTATTGTATTAACAGTCCGTTTGAGGATATCGTCATTGTATGACTTTTTCATAACACATCATACAATAGCAGAACAATGATTTTCAGATCGAATTCACACTAAGTATTCCTGCATTTACAACTCCATCAACTTTTTATCATCTATGCACCAGGTTACATGGTACATAAGTGATAAATAAAATTATTTTGATATTTCAAATCATTATCGTCTAGCTGAAATAAGTAGCATAGACTAGTCTTTAAACCGTTTAAAAATTCATTTCAAATTAGTTTTATTACTTCAACAGGCAACGATTGTGTCGGTGGCCCGAAGTCCACTTTAACACAATGGTCACCTGGAATTGAGAATAAAAATTTAATTTTCAAAAGCACATAGTGCGTATTTAACTTGATGTCAAAAAATTTGAAATCTAACACAGCTAAGAGATTTGGAAAACCTAATGTCTCCACTAATGATCAATTGCTTAATCAATCAATCTGTTACTATAATCCTCAATATTTCATTTACATATAGTTCTACCCAGTTCGTCAAACCACACTCATGAGTTCAGGAACTTTCCACAATCATATGAGTTTAAGAACTTGTCCTAGTCAGACCTTTGGCGTCCATTCGCTGAGGGGTTCATAAACATTTCATATAATCATGAGTCACGAACGTACCATAAGTATGAGTTTTAAGAACTCGTACTTAACCTGATATTCTCTACCTATAACCTATCTACCTGTTATACACCTGAGAAAAGAATCACATTCTCGCCAGGTATATAGCAAAAAGCGCGTCATAGACATTTCAATGATTATCAGTGCCAGAAACTAAGTGGTTATTTCACCAAGTACAATTCAGCTCCCATATGAATAATCATATAACTTAGCTACTGACATGAGTCCTCAATTGAAATCCCCACCTAATCTTAACTCCCTTCTCAATACGAATTTCATTTAATCCATATTCATAATCCTTTCCTGAATTCGTACCCATTCATAGACACACAACAATATTGCTGTAAACTTTTCAATCATTCACTTGATCCTTCTCCATACTATAACCTTATCCGATCACGGGGTGATCTCATCGTATACATTACGATTCATTTCTACAGGTCTTGATCGTTTTGTTTTACGATCTTCTACCACTGTACTTTTAGTCTTTTAGACTCTTTCTATTCACAACTACTGTTCAACTTTATTATTGTGACACCCCCAAATCTGGGTACTTCATTTCCACAAGATTTGGTGTTCACTTAATCCAAACATTCATATCTAACTACCGAATCATAATATAATTGAATAATAAAACATGCCCTTGCAAGATTACATTAATAAAATTATCTCCCAGGTTATCTAACCTTTAATTACAATCATTCAAATGCGGAAATTAAATTATTACATCACATCATTATTAACAGTCTATCATCATAACGGTAAAATAAAATTACAAGTCTTCATCACTTGTACATTTTTCTCTTTCCTTTGCCAGTGGTAGGTTTATTTACCTTCTCAACCATAGCTGCAATAAGTGTATAAATATGCAAGAGTGAGCAAACAAAGCTCACTTGAAATAAGAATAAATAACTTTACAACATTTTCCAAATATTAGGATCAATAGAACTGAATGATATGTTCTATTAACATTACAACATTTGCCAAATAATAGGCTTAATAGAACTTAATGATAGGTTCTATTAACATTATAACATTTTCCAAATAATAGGCCCAATAGAACTGAACGATATGTTCTATTAACATTACAACATTTGCCAAATAATAGGCTCAATAGAACTGAATGATATGTTCTATTAACATTCCAACATTATACTACTGAGGGTCTAATGACCACGAACCATGTCCACAGTTATAAGTAATCTTTTAACTTTAACTTTAACAGTCATATGACTATAAGGACTCCACGTACTTAGGGGGATCAATCCTTCGTACAATGTATTGTGCACAACCATTTCAATGCTAAGCGTAAACCCCTAAAATAGGGTTGGTCATCTCAATATTTAGAGTACAAGTCCGCACCAAATAAAGTTTGGTTTGGATAAACTTTCAAGGGTAATTTGAAGTTTAACGATCATTAAATAGGGAACTAGTTGAATCAACAATGATTGATAACATAATAGTTGTTTAATAACAACATAACTTAGAACATTTGAGAATCATAGATGAACTGACTATATTCTAAACTCATGATTGAAATAACTAGATAGCATAAGTATTGATCAAAATAAATAAATGGTAAACCATGGCTTGAACAATAATAAGCTAGGTATATAATCTTGTCAAATTAGAATTTTAGTTACTAAACATGCATTAGTTGATAACAAGCTGGAAACAATGCATACTCCACATGGTAATAAAATATACAAAGTGATTGAACCATTCAACACAAGGAATTAAAGTTCAAGAACATTTATTGTAGAAGAATAAACTAAAGAAACTTGTTTAACTATAAACAAGTTAGAGTAAGTCAAAAATAATTAGAATTCCAATAATTTAGAATTAAAACATGCTCAATGTAATAGATGAGATTTTTGGAACTTGCATCATCATAAATAACTAGATACAAGAAACTTGCTCAATCAAAAGAATGAAGTTACACAATATAATAATAGAACTAACTCGACGAAAGTGTAGAGTTAGAAAACTTGTCTCGAGCGTAAGCTAAAATATTAAAACTCACGTTCACCTACACATTGGTTTAGAACCCATTATCTATTAGATATGCTAACATACCACAACATGTACATTTCTAGCTAAACTTATCATTTTAGCACAAGTCGTATGCTACCATTTATATTTCAGAATTCCCGAGTGTTAACATCACAACACTTAACTAACCTTCATTTTATAAGCTAAGTTATAACATAACACGTTCATGACTTATAAATCATTTTTACAACTTTGAATTTACAATCCACATAACACAACTTTGTTTAACCTTGTTCTTACATGGTTCTCACATTAACTTAACATTAAGCTAAGTTACGTTGAATGTCCAAAGTCTGCAGAAATTAATGACTTCACTTTATCGAGATCGGGCACTAGCGTGGTGGCGCCAGATTTTATCTTGGTTTACCACCCGCTTGCCACATGTGCATTGCAGCGCCCGCGCTTGAAATTCTGTGATCACATTTATGCACGGATTCCAGTTTTGCAGAACATGGTTACGACACTTTTCATAAGCCAACTAACACGAATGTCACCCACCAAACAGTGATAATAACACGTACAAATGGTATAGAATTATCACAAACATGTTTCCTCACATATATATCAATATAAAATAATTTAACAACAACTTAAGCTAGTTTATTTTCTCAAATTCCATATTTTACATATAAAACTCCATTTTTGATATTCATCCCAAAAATCAACACTGTGACTCCAATACTTGGCCAAATCACTTCATTCAAATTACGCTATGCTCGTTTCTTAATGAACTAACATAATCAAGCTTCAATTTACAATTTCAGATACTAATTGGCCACTACAATTGATACTTTTCATGAACCATATGAAAATAAAAATACTGACATTATTTTCTTCCTAATGTTAACGAATTTAGCATACAAATTTCTTGTTTAAACATAAACTCTAGCATTATATCACATATAACCACCATAACTTTAGTTACATAACAACAATTCGGAAGAAATAGAATTCACAAAGCATAACAAAACTTTGTTGTGATACTCATAAACACATATAATATCAAAGTTGTGCACAGACCTTTAAGTTAGCTTGCACAATCTTGCAATTACAGACAATTTTCTCAGGTTTCACTCTCAAACTCTCTTAATTCTCTCTATAATTCTCTGTAACCCTCCTTCTCAGACTCTTCTTAGCTTAAACCAAATACCAAGTCACGTAGTCTAACTAACACTTAAGCGCAAAGAAAAAAAACTGATCAACCTAATACTATTACTTATTGCAATATCAGTTACTAACGTATATAATATAAATATATTATATTTATTATTTAATTTATTTATTTTATTTATATAATTTAAAATTAAAAGAATTCCAAAAGCCATAGGGCCTTGTTTGGCAAACCATTTAAAATTAAAGAATTAATATCCTTGAACCTTGTTTGCATAAAACTATATTAAACTACATTAATTTATTTTAATAACTCCTTATAATATAGTTATTTATCACACTTTATTTAATCAAGCTTTCATATTTAATTTAATTAATTAAAATAACAATTAATTAAATAAATCATTTAATCACATAACTCAATACAAATAATTAACACCTAAATTAAAATATCAATATAATAATAATTTCCTTAATTCATTAATTATTTATTTAACAAATAATTAACCAAATAAAATCAAATCAATTAAACAAATGTTTATTCAACGAGAACCACATTCAGTAAATATTTATATAACTCAATAAATAATTAATATTATAATTAAAATTCTGGAATGTTACATCATTCCCTCCTTACAAGGATTCTGTCCTCAGAATCACAATTCAAGCAGTCAAATCGTCATATTTTCCCCTACTTACAAAGATTCTGTCCCCAGAATCGAAGACATAGATTAAACAAATAACTCAAGGTAATTTTTTATCATTTCAGCTTCGAGTTCCCACGTTGCCTCTTCGACATTGTGGTTTCTCCATATCACCTTCACTTTATTTCTGAGCACTTGTTCTTTCCTGTCGACTATCTAGATAGGAATCTCTTCATAAGACAAATCTTTATCGAATTTCAATGGTTCGTACTCGATCACATGCTTGTAATCGGGTTTATACGGTCATAACACCGAAATGTAAAAAATATTATGAATGTTTTCCAATTCTGGAGGTAGAGCTACCTCATAAGCCACTTCCCCCACTCTTCGTAGCATCTCGAAAGGTCCAATAAATCTTGGGTTGAGCTTTCCTTTCTTCCCAAAACGAATTTTCCCCTTCCAAGGAGAAACTTTTAGGAAAACGAAAGTTCCTACTTCAAATTCGCGATTCTGCCTGTGTTGATCGGCATACTTTTTTTATCTGTCTTGGGTTACTACAAATCTTGTTCTGATGAGTTTGACAACCTCAGCAGTTTGTTGTACCAGTTCTGGTCCTAACAGTTGGCGTTCACCTACTTCATCCCAGCATAGTGGTGTTCTACACTTTCTGCCGTATAATGCCTCGTAAGGTGGCATACCGATGCTCGCGTGGTAACTGTTGTTGTTGGCAAATTCCACCAACGGTAAATGTTCTTCCCAGCTCCCTTTGAAATCCATGATGCATGCTCTCAGCATATCTTCTAACGTTTGGATTGTTTGTTCAGTTTACCCATCAGTTTATGGTTGGTATGTTGTACTCATTCGCAATTGTGTTCCCATACATTCTTGTAGTCTCTTCCACAAGTTTGATGTAAATCACGGATCTCTATCTGATATAATTCACACTGGCACTCCATGCCTCGAAATGATCTCTTTAACATAAAACCTTGTTAACTGATTAAGATTAAACCTAATCTTTATTCATAAAAAGTGCGCTGATTTTGTCAGTCTATCCACTATCACCCAAATCGCATCGCATCCTCTCTAAGTAGTTGGAAGACCCACCACAAAATCCATTGTGATGTGTTCCCACTTTATATTCTGGTATTTCTAACGGTTGAAGTAATCCGCTTGGTCTTTGATGCTCGACCTTTACTCTCTGATATGTTAAGCATCTCGCAACGCACTCTGCAACGTCCCTTTTCATATTTGGCTACCAAAAATGTCACCGTAAATCTTGATACATTTTCGTACTTCCTGGATGAATCGAATATCTTGTGTTGTGTGCTTCAGTTAAGATTTCGTCTTTAAGCCCTGGTACTGCTAGAACCCAAACTCTTTCCTCGAACCGTAGTAGTCTTTCGGTATCGATCTTGTATTTTACATCACTACCCTCAACCAATTTTTCTTTGATCGTTTCACATTCTTTATCTTGTAGTTGAGCACTCTTCACATTGTCCAGCAAAGTTGGACTAGCATCTATCTGGAATAGTCGTTCATCGGATTCCTTTGGAAATTTGATTTCCAACTCTAGCTTTGTCATTGCTGAAATAAGTTCTTCCTGAGTGGTTATCAGCTTCAACTTCTCCCGACCTTTCCTGCTCAAAGCATCTGCAATCACATTCGCTTTGCCCGGGTGATAAAAGATCTGACAATCGTAATCTTTTATCAATTCCAACCATCTCCTTTGACGCATATTCAGGTCCTTCTATGTGAAAATATACTTCAGACTTTTATGGTCTGTATAGATCTCACATTTTTCTCCATAGAGATAGTGTCTCCATATCTTCAGAGCAAATGCTACTGAAGCCAATTCCAAATCATGAGTCGGATAACCTTTCTAATAATCCTCCGGTTGTCTTGATGCATACGCAATTACTTTGTTGTTCTGCATAAGAACACAACACAACCCTTTATGTGAGGCATCACTAAACACCACAAAGTTTCATGTATTATCTGGTAATGACAACACAGGTGCCACACTTAGTTTCTTCTTCAAATCTTGAAAACTCTCTTCACACTTCTCCGTCCAAACAAATTTTACCGCTTTCCTTGTCAAATTTGTTAGCGGAGTGGCTATCATAGAAAAATCTTGAATAAATCTTCTATAATAACTGGCCAGTCCCAAGAAACTCCTTACCTCCGACGGTGTTCTTAGTTGTTCCCAATTGATTACAGCTTCCACTTTTGATGGATCCACTGCAATCCCATCCTTGTCAATCACGTGCCAAGAAATTGTACACGATCTAGCCAAAATTCGCACTTAAAGAATTTCGCATACAACTTTTCCTTTCTTAGTGTTTCCAATGTCAAACGTAAGTGTTCCACGTGTTCTTCTTGAGTTTTGGAATACACAAGAATGTCGTCGATGAATACTAATACAAACTTGTCTAAGAATGGTTTAAACACCCTATTCATCAAATCCATGAATGCAGCAGGTGCATTGGTTAAACCAAAAGACATCACCAGAAACTCGTAATGTCCATACCGAGTTCTGAATGCCGTTCTAGGTATATCCTCCTTCCTTACCTTCAATTGGTGATATCCACTTCTCAAATCTATTTTTGAGAAGTATTTAGCACCCTTCAACTGATCAAACAAATTATCTATTCTTGGAAATGGATATTTGTTTTTAATAGTGACTTTGTTCAATTCTCTATAATCAATGCAAAGACGCATTGACCCATCCTTCTTCTTCACGAATAACACTGGCGCTCCCCACGATGATACACTTGGTTTAATATAATTCTTGTCTAGCAACTCTTGCAATTGCACCATCAGTTCCTTCATTTCTACCGTAGCAATTCTGTATGGGGCCTTCGATATCCGTGCTGTCCCAGGCGCTAAGTCGATCACGATCTCAATATCTCTATCAGGCGGAAGTCCTGGAAAATCCTCTAGAAACACATCCTCAAATTCCCTCACCACTGGTATCTCTTCTAGTTTCACACTCTTCTTCCGAGTATCGACTATGTAAGCTAAATAGCCCACACATCCTTGACTCAACAATTTCTTGGCCTGTATAATCGTTAGACATTTCATTTGTCTAGGAGACTTACTACCATAAAATACTACCTTTGATGGGGTCATAAGGTTTACACACATCTTTTGGCAATCAATTCTTCGCTCCATATCCGAATGTGAATCCATTCCCAAAATAACATCAAACTCTCCAAGTCTAATCGAAATCAAATCTACCATCAAGATTTTCTCATTAATGTTCACCCTACAGTTCTTGTATACGAACCTAACATAGATTACTTCTTTATTCGCAATTTCTATGTTCAACGGAAAATTCAGTTCTTCACTAGGCATTCCTAACCTCTTAGCAAATTCATCAGATATAAATGAGCAAGTAGCACCCGAATCGAATAATACGTAAGCATTTATATCATTGATTGGGATAATACCTGACACCACATCCTTTGATTGCACAACATCTTGCACAGTCATGTTGAAGGTTCTGGCTATGGGTTTGTTTGATGTTGTAGGTCCCGCAGTGGCCCATGTACCTCCATTGCTTTTGTTTGTCTCTCCAGCCTTCTTCTTAGGGCATTCACGACCAAAATGAACCTTGGATCCGCACGTGAAGCACACATTCTTCTTAGGTTGAGTGCAATTTGGGGCGATATGACCCTCCTGACCACAATTGAAGCATACTCGTTTCTCCATCAAGCACGCACCCTTATGAAACTTCCCGCATGTAGCACATGCTTCAAACTTCTTGTTTTGCTGGTTACCCTGCTAGTTTTCAGTACCCACGCTTCCATTCCACTTCCTCTTCAAATTGTTGTTGTTGTTGTTTCCACCACTACCACCTCCATTCTTCTGTTCCTGATTGACCTTTGTTACTGCCTCACCTCCACCTTCAGCGAGTATTGCTTTCTCCATCAATGCTGCGAAAGTCTTCAACTGGAATAGGGAAACCTTACTATACAACCAGGGCTTCAGTCCCTGTTCAAATCTCTTCGCCTTGCGCTCGTTCGTATTGACTTGATATGGCGCAAACCTTGCCAACTCGTTGAATTTAGCGGCATATTAAGATACCATCATCGTTCCCTGCTTTAGTTCCAAAAACAGCACTTCTAGGTGACTCTTCGAATCCTTTGGGAAATAGGTCTCGAAGAATATTTCCTTAAACCTATCCCAGGTCATTACCCTTGGACCTTCACGAGTTTTATTGGCCTGCCACTAATAACTAGCTTCTATTTTCAACATGAATGTTGCGAAAGCAGTCTTCTGATCTTCCCCTACCCTAGCGACATCGAACACCTTTTCTATCTCCAAAATCCAGGTTTGTGCTTCGATTGGATTCATGGACCCACGAAATTCAGGGGGTCCAACCGCCTTGAAATCCTTAAACGTTGTTCCTTGGTTCTGTGGTTGATTCTGCAACACCCCTGTCAGTAGCGTCACTAACTGTTGAATGGGGTTAGCATTAACATTGTCGTTATTGGTTCCTTCAGTGTTTCTCTATCGTGGTGCTTGACGTCTGGGAGGCATTTTCTGTTAAAAATATACTCATTAGATTATTATTCAACTCCTTTAAGTAATTTCTACTTAACTTTCCTCTATAAAAGAAATAATCACATAATCACGTAACACTTTGAATGAAATAATAACTTTTATTTATTCATAATCTCTTTAAAAGGATAGCATCTCTGCTATTTACACTAACCTTCCTGAACTACAAAAGTTCCAGGACAACATCATTATCATATCCCATAGGTTTCATAGCACTTGGGATTTACAATTTATTTAACATTTATTAATGGCACAACAACTACGATGTTAAACTAAGATACTGCTTAGCCTTACTACGTTTTTCCTCCATGATTCAGAACATAATTCTACGATCTAATACATACGATGGCAGCATCTCGAACTGAATAGAATATCCCATGACCCGATCTCGAGCTTGATTAATCATGGTGTTGAATACTTTATCCATCTCCTCCATCTTCATCATCTTTGCATGTGCGTCTCTCATTGCTATTCTGGTTCGTTGCAAAGCTTCTTCGTATGCATCTTCAGCTCTTGCTTTCTTCGTAGCTTATTCCTTCAGTTTGTTCTTCCATTCTGCGATTACCTAGATCAATTGTTATTTCTGTCCTTCAGTGTGTACTAGCTTCTCCTCGACATTAGTCAGTCGTTCCTCAAGATCATAGATCTCGCCGTCTTTCTGTGTCATTGCGATTACATTTGCTTTCGGCTACTATCTCTTGCAATTCATCGATCAGTATCCCACAAGTTCCACGTTACGATTATTAGACTTCATCGTACATACGAGCGGCTATCGAGGTTAGTGGAGTCTCTTCCTCCTCGTCCTCGTCATCCTCATTCTCCTGTGGCAACTCAACGGAATCTTCCTCATCCGTCTCCACATCATCAACCTCATCTTCAACCACTATGACTAACGGGGCTGACTCCTATGGCAGTAGTCGTTCCCAAGCAACCTGAATATCGCGAGGTCCATCCTCCCGGCATCTGAGGTCCCTCCTCCCTAGCCTAACTGGATTTTTCGACATTAGTCATCATGACAATAAAATTTTAAGTTTTAATTATTAATCATTACTACTCGATACTCACGAGCACATAAGTTATAAACACATAAGCATATAAGTGTTTTATTACTTCTTCATTAAAACTCAATAAGAGTTTATCATCACTATCTTTTCAAAGGTTACTTCCTAAGGCTTTTCCCCACCTAAGGTTCATAACCTAAAGCTTTGATACCAACTTGTGACACCCCCAAATTTGGGTACTTCATTTCCACAAGATTTGGTGTTCACTTAATCAAAACATTCATATCTAACTACCCAATCATAATATAATTGAATAATAAAACCTGCCCATACAAGATTACGTTAATAAAATTGTAAGACCCCAACTTTTATAAATAAAGATGAATTTTCTATAAATATTATTATGGAGTAAATTTGATATAATGTTATATTTGTGGGTAATATTTATAAATTTTGCAAAGTAAGCAAGTTGTTATAAAATATTCGTTTGGTCGGGAAATATTCGTACGATGACACAATCATTGGTGGACCCCAAAACAGAATTATTGTCGGATTGAGAAAACGACAAAAATACTTTATGAAAATAACGGCGGAGGTGTTACCGTTAAAAGCTGCTGAACTACCCCATTAGTAAAAAAGTAAATGTCTGGCGTGGTTGTAAGGGGTATTATTCTTTCTTATTCATGAAGAGAACTCTGTTGTTATTCCATTGCTTATTATTACATTGGAATAACTTTGTATACGCTAGTTTACCCTATACTTGGTGACATTCTTCTATTATTCTCATTGGAACATCCATCATGTGTTTTACATCGGACTCGGTTCCGTCTTTATTATTATTCTGTTGGAACATCCTCATGCATGTTTTTACACCCACCGGTTTCGCCTTTATTATTATGTTGAAACATCACATGCGGTGCAAATTTTGCACGACCGGTTCCGTTATTATTATTCTATTGCTGGAATAACTTTTATCATCTGCAAGTACCGCATGCATGGTGATTTATTTTGTTATTCCATTCTTTATTATACTCGATTGGTTAAAGTTTTGACTTCTATACTCCATGAAATTAGTAGAATATCATTTAATCACATAACTTTCAATACAAATAATTAACCACTAAATTGAAATATCAATATAATAATAATTTCCTTAATTCATTAATTATTTATTTAACAAATAATTAACCAAATAAAATCAAATCAATTAATAAAATGTTTATTTAACGATAACCACATTCATTAAATATTTATATAACTCAGTAAATATTTAATATTATAATTAAAATTCTGGAATGTTACAATTATCAGAGTTAGGGAACTCCGTATCTTTTATAACTCGCTGAGATTCGTTTTTGAATCTTACTGACCAACTAACTCTATTTGAGTTAGTACTTATCCTAATCACTGCGGTTATTAGTCTCAGGTATTCGTACCTAAGGTTCATAAATTACAACTTTGATACCAACTGTGACAGCCCCAAATCCGGGTCCTAAATCACCACGGATCTGGTACAATCAATCTATAACTATTGCAGAAGATATAAACATAAATTGTTTATACATTAAACTTACACACTTTTCCCCAAGGTCGAGTAACCTTCACATAAATATAATTCACAACCTGTCTAACACATAACATTATTATCATACTATACTATTACAATTCTAACTGCACACGTATACTAAAGCTGGAACTGTCGTTGACCTTTCCTTGTATCCGACGTATTCGTCTTAATCTGCAATGTTTATCATGATATAGCAAGGGTGAGCATATTTTTTCCCAGCAAGTATAAGTTTATTTAACGAGATATCATGATTGAAAGAATTTGAATAATAAGCTGGCTATAATTCAATAATATAGTTACGAATTAGCAGGAACAAATTTTATGACTGAACAAGCATTTAACATGAACAAATATATCTGGACCGAATGGTAATGAATGTGATCAGCCTTTCATACCTAATGAACACATGCAATACGCATAGAGTGTAATTTAATAATTCTTAGACATGACAATCAGAATTGATAAACCACAAGTATAATTGAATAATACAACTCGAGGTCGAGTTAAGAAAGACTTGCCCGAACCGTTGATTATCGTTATGCATTTAATAAGCTTTGTCTGAACCTAATATATAAATAATATCGATATACAAATTAGAATAATATCATCACAGTATTTAAAATAACTTAAACACATTATCACATAATCTTATCCGTCTATAACACACATAAGACTTAACCTCAAGTCAAACATTTACAGTCTGAGTCGAGTTCGTCAAAATTCTAACATTCTGACGGTCTAGTCGGATAAAATTTTGAGTTTAAGTTCAATTAAACTCTGTCTATACACTTAACCATTATCTAAGATAATTTATTAACAGTGAAAATATTTTTCATAAGCTCGTAATAATTTTCACATAATTATTATCATTTAAAAAGAATTTTCAATCATTACTATCGCATTTAAATGAATTAAATACCACATAATTCCTTTATCATTAATATTTATTTAATATCAAACATTAATAAATGACCTATAGTAATGAGAACACTTAAATCATTTTTATAACACTTAAATCATTTTTGTATGATTTTTAAAACATTAATTGTATTTTTCCATAATTTATTTAATATATTTATTAAATAAATTAATTATCATTAATATTAATTAATTAATGAAATTCATCACAAATTATTAAAAGACATTAAAAATAACTTAAAATATTTTCTTATACCATAATATAATTTTTTATGATTTTTCATGTATTAAAATAATTTTAAATAATTTATTTAATATTATAATTAAATAAATTAAATACCATTTATATTCCAAAAATATTAAATATTTATGAAATATACTCAAAATAGTTAAAAACTAATTTTCGTGCTTTAAAATAATTTTTAGGAATTTATTTTGTATTTTAATAATTAAAACCATTTTATCTATTTATTAAATAAAATAAATAATTTTCAGAAAATAATTATTAATAAATGACCTATAGCGTGTAACGTAACCGCTGCTATAGGTGTTCTTAAACTTACTAGATCTTAAGTGTCGGATACATCGGGTGGTAGGTTTGGATCGATTCTATAATCGTGATGTATGTGTTTTCTGGGTAGCTAAAGTTTTATTGTTGTAGTATAAGTGTAATACTACCACCTAATGCAACATTCATGGCCATAACATAACTCAATCGAGAGATCTATGGTCCAGAAAGTCTTGTCAGAGCTGTTCTTCATTTCTGGGTTTTCCAGAAATGAAGAACAGTTGTTAGGTCTTACTTTGAGCCTCCGGATCTAGGCCTTCCAGGTTTGATTAATGTAATATTAAGGTTCAGTCTTGTAGTCGTGGTGTCAGGGAACACACATAATTCACTAGATCAACTCTACAACATCACCACAAGAAATTCTGGGCCGGTCAAAGTAGCCCAGAAAATCTGTTCTTGAACATTTCTGGGTTACCTAGAAATGTTGTTGAGCATTTGGTCAACCCACGTTTGACCATCACCAAAATCGATTATGCTAAGTAACTGGGTAATCTAGAGACTTAGATATGTAGTCCATATGTCATACTACAACCTCAATACAACAACGTGGCCTAACTATCAAACAGATGCGAGATCAGACGCTTAGAATATGCTTGTCGAGTTTACGGGAATTTACGGGTGCGCCCGAAGCGATTTTAAATGTGAACGGTCAACCCACTTTGACCAAACATAACTTGAGTTCTAAACATGATCAGACCATGTTTCAAGTTGCTGAATAAAGACCACGTAACATACTACAAGTTCAAACACTTTAAACACTAAAACCATTAACAGACACCGATCTATGAAGTCTGACATTTGCTTGTCAGACGAACTTTAAAATTTTTTCCTGAATTTTAAAATCTTCAATTTTGAGAACTTTGATGTTATGGATCTGGGATATAACAACCCAGATCACTAAAAGATATCTGATAACACACTTCTAATCAACAACTAACATCAAATCCCAAGATTTACAGAATTTATGGTTTATACCTTTTCTAAGCTTTGATCTTAAAATCAGACTTTTGATTCATGTTCTTGGAGAACTAAGAACTGATATTGGCTTATCTTTACACTCCCTTTCACTCTCCATTTCGAAAAGTTAGAGAGAGAGTGGTCTTGGAGGATATGAAAAGTAAAGTAAGTCCTTTTCTTACTTTTAATCTTTTATTTAAGATTCAATGAACTAAGAAGTTGCTAGGTGGCATACATTGGCAGAGATTGCTGAGATTTGCACATGGGAAAAATTTAGTTGGTCACCAACTCTAATATATGGCAAGATTCACACACTAACCAAATAAAGAATACACAAAGGGCATTTAAGTCTTTTTTATTTTTATTTTAATGGCATACATGTAAATTGGCCAAACCCTTAGGGTTTATGGTTTAACCCTAAAATCTTTGAAATTTAATTCCTAAGATTTCCAAATTTTGATTTTTAAAATAGAAAATTAATATTTCTTAATTATAATTAGGATTTGATAATTATATTAAAATTTCCTAATCGTAATCCAATCTTGCTAATTAGGATTAATATTTCCTAATAAAAATTTGCTAAATTAGCAATTAGGTCCCTAACTGAAATTAGGGTTTCCAGAACCGGTTTTAGGGTTTCTTATAATTCGTAAGAATTTTATAACTGAACATTGACGTTTTTAATATAATATTAGGGTTTGCCATTGTCTGGTCAACCCTTGACCCTTAACCACATACTCTATACATATCATACCATATACACAAAACATATCAATGTATACCCTTAATCCTGTATAATTCATCACATAAATTTTAAATTCATAGAATTCCTTCTCGAAAATCTCAAATCCATTCACTTATTTTCTGTCTAGGTTTATTATTTAACCTTAATTCAATATTTTGAAAATTTATAAATATTCAAATTCTCGGGTTGTCACACTCACAGAGACTCAAATGAATTACACAACTACGAAAAAGGAATTGCTTGCAGTGGTGTATGCGTTCGAAAAATTCCGGGCGTACTTGATCAGGACAAAGGTAGTAGTTTATACAGATCACTCGGCCATTCGGTACTTAATTTTGAAAAAAGATGCTAAACCACGACTTATCCGATGGATTCTCCTTTTACAAGAGTTTGATTTAGAAATTAAGGATAGAAAGGGGACGGAGAACTAAGTCGCCGATCATTTGTCTAGGCTGGAAAATCAGGATAAACAGGAAGAGGACAAGTGTGTAATCAATGAGTCATTCCCGGATGAGCAACTGTTTGGGTTAAATGTAGAATTTCAATGGTACGCGGACTTAGCGAATTATCTAGTGAGCAACATGCTTCCCCCTGACCTTACACGACAACAGAAAAAGAAGTTTCTCCATGACGTCAAGTGGTATATGTGGGATGAGCCTTTTTTATTCAAACAGTGCGCCGATAAGATGATTAGAAGGTGTATCCCCTACAGTGAAGTGCATAACATACTGCAGGAATGCCACTCGTCGGCATATGGGGGACACAATGGTAACGAGAGAACAACAGCAAAAGTGCTTCAAGCCGGGTTTTATTGGCCGAAATTATTTAAATATGCCCACCAATTTGTTAAAACTTGTGATAGATGTCAATGGGTGGGAAACATATTGAAACGGAATGAGATGCCACTACATACAATTTTAGAAGTTGAGATTTTTGATGTATGGGGCATACATTTCATGGGGCCATTCCCTTCCTCATTTACCAATCAATACATATTGCTTGCGGTAGATTACGTTTCAAAGTGGGTTGAAGCTGTAGCACTTCCGACTAATGATGCCAAAGTGGTTCTCAAATTCTTGCAGAAAAATATTTTTATGAGGTTTGGCACGCCGAGAGCTATTATAAGTGACGAAGGTAGTCACTTTTGCAACAAATCGTTTACAGCTCTCTTGGCAAAGTATGGGGTCAACCACAAGGTCGCTACAACATATCATCCCCAAACCAGTGGGCAAGCTAAGGTTTCAAACAGGGAAGTGAAAAGAATCCTGGAAAAAGTGGTAAACCCGAATCGAAAGGATTGGTTCCTCAGGTTGGACGATGCACTATTGGCTTACCGGACTGCATATAAAACACCGATTGGTATGTCACCATACCAATTACTATACGGGAAATCATGTCACTTTCCTATGGAGTTACAGCACAAGGCCTACTGTTGCCTCTTGTTTAGTTATAACAATAGAGCTCTAACTAATTCAAGCATACATGTGTCAACAAGCAATACAGAGTAGATGGAGTATCGATCCACGGAGAAAGTTGTCTAAATTAAACTATTATGCATCAACTAAATCACTATTTTTATATTCTTAAACGAATGTTTATAATTGTGAATTACTCTAAATGCAAATAATAACTAAAATAAGAATATTAATGTAATAAATCAAATCTGGAGATAATGGGATCCTAACTTCATTTAACAGTTCATCTAATTACAACCGTCATGCAAGATTATTCACGTATCACAGAAAAATAGCCAAGAGCACTAATGTAGACATAACCATTTTTCGATATATCATGACCTACTTACAAAGCATCCACATGAAATAGACACGATGTAATCGTCAATAAAACCAATCTCACTATATTTCTATATGAGATTGCAGCAATATTGAATTTAAGCACAAACCCTTATTTAACTCATATGGTGAAACAATATATATCTATCTGATTCACGAAATACAAAGCTAAGCAAAATAGCCCATATACGCATGTTATCATGATTACAACCATACTAGCATGTTAATTTTCAATTCCATACAAGCACATAAAAAGAATGGTGATTAATCATTCATACATTCAAATCAACCATGATAGAAATTTCTTATAATACGCAAAACAGTCCAGCAATAAGGCCATAATTTAAACTACGCATTAAACTTCGTTAGAATCCCATAATGGAGTCTAGTTCATGACTGAACCAAAAGCCATTATGGGATCAAATCAATACATGGAGAATAAACAAACAATTGAAAGAGAGAAGAGAGAATTGATCAAACCCAATTACTGATTATAATCCAAACGTAACGTTCAAATCCTCAATAATATCCAGCAACATAAAAGTAAAGCATCAACAATGACTGAATTCCCAAAAAGGAAGTAGAAAATAATAAAGTTATGCTTGGTTCTCCAATGGAAATCTCTCAAACTGCAAACCCTAGTTTTCTTCTAAAAAACACGTAAAAACTAATGAATAATACGTCTGGTGCCAACCAGAATTTTTTTAACCAACTCAAACTCTTACAATTAAAAAATTAAATTAAAATTAATTAGCAGCCGCAAAGGTCCCTTTGTATTCATCGCGCGGGAACGCGTGTGTAACTAACGTTCAGTCTAGGTGATCGCGTGGGCGCGCATGTTTAAGCCTATGTAGCAGTACGACTTCTGCAGTTTGGATCCTCTGCTCTGCTGCTACTGATTCTTTGTCATGCTGCTAAATCTTTGACATGCCATTCTTCCTTCATTCATCCTCAATTGCTTATCTCCACTTGTTCCTTGCGTCATGCTTCCATTGGCCTCATGCCATCTACAATTTCCAGGCTATGCCATTGCTGCACTTGTACACCGAAGGAGTTCTCAGTACATGCAACACAAAATATTATGAAATACAACTAAAAACACACTAAAATGTACTTGAGATGAGCATAGTTTGCGTGAATTGATATCCAATAAGTAGGTATAAAACCCACTTATCAAATACCCCCAAACTTGAACTATTTCTTGTCCTCAAGTAATGCATACTATATAAACACTGAAAATGCAACTACATGCTATGCAACTAAATCATGATGCAAACTAGTCTCACATTGTTCCAGCTATAACAGAATTTCAGTCCAAAATGCCTCAACGAATTATGCAGATGTGAGAATACAAATTCAAACCAAACTATAGGCATAATACCATACACTCAATTAATTAATATATGCTATAAAGATGATATATGTGTTTGTGTTGTTTTCACCAAAACTTGACTAAAGCAAGAATACACATGCTAAACTGTTCAAAATAGAAAGCCACAGTCTAAATCAAGATTCATGTATACTTATGTAACAAAAACTTTTCCAACACCAAATCAAACTGAGGTTCAACAATGGGTTTAACTGCTTTATTTCTACCCACGAGGGCGACTTTCGCTCTTTCCAGCAATGTTTATTGCTATTTTTCTTTTCTTTTCTTTTTTTTTATACCACGAATGCGTTTTACGCTCCATCTCGCCCCTTCCAAAAAGTCAACAATTCAGCTCTAGCAGGTTTCAAGATAGCTTTTTCATTTTTTTTATATAGCATACCCAAGTTTTCCAAAAGTTTGATTATCAATGCTTTGTACAATCTAAGTCCATTTTCCACATAATTCCCTTTTTACAACTACATTTTCTACCGAGCAGTGCAACACATAATTCTTATACCTACAAGCACTTGTGAACATGGCAGTGCAAATCGAAAGCATCTAAACATCATCATGAATTAAATTATGTAAAACATTATATCTAAGCTCATGTTATCCAATATATTCAACAATCTTTCACAATTCACTTTCATCATAGGCTAGACAAAGTTTCCATAAAGTTAGGACTGCGAGACATGCAACTAAACATATACTAACACAAATAGTGATGACTAAAAACAGAACAATATAACATGCAATTATTAACTAACACATAAACTTGCAAACTTTTAAACTAAACATGAAAAATTTAAACTAAACATGCAAATGCTATATGCAACTATACTACTACCCCAATACCCCAAAACTTATAATATTCATTGCCTTAATGAATGAAGGTATCGGGTTAGAGAAAACTCTCCTAGTGCTCAGCTGCACCACCCTCGTCGGGTGGTGAATCCGGTGGTGGATATGGCATGTCAGTCCCGAACTGTTGCCACTCAACTATGGTCCCTTGCTGTGCAAACGCCTCTGTCAATGACCTCGTGAGACCCGTAGCAAACGCTGTGAAGTTGTCATACATCGCATCGACCTTTCGCTACTACAACCTTCGGAGCTGTCGATCCCCAGTGGCAGCAGTTGCTTGAGTTGACGGGCCCACTTCATCTGTCTGAGAGGGCTGCGATGGTGGCTCTGAGAATGTGGGCTGGATGATAAAGCCTTTTCCTCGCGGGTGCGGTGCACCTCATGCCCAATCCTTGAATTTTGCAATGGTTGCGTGAGTGATATCTTGGCTTGGGTTTTTCATATGTTCATTATCCCACTGGACTCCTTGCTGGGCACACAGGCCAGCTACAATAGATGCATGTGGGATACTCCCAGTCGTGCTCCCCCGCATATACCGTAACATATTCTGATGTATTAGGTGGGCCACAACAATGTACTTCCCTATGATTATTACCCACAGAATGATTTCCCTCTCCGCTGTTATTTCATGCTGATGAGATGACGAAACAAGCTTGGCACATATGAACAAATTCCACGCCTTTGCATATCGATTCAAGGTTGAGGCTGGGAATATTTGAGGCTGATTTGTGCCGACCTTATAAGTTCACTTTGTGCCTTGAACGCAAAACTCGGTAATAACTACCTCCAAATCCATTGCCAAATGAGCCCCTTCTACCCAATTAGCAGACCCAGTCGGGGGTATGTCAAGTAACCTGTAAACTGCCCTGATTATGGGAGGTCTGAAATCCACTTGAACTCTGCAAACCATGGATAACCCACTCATCATCTCCTTTGCATTCATATAGAATTCTCTGACAATACCCATGGGGGCAGACATGGGCGTGGCAGTCAATCCAAACCATCCCCTCTCTCGAATCATGTTCCACAATTGACCATCTTTTTGCTCAGGCTTTAGTCCCCTCTCCTTCACAAAAGTTTTTGCCACGATTCTGTAATACTCCATTTGGGCATCTAGACTCAAGAATTTGGTATGATCCACAACATCTTCCCCCTGACTGCTAGAGGAAGACGACGATGAAGAAGAAGAGCATGCTCTTTTAGGACCCATATGAAATTGAGAGAGAAACTGAGGATTCCTTGCCTTGCAATGAGAGTGGTAGCCGATGATGGAGTACCCCCAAACAGTATGCTGCACAACCCAATCTGAAACCCTAGGTTTTATAATGTAGCAATCAATCATGGGTCTGAGCTTTGAACTTGGAGAGAATCGTGGGAATAGAAACTTGGCAACAATCACGTAATGGAGAGTTGTATAGCTTCAAGTTGTAACTGATGAGCGATGAGGAGACGCGTGGTTGTGGGAGAACATGTGAACACGCCTTCTGTTATTTCAATTGAGAGACCAAATGAGCCACAACACGTTTTTAAAACATAAAAAAAAATTCAATGTTCGTGTATCGGCATACATGCACACGACCTTTCAATGGGTTTCATGCGGCCTTGTGGTGGTTTTTGATTTGACTTCCTTGCCGCGCGTGCATGCATGTTCTTAGGCATGTCCATTCGCGGCCGCGCGAGGCTATTTCCCGCACTTACAGTTTTCATTCTCCCTACTGCAAGACAGTAATGCTGTCACTCCAATACACCTACAAAAACATAAATCTCTCATGTCAAAGTGTGAACTACTAAATAAGCATAAATGACCAAATAAACGCTATACAAACATCAAACGCTGCCCAATGCAAATTCAGCTACACACTCACTTTTGTAAAACATAATAATCTATCACAAATGAAATGAAGATGAACTAACTAAAGCAACCTAAACTGAATAAATAAAAAGAAAATAGAGATAGAAATAATGGGTTGCCTCCCATCAAGCGCTAAGTTATAGTCAATTAGCTTGACTGTCTCTGAATCTCATGTCGAAGAAAGAATTGAGGTGACTTTCTATCTGTCCACCTTGCCACCAAAGTAATGCTTCAATCGCTGCCCATTGACTTTAAAAGGCTGATCTGGGAATTTATCAAACACTTCTATCGCACCATGTGGAAAGACAGTCTTCACTGTAAATGGCCCTGACCATCTTGATTTCAGCTTCCCGGGAAAAAGTTTAAGTCTGGAGTTAAAAAGAAAAATCCTTTGTCCCGGTTCAAATATCTTCTCTATGATCTTGCGATCATGCCATTTTTCACCTTCTCCTTGTATAGCTTTGAATTCTCATATGCCTGTAGTCAGAATTCATCTAACTCATTGAGTTGGAGTAGGTGTTTCTCCCTTGCGGCTTTCAAATCAAAATTGAGCTTCCGAATTGCCTAATATTCCTTGTGCTCTAGCTCCATAGCAAAGGTGACAGGCTTTTCCATAAACGAGCTGAAAAGGTGACATGCCCAATGAAGTTTTGTATGCAGTCCTATATGCCCACACAACATCATCCAGCTTTAAAGACCAGTCCTTTCTCGTGGGATTCACAACTTTTTCAAGGATTCTTTTGACTTCTCGATTTGACACATCAGCTTGGCCATTTGTTTGTGGGTGATAAGTTGTAGCAATAAGATGGTTCACCTCATACTTGGCCAACAAAGTTGTAAACTGCCTGTTTCAGAAATGATTGCCTTCATCACTAATGATGGCCCTAGGAGTCCCAAACCTCATGAAGATACTTCTGTGCAAAAACCTGAGGACTACCTTGGCATCATTTGTCGGAAGAGTTGCCGCTTCTACCCACTTCGACACATAATCCACTACGAGCAAGATGTAGAGATTTCCGCAAGAAGAAACAAAAGGGCACATGAAATCAATCCCCCACACATCAAAAATTTCTACTTCGAGGATTGTGTTCAATGGCATTTCATTTCTTTTCGAGATGTTTCCCACTCTCTGACATCTATCACACCTCTTGACGAAACTGTATGCATCCTTAAAAATTGTCGGCCAATAGAATCCTATTTGTAGTACTCTAGCAGCTGTTCGTTCTCCACCATAGTGACCTCCATACATCGAAGAATGATAATCCTGCAAAATCCCCTCGGTCTCGCTATACGGGATACACCTTCTTATCATTTGATCAGCACACTATTTAAATAAGTATGGCTCATCCCATATAAACCATTTCACATCATGCAGAAATTTTTTCTTTTGATAACCCACCAAGTCAGAAGGTACCATCTTACTCACCAAATATTTCGCGTAGTCTGTAAACCATGGCACTTCCCCTTTCACAACTTTGTCGTCTACCTCCCTTTCCAGATTCTCTAGTCGAGAAAAGTGGTCTGCCACTTGGTTTTTAGTGCCCTTTCTGTCCTTGATCTCCAAATCAAATTCCTGCAACAATAAAATCCATCTGATTAACTGGGGCTTTGCATGCTTCTTTGCCACTAAATGTCAAATTGCCACGTGATCCGTGTACACTATCACCTTTGTACCAATCAGATATGCTCGAAATTTATCAAAGGCATACACCACTGCCAATAATTCTTTCTCTGTGGTGGTGTAGTTCAACTGTGCATCTGTAAGGGTCTTGCTGACATAATAAATCACATGAAACATTTTCTCATTCCTCTGTCCCAAAACAGCCCCTACGACGTAATCACTTGCATCACACCAGCTCAAATGGCAAATCCCAATCTGGAGCAGTAATAACTGGTGCTGATGTTAATTTCCCCTTTAAGTGCTCAAATGCCGACACGCAAGCCTCTTCAAAATTAAACTGTGCATCATTCTCTAATAAACTGCATAGTGGTTTAGTTATCTTGGAGAAGTCCTTGATGAATCTGAAGTAGAAACCTGCATGTCCTAGAAAACTGCGAACACCTTTTAATAAAGTAGGTGGTGGCAACTTCTCAATAGTTTCCAGCTTATCCCTATCCACCTCGAGTCCCTTCTTCGAAACCTTGTGTCCTAGTATGATTCCTTCTTGTACCATGAAGTGGGAGTTTTCCCAGTTCAGCACTAGATTCGTCTCAACGCACCTCTTTAAAACCATTACCAAATTTTCAAGGCATAAATCAAATGAGTATCCGAAGACTGAGAAATCATCCATAAATACCTCCACGTTCTGTTCCACTATGTCTGAAAATATAGCCATCATGCATCTCCGAGAGGTGGCTGGAGCATTACACAACCCGAAAGACATCCTTCTGAAAGAAAAAGTGTCGTATGGACATGTGAAGGTAGTCTTTTCCTGGTCTTCTGGAGCTATCATAATCTGATTGTAGCCTGAATAACCGTCCAGAAGGCAATAATACTCATGATCTTTCCTTGTAGCTTTGTTGAGCCTGCGATAATCCATGCAGACTCTCCATCCCGTTACTATTCGTGTTGGAATTAATTCATTATTCTCATTAGTAACAATGGTCATACCACCCTTCTTCGGTACACACTGCACTGGGCTCACCCATGAGCTGTCTGAAATCGGATAGACTATGCTTGCATCCAGCCATTTCAATACCTCTTTCTTGACCACTTCTTTCATTATTGGATTAAGTCTTCTTTGTTACTCAACCGACGACTTACTATCATCTTCTAACAGGATCTTACGCATGCAAAAAGTAGGGTTGATCCATTTGATATCTGCTATGGTCCATCCAATAGTTGATTTGACCTCTCTAAGCACTCGTAGCAGTTTTTCTTCCTGAAAAGATGTTAGTGCAGAAGAAATAATCACAGGTAGCTTTGAATCTTTATTTAAAAATGCGTACCTGAGATGATTTGGAAGTGGTTTTAATTCAAGTTCTGGAGGTGTCTAAAGAGATGGCTTTAATTTTACCGATGTCTCTCCAGCTTTCGTCAATGGCTCGGCAGTGTTTCTCAATTTTCTCGAATTGTGGAGTGGTATCCGGATATTGCATGTTCTTTGGTAAATTCCTCATCCTCCAATTCTGAATTTTCAGCAATGACACTCCTCAATGGTTCATAATCCACTAGACTCTCAACTTCATCATTTAATACACGGTCCACCAAATCAACTCTAAAACATTCTTCGTCATCTGTTGGGAACTTCATTGCCTTGAAGACATTAAAGGTAGCCTCTTGATCATGTAATGCATCGTGAGTTCCCCTTTCTGCACGTCTATTAAAGTCCTTCATGTGGCTAAGAATGGTCTCCCCAGTATGATTGGTATACTTTTATCTTCCACGTAATCCAAAATGATGAAGTCAACCGGAAAGATAAATTTGTCCACTTTCACCAGTATATCCTCAACTATTCCCAGTGGATACGTGATGGATTTGTCAGCTAGCTGCAAAGAAATATTTGTCAGCCATGGAGCCGACAATCCCAACTGATTGAATACTGACAAGGGCATCAGATTTATACTTGCCCCAAGATCACATAGACATTTATCGAAGTTTATCTTTCCGATCGTGCATGGAATTGTGAAACTTCCCGAATCTTTAAGCTTTGGAGGTAGTTTATGCTAAAGCACTACACTGCATTCCTCAGTCAAGGCCACTGTCTCAAACTCGTCTAATCTTCTCTTCCTTGACAAGATACCCTTCATAAACTTTGCATAACTTGGCATCTGTTCTAATGCCTCTGCGAAAGGTATGTTGATCTGCAGCTTTTTAAAGACCTCCAAAAACTTGCTGAAATTTTTATCTTCCCTCTGCTTGTTCAATCTCTGTGGATACGGAACCGGAGGGTGAACTAGTGGCACTGTACTCTTAGGCTTCTCATCTGAACCTGCTTTATCCTTCTCTACTCGCTGCAATTCAGAATCTTCATGATTTTTTTTTTTTTTTCTCTCGGTCATAATCGCTCGCATCAGCTACGCCACGCGCAGATCTCTCTTGTAAACCAGCGCGACGCTACCGTGAATTTTTTTATATTGCTTCCTGCACACAGAGTGTTATAGCCTGACACTGTTCCTTCCCTTCTCTTCATGGATTTGCTTATGTATTACTTGGCAATGAACC
The DNA here is from genome assembly GCA_020205615.1 of Panax quinquefolius. Taxonomy (NCBI): domain Eukaryota; kingdom Viridiplantae; phylum Streptophyta; class Magnoliopsida; order Apiales; family Araliaceae; genus Panax; species Panax quinquefolius. The sequence continues at coordinate 103,856,582 of CM035167.1, forward strand.
ATGGGGCATGTTGTTAAGCATGCTCGCCATTTGCCCCATTTGAGTTTCTAGATTTTTAATAGCCACTACTTGGCTTTTGATCATTACCTCTGTATTCGCCAAGTACTTCATCATCATCTCCTCCATTTCTGATTTCTTTTCTTGTTGAGGTGCAGCTGGAGTGTGATGTTGTTATTGTTGAGAAAATCCCGATGGAAAAGGTGGTCTTGGTAAACCGGAAGCCGTATACATCACCGTTGGTGATCAAAATCGATTCTCACCGATTTCCTTGATTATTTGACCAACTGAAGTTAGGATAATTGCGGATGTTGGATTTGTATGTGTTCTAAAACTGTCATTGGTCTTTCCTGTAACTGCTCACATACTGTATCGACTCTGAGCTGATAGCACATTGATCTGTCGAGTTTGACCCCACACAAATTTCACATATGAAGGTAACTGTCTTCGCCTTGCCCAGTGTCAAAGTATCTATTTTCTTCACCATGGCTTCCATCTGTGCTGACAACTGCGTGATAGCATCCACTTCCAACAAACCTGCTACTTTGGGTTGTGGCATCCTAGATGTAGGGTTTTGAAAGTCATTCGCTGCCATTGTCTCTATAAGGTTATAGGCTTCCTCATAACTCTTTGCCCATAATGCTCCTCCTGCAGCTGCATCTACAATCGGCCTAGACTGCCATCCCAATCCATTGTAAAATGTGTTGATCACCATCCAATATGGCATACCATGGTGTGGACACTTCCTTAACATCTCTTTGTATCTCTCCCAGGCCTCATATAAGAATTCACCCTGTTGTTGCTCTAACTGAGAGATTGATGTCCTCATTTTCGCAGTCTTAGCCATGGGAAAAACTTGGCTAAGAACTTCTGTGCTAGGTCCTCCCATGTAGTTATAGATCCTGCAGGCAAATAATGAAGCCAACTTCTAGCTTTATCCCTCAATGAGAACAGAAACAACCTAAGTCTGATAGCAACCTCCGTCTCCCCGTTATATCTGAACGTGTCACATATCTCAATAAAACTCAACAGGTGTTCATTCAGATCATCTGTAGCAGCACCCCCAAACTATACCAAATTCTGCACCATCTGAATAGTGCCCATTTTTATCTCGAATGTATTAGCTGCTATCGCTAGTCTGAATATGATAGACTGTAATCCATTAATATTAGGCATGGAATATTCTCTCAGAGCCCTATCCTCCTCTCTTTGCTCCTCATTTGCCATATCAGATGTAGTACCCTCTAACTGTGCTTGTAAATTTCTACGAACTCTCGCTTTCCAACCTCTCCCGTTTATGTTGTCCTGAGCAGGTGTTAAGTCGGGATTGGATGACCGCGTGCGCATAAAAATTTATACAAATTCCTAAAACAAAAACAAAAATAAAAATAGAAATGAGATAAGATTAGATTTATCTAAGTCATAAAATATAGTTTAAAACTGATGATAATAATAAAAATTTAAACGCCATTCCCCGGCAACGGCGCCAAAAACTTGTTGCCTTTTTTTTAGTTCTAACAAAAGAGCTCTAACTCTTGCAAGCATTCATGTGTCAACAAGCTCTAACTCATACAGTTATTGAATTATTGAATGGAGTCTTAGACTCGATAATTACCCGGTAAAGCTGTCGGTACACCGAAATATTTCCGAAATTGATCCGGACTTAGATAATTGGACTAGATACGTGTTTGTTTATGATTCAATGACTGCTAAACATATGTGACAATGTTATTAGGTTATGTGCTGACTGCAAATAGCAGTACTATGCGATATGATATATTATTCTAATCGAACGAATGATCTTATTAATGCTAGGTTTCTGTATAAAAGATAAAACTAAGTTGTTTTATTGTAAGCAGCAGCTCAGGCAAGTATCCTACCTTTGTATTTACTTTATGCAATGGACATGGGTAAGAATATTTCTAAATTTTATTATTATTGTGCTAGATATTTATTCTGTTTGTTAATTTCTAAATATGGTTATGAAAGTGTCCCCACTTGGATAATCATTGTATTTAATCACATGTTGATACAGACTTATTTATTTCTAGTATGTATATGATGACTTAGAATTCGTCTAAGCTAATTTATTCAGCTAGACATAAACTTAAAAATATTGTTGAACAAGATAGAACATTATTGTATCCAACCAGATTATTTTGGTTCTGAAGATAAGCTTGCAAGAGAAGAAGACGCTTGGATGAAAGCTACTTAATGTTCCGATCGTGATGAAGATAAGGTTTAGCCGAAAAAAGCCAGGATGAATGAAATGGACTATGCATTTCATTCTGGGATTGATAAGGCCCAGAACCGAGTCTTTTATTACCCAGCTCAGTTTAAAAACTTTCTATGGTATATGATGGATCGTAGAACGATGTTCCGTATCATGGAAAAAGAGCGTAGAGAAGTTGTTCGACGTCTTAATATGCCAAGTTAGGAAGAGTAAAAAGTTATGTGATTAATTATATGTTAAATAAATTGTAAATCCCATATTTTGAGATAAAATAATGGGGTAAGATGAGTGTGTAATCCTAAAACTTTTAAAGTTCAGGAAAATTGATGTAGATAGCAGATATGTTATCCTTACTATGTTTTAGATATTATGAATGAATAAAATATCAAAGTTTATTTAAATGTTATGTGCTAAGCTTTAATCTAAGAATGTTTAAGTTAAACCTTAAATATTTAAGAAATTTGGTAGTGATCTAATAAGCTTATATCTTAATCAGAAAAATGCCTCCTAGAAGAAGACAACCACGCCAACAACCACCCCTTGATGGGTCTACTAATAACAACAATAATGAGACCAATGTTAACCCAATTTAGCAGTTGGTGACCTTGTTAACAGGAGCACTTGTGAATCAACCGCAAGCTCAAGTCACGACATTCAAGGACTTAAAAGCGGTTGGAATGTGATTCCCCCAAAATAGGTATACATCACCCATTCTGAGTCGCCAAATACATGGTACAAAATTCAAATACAAACTTAATTATACAACTATCGTGTAAAATACGACAAAACATAGCTGAGAGTTTTAACACGAATATTATCTTCTAGACAATAGCCAAACTCAAATGGAGTCCTCATTACAATTATTATCACACTTTTTTATAAAATAGTGACAACAACTACATCCACCATCTCAAACCGTCACTCTATTCCCCGACTAGTCCCGGCTACATTCTCATTTCTTGAAGAGAACAATGAAAACAAAAGGGTGAGCTCAACTAGCCTAGCAGGAAATATTATGACTAAGATAATGCAGAATAAATTATCGTTAGCCTTCAATAGTGTTAAACTGATAGAATACAATAAACAACAAGTTTAACAGCAGTGGAAGTAATCCATTAGAAGAGTCAAGTAGAGCATGATATCTACTATCTTCTATAATTTAAAAAGTTTATCATCAATTTTATCGCTGAGACTCAGCTTAATAAGTAATCCACATCACTGAATTATCCATGCACTACGGGCCAAAGATATTCATTAGTATCACATCCATGAATTATCCGTGCACTACGGGCCAATGATATTTGTGACGCCCCCAAAATAGGTATACATCACCCATCTTGGGTCACCAAATATATGGTACAGAATACAAATACAAACTTAATTATACAACAAGAGCTGAGAGTTTTTACACGAATATTGTCTCATAGACAAGATATCAAACTCAAATTCAATCCTCATTACATTTATTATCACACTAAATAGTGAGGATTACTAAAATAGCCATCTCGGACCATCACTCCGTTCCCCGACTAGTCCCGGCTATGTTTTTATTTCCTGAAGAGAATAATGAAAGCAAAAGGGTGAGCTCAACTAGCCCAGTAAGAAATATTATGACTAAGATAATGCAGAATAAGTTATCCTTAGCCTTCAACAATGTTAAACTGATCGAATATAATAGACAACAAGTTTAACTGCAGTGGAACAAGCAATCCATTAGAAGAGTCAAGTAGAGCATGATATCTACTATCTTCTATGATTTAAAAAGGTTTTCATCAACTTTATTGCTAACACTCAGCTTAATAAATAAACCACATCATCGAATCATCCCTGCACTACGGGCCAAGGATATTCATGTAATCATCAATGGTCATGATTATACCGAATAATACATGGTCATAATCATATCAATCAACAGTCCATCTATGCACTTAAGCCAAAGATGATTTTCATCACAATATAAGCATGAGTATGATGACAATGATATAAGCATTTAATTAAATGAAAACAAAGGATAAATTTTAAAGATTTATAATTTAATTTATCAAGAATTCAATAATGTCCAAATTGTTAACATGATATTGTTTTGTGGAGTAAAATTCAAGAATAATATCCATGTATCAAAAATAATTTGGATAGAAAAGAAATAAATTTTGCGATGAATAGTACTTCGAGAATAGTACCCCGAGAATAGTACCCCGGCATGAAAAGTGCCCTGAATACCCGAGTGAATAATATTTTAATGATTAGTAATTGGGTAAATAGTAACCCGTGAATAGTAACTCGTGAATAGTACCCCTGGCATGAAAAGTGCCCTGAATACCCGAGTGAATAATATTTTAGTGAATAGTTACCAGGTGATTAGTAACCCGTGAATAGTACCCTGGTGAAAATATTGATATTTAATAAGAAAGTTCAGATCAATATTCCAACGAAACGATACTGGATGAAGCGCAAAACTTCAAGGATATCCCACTAATTTCAGGGATTATAGAAGCAATACTTACCATAGTAAGTTTAGATTTAAGAATATGAAAAGAAATAACATACGAAGCTGCAAATGGATTTTCACTCGTCATACGGTACGTAATCCGCGTAGACAGGTTATTCCGACATATTAAAGGATGAATACAAAAAATAGTATTCCTTATGAATACGAAAGAAATAATACCCCTTACCTTAGTAGAAGGCTGGATACTGCAATAGTGAAGTAGTAGAATACTCTTCTTCTTGCTCTCTATAGTTTCTCTCTTTATAGTGTCTCTTGTGAATCTCAATGAATTGGTGAGAATGAAAGAAGAATTAAGCTTCTATTTATAGAAGAATTGACTAAATAGTAACTTATTCACGAACGGTCTAGATTGATTTACTATTACAACAGACGGTCCATATTGATTACTATTAGAACCACAACCGACGGTCCAGATTTATTTACTTTTAAAACCACCACCGACAGTCCAAATTGATTACTTTTAAAACCACCATCAACTGTCCAGATTGATTTACTATTAAAACCACCACCGACGGTCTAGATTGATTTACTATTAAAACCACCACCGACGGTCTAGATTGATTTACTATTAAAACCACCATCAATGGTCCAGATTTATTTACTATAAAAACCACCATCAATGGTCCAGATTGATTTACTATTAAAACCACCACCAATGGTCCAGATTGATTTAACTTATTACATTTTGGTACCCCCTAAGTTTTCCAAGTTTGCATTAATCCCCTCTAACTTTTGTAATTCACTTATCTTCAATAAACACATTCTTAATACTTCAACAATTATTCATCACTAATATTATAACTCACAATATTTAACAACCAGATCATTCCCAGGAAAGAGGGGGCTTTCACTAAGGATTTCTCCTCTTGGCGCGCGCAATTAGGTGACCAAACCTCTCCTCGACAGAACTTTCTAGACATTGTCAATATTGCAAATAATAATATGAATAACTTTGTTGTCTCAATTATTGATTTAAAAATATAAAATATTATGCAGATGATACTGTGACAATAATTGAATCAAATAACGTGAGATATTATGCAACAATTATTGTAGGAATACTTGAGTAAACTGAGTGGCTTCTTACGTAAGCATCAATAATCAATACCGTGTGCTACTATGTAACCACGCGTATTACTGTACTTTTACCACCGGGTAGTTCAACAGTTAACGGTAAAACTTTCGCTGTTATTTTTATAAAAATATATTTCAGTCATTTTCTAACTACGACAATACTTCCGTTGTGGGTTCCACCAATGATTGTACCGTCGTATGAATATTCCCTGTTAAAACGAATAATCCCCGACCAATCGAATATTCCCCGACCCAACGAATATTTTATATCAACTTGATTACTTTGCAAAATTTTTAAATATCACCATTAACTTTAACCTTTTATTAATTTAACCATTTATTAAATAGAATAATAATTATAAGAAAATTAGATACTTAATTTCATATAATTTGGGGTCTTACAATATTCTTATTATCACCAATGGTCATGATCATACGAACAACTGTCCATCAGTGCACTACGGGCCAATGAGGACTATTACCACATCATTTGTAACATTACAGGTCATGATTATACCGAATAATCCATGTTCATAATCATACAAATCAACAGTCCATCTATGCACTACGGGCCAAAGATGACTTTCATCACAATATAAGCATGAGGATGATGACAATGATATAAGAATTTAATTAAATGAGAGTAAAGATAAATTTTAAAGATTTATAATTCAATTTATCTAGAATTCAATAATGTCCAAATTGTCAACATGATACTGCTTTGTGGAGTAAAATTCAAGGATAATTTTGTATCAAAAATGATTTGGACGGAAAAGAAATCAATTTTTGTTATGAATAGTACTCTGGGTGAATAGTACCCCATGAATAGTATTTTGGGAATAGTACCCCGTGAATAGTACCCCGGCATGAAAAGATTAAAAATTATCAAGAATGCTCATAATAATATTTTCATAAAAAGATACTAGATGAAGTGCAAATTTTAAGGATATTCTACTATTTTCAAAGAGTATAGAAGCCATACTTTAACAAAATGAGTGTAGAATTCGGAATCTAAAATGAAATAATATTATTACATACTACAGAGTATGGAAGAAAATATTATTTCTTACGAATACTGAACAAAAATAATACCCTTACCTTAAAAAGAGAGTACTTCTGACTGGTAGGGCGGGGATATTCTTGAAGAAAACTTATATTGTTTTCTACGCCCAAAGCTTCCTTAAACTCAAAAGAAATACACTCAATATTATAGAAGAAGAATTCTCTATATCTGGTGTGATTTTCAATTTTAAACTATGCATCCTATTTATAGGAGAATGGAAGGATACTATTTAGAAAATAATCACGGATGCACAGTGTCAAGGATTCACGAGCGCAACGAATTCTTCTGAAATAATTTTGATTTTATTATGCAAACATTATGCAAGCACTATGCAAACACTATGCATACAAAAATATAATATATTCTATTTTTCATAAAAAAACAAAACATATTTTAATATATATATATATATATATATATATATATAATAATAATAATAATACTCCTCCGCTTCACATCTTCTCCCCCCTAAATTTCAAAATCATTAATATATATATATATATATATATATATATATATATATATATAACACAACTGAGATAACTTCTACTGACGATTTTGAGAAATGGGTAAGAGGGAGTCCAAATAATAAGTCAAATCTACAACAAATACTTCATAAAAATCTCCTCTATTTATCTCAATTCACTTGGCTTCACAAAAATATTTTTAAACAACAATTATTCATCAATAAAATAACTTGCAATATTAACAACCAGATCATTCCCAGAAAAGAGGGGCTTTCTGATAAGGATTTCTCCCTATTGGCGCACAATTAGGTGACCAAACCCTTTTTCCTTGACAGAACTTTCTAGACATTGTCAATAATGCAAATAATAATATGAATAAGTTGTCATCTCAATTATTGATTTAATAATATAAAATATTATAACAATAATTGAATAAATAATGTGAGATATTATTCAGCAAATACTGTGTTAATAATTAAATAAAACTAAGTGACTTCTCTTGTATGCATCAATAATCAATATCGTGTGCTACTATGCAACCACGCATATTACTGTACTTTTATCACCGGGTATTTCAATAGTTAACGGTAAAACTTTCGCCGTTATTTTTATAAAAAGATATTTCTGTCATTTTTTAACTCCGATAGTAATTCCGTTGTGGGTTCCACCAATGATTGTGTCGTCGTATGAATATTCCCTGATCGATCGAATATTTTATAACAACTTGTTTACTTTGCAAAATTTATAAATATTACCCACAACTATAACATTAAATCAAATCCACACCATAATATTCAAAAATATATTTTAAGAAAATTATTCTTTATTCATAAAAGTTGGGGTCTTACAACCTCTCCTTCTTATGAAATTTCATCCTCGAAATTGGTTTACGTACCTGGTATGTCGAAGAGGTGAGGATACCTTGATTACATTTCAGATTCTAACTCCCAGGTCATTTCCTCAACATCTTGGTTTCTTCATAAAACTTTTACTTGAGGTATAACCTTGGAGCATAGAATATGTTCCTTCTTATCCAAGATTTTAACAGGTACCTCTTCATACGTTGAATCTTCCGCCATTTCATCTGGTTCTAATTCAATAATGTGGTTCGGGTCTTCCACATATTTACGTAACATAGATATATGAAAAATGTTATGAACACGAGACATACTTGGCGGTAAGGCAAGTCTATAGGTCACATTTCCTATTCGATCGAGGATTTTAAATGGGCTAACGAATCAAGGATTGAGCTTTACTATTTTTCCAAATCTTGTAACTCATTTCCATGGAGCAACTCGTAACAACACATAATCTCCAATATTAAACTCTTTTGTCGATCTTGTGAGGTTTTTATATGTTGTCGGATCATTTGAATTTTTTCCGTTGTCATACATACCAATTCTAGTCCCAACAACGTTGCTTCACCAACCACATCCTAACATACTGGAGAACGACACTTGCATCCATACAACGCCTCGAATGGATTCATGCCAATACTTGCTTGATAACTGTTGTTGTAAGAGAATTCCACTAATGGCAAGCACTTGTCCCAACTTTCTTTGAAGTCTAGGACACAGAGTCTCCGACTGCCCATTCGTTTGAGGATGATATACCGAACTGAATCGTAAATCCGTGCCCATAGTTTGTTGTAAACTAACCCAAAATCGTGAAGTAAATATTTGGTCTCGATCAAAAACTACGGATACTGGTACACCATGCAGTTTTACAATCTCATTTATGTATATACGAGCAAGACGTTCAAGTGAATAAGTTTCTCGTATAGGTAAGAAATGAGCAAACTTGGTTAATATATCAACAATGACCCAAATTGCATTTATGCCTTAAGAAACCTTGGGAAGACCAGTAACAAAATCCATGGTAATGTGCTCCCACTTCCATTCTGGAATTTCAAGTTGTTGCAATGGACCCTTTAGCACTTGATCCTTCGCCTTGACACGTTGACAAGATAGACACCTTGACATAAACTCCACTATCTCTCTCTTTATATTTTTCCACCAAAATGTATGTCGAAGATCACGATACATTTTGGTACTCCCAGGATGGATTGTAAACTGTGTGTTGTGCGCCTCCATCATGATTTTATACTTCAAATAAGTGTCGTTAAGAACACACAGTCAGGAGTTGACTTGAAGTATTCTTTCCTTATTGATTCTTGCTTCCGGAATAACATCTTCTTGTACTTTCTTCCTCATATGCATCAGCTCCAGGTTCGTAACTTGAGCAACATTAACTTTATCGATTAAAGTCGGTTCTACTCGTATATTTTTCATCATCACGTGGGTCCCCGGAGTCTTTAACTCTATCTCCATCCTTTGTAAGTCATACCAAATAGGCCTCTAGGTTGACAATATCGCACTTGTACCCGCATATGATCTTTTACTCAATGTGTCAGCTACTATGTTCGCTTTCCAGGATGGTATTGGATGGTATGATCATAATCTTTCAACAGCTCGAGCCAACGTCGTTGTCGCATGTTGAGTTCCTTTTAGGTGAAGAAATATTTGAGGCTTTTATGATCCGTATAGATCTCCACTTTCTCCCCATACAGGTAATGCCTCTAGATCTTTAACGCAAAAATGACTGCTGCCAACTCTAGATCATGAGTAGGATAATTCCTCTTCTATTCTTTGAGTTGTCGTGAGGCATAGGCTATGATTTTCCCACATTTCATGAGAACACATCCTAACCCTCTGCCCAAAGCATCGCTGTAGATGACAAATTTCTCCGAACTAGATGGTATTCTCAGAATAAGTGCTGAAATGAGTCTCCTCTTGAAATCTTGGAAACTCTTCTCATATTTCTCACTCCAACCAAATTTTGTATCTTCTCTAGTTAGCTGAGTTAATGGAGTAGCAATTCAAGAAAATCCTTCCACAAATCTCCGATTATAACCAGCTAAGCCGAGAAAGCTACGTACTTCGGTCACTGATTTAGGTTGCTCCCAGCTTTGTATTGCTTCAATCTTTGTCGGGTCAATAGATATTCCATGACTTGATACTACGTGCCCAAGGAATGCTACTTCTTCAAGCCAGAACTCGCATTTCTTCAACTTTGCATATAACTTGTTTTCACAAAGCTTTTGGAGTATCAGCCTCAAATGTTGCTCATGATCTTCACGACTTTTGGAGTATATGAGGATGCCATCAATAAAATCAACTATAAAATGATCCAAATATTCCTTGAATACTCAGTTCATCATATCCATGAAGGTAGCAGGAACATTAGTCAATCCAAAAGACATGAGTAGGAATTTGTAATACATGTACCGAGTTCTGAAAGCAGTCTTTGGAATGTCATCCATTTTAATCTTTAACTGATGATATCCGGAACGAAGATCGATATTTTAAAAGAATTTAGGGCCTTGCAACTAGTCAAACATGTCATCAATGCGAGGTAACAGATACCTATTTTTGATGGTGACATGATTCAACTCCAGATAATCAATACAAAGTTGCATACTTCCATCTTTCTTCTTTACGAATAGAATAGGAGCACCCCAAGGAGACGTACTAGGACGAATGAAACCGATGTCTAACAATTCCTGTAGTTGGGTTTTTAACTCCTGAAATTCAATAGGAGCCATTCGATATGGGTCTTTGGAAATGGGTTTTGTACTGGGTTCAAGGTCGACACAAAATTTGATTTCACACTCTGGGGGTAGGCCAAGAAGTTCTTTAGGGAATACGTCAGGAAATTTATTCACAATATAAATATCATTCAAATTTGACGTATTTTTGTTTAAATCCGTGACATGGGCTAAGAAAGCTTGACATCCGTTTTTCTATAAACTAATAGCTTTATTGCTTAATATGACAGTGATTGACTTTAGTGATTTGGTTGTTTGAATTCTCATAATAGGTTGGTTAGGAATATGAAAGCTAACAACCTTACGAAAATAATTAATTTTAGCATGATGAGTAGTTAACCAATCAATCCCTAGAATCACATCAAATGCAAGTATTTTTAAAGAGATAAGATTGACAAGTAACGTGAGTGTGCCGATTTGAATCAAATAAGACTTATAAACAGTAGATGTAATGAAGGTTTCTCCCAACGGAGTTTCAATAGATAAGTTAAAGTCTAATTTCTCCAGAGTTAAATTTAAATGTTGAGCGCAAGTACGAGAAATAAAAGAATGGGTAGAACCGGTATCAAATAAGATATAGACTTCGCAAGAGTTTATGATTAGCTTACCCGTGATGAGCTCGTTCGGGTTCCTTGTTTTTTGGGAGGTCACAAAAAACGCTCTCCCTTGAACTACCGATTTTGACTTGTCTAGGACGACCTTTGGTGTCTCCATCTTAGCTGGACTTGACTTCACTGCATGACAAAATCGCACTAGGTGACCTTCTCTTCCGCTATTATAACATGCTATGGACTGCATCATGCAGTTTGGATTGATGTGTCTCTCCCCTCTGCATTTTAAACATACGATTGGTGGTCGTTCTCCTTCCTTGAAGACGGGTGTTGGTGCTGCTGTCTTTCCATCATTGTTGAACCTTCTCTTCTTGAAATTTCCACTTCTATTGTCTTGGCCATGATTATCACCAAAGTGGTTACCATTTCTAGCATGTTGATTCCCTCCACGTTTGTTGTCACCACTTCGATAACTACTACCATTGGTATTATCGATTTGTCAGCTGCTCCCTCTTGGTTGGGTTGACTCATTATCGTACTCCAATAATTGAGCCATATTCACAACATCTGAATACAAGAAAAGTTTGTGAGAAATGAGGTATTGACGTATTTCGGGTTTTAAACCTCGCAGAAACATTCGCATCATTCTCTCCTCATTATCTACCAAATGGGATACAAACCGGGAAAACTCGGCAAACTTAGCCTCGTACTTAGATACGGTAATATTGTTTTTTTCTATCTTGATGAACTCTACCTCCTTCATGTGACGAATACTTTCGGGAAAGTACTTGTCGTTGAACAATTCTTAGAACTTCTCCCAAGACATCTTTAGTGCGGCAGGTTGAGTACGCTTTACGGATTCCCACCAGTAATCTGCCTCTCCTCTCAACATAAAGGTGGCAAAGGGAACCTTTTTGTGACGCCCCCAAAATTAGGTATACATCACCCATCTTGGGTAGTCAGATACATGGTACAAAATTTAAATACAACTTACTAATATAACTGTCGTGTACAATACGACATAAACTGTGAGTTTGAATACAAATATTGTCTACTAGATATTATACAAACTCAAAAGGAGTCCTCATTACAATTATTATCACACTATTTCACAGAATAGTGAGGACTACTAATGCTATCCTCTAGCCCATTACTCGCTCCCCGACTGTCGTCCCTATATGTTCTCATTTCACAAGAGAAACAGGTGAAAAGAAAGGGTGAGCTCAACTAGCCCAGTAAGAAATATTATGACTAAGATAATGCAGAATAAATTATCAATAGCCTTCAATAGTGTTAAACTGATAAAATATAATAAACATCAAGTTTAATCTGCGGTGAACAAGCAATCCATTAAAAGAGTCAAGTAGAAAATAAAATCTATTATCTTTTATGATTTAAAAGGTTTTTCATCATTTATTAAAGTGAGACTCGACTTTAATAAATAATCCACATCATCGAATCACCCCGCACTACTGACCAAGGATATTCTTTAGTATCACGACCACAATTATTCATGCACTTTACGGGCCAAGAATAGTTGTGTATTCATTAATGGTCATGATCATGCCAACAATCATCCATCAATGCACTACTGACCAATAATGAGGATTTTTACCACATCATTTGTAACATTACGGTCCAAGATTACAATCAATAATCCCTCGTCATAATCATACCAAGTCCATCCATGCTCTCACAGGTGCCACGTATGACTTTAAAAAAAATATAAACATGAGGATGATGACAATGATATAAGAATTCAATAAAACAAGTTCAAGAATTATTTTATCCAGGAATTATTAACGTCCAAATTGTCAACATGATACTGTTTTGTAGAGTAAAATTCAAGAATGATCAGAAGAATATTTCCATGAAAGATCTTCGGATGAAACGCAAATATCATCGAGGATATTCTACTAATTTCATGGAGTATAGAAGTCAAAGTTTTAACCAACTGGGTATAATAAAGAATGGAATAACAAAAGAAATCACCATGCATGCGGTGCCCAGCATGAGACAAAGTTATTCCAATGTAATAATAATAACGGAACCGGTCGTGTGAAATTCACAATCAGCGGGATGTTCCAATGTAATAATAAAGATGGAACCAGATCCGGTGTAAAACACACGTATAAGATATTCCAACGTAAATGATAAAGAAGGAACCAGTCCGGTGTAAAACACACGCATGTGATGTTCCAACGTAATAATAAAGATGAAACCAGTCCTGTGTAAAACACATGCATGTGATGTTCCAATGTAATAATAGAAGAATGTCACCAAGTATAGGTAAACCACAGATACAAAGTTATTCCAATGTAATAATAAGCAATGGAATAACATAAGGATTTCACCAAGTATAGGGTATGCCGCATGATACGAGTTATGTATAGGGTATGCCACTTTTACAAAGTTATTCCAACGTAATAATAATGAATGGAATAATGTGTTTCTCTTCATGAATAAGAAAGAGTAACACCCCTTACGGGTACAACAAATAATATTCCCTACCTTAGAAGAACCGAATATTGGCAAAGTGAAGTAGCGTAATACTTTTCTTCTTTCTCTCTATAGTTTCTCTCTCTAGAGTTTCAAAGGAATTAAATAAGAAAATAATGAAGGAATGAGCTTCATTTATAGGAAAATAGAATGCATATTAATTAATCCATGAACGGTCCAGATTGATTTACTTTAATCTAACGGTCCATATTTAAAGCAAAATCTTTTAAATAAAATATAATATATTCTATTTATATAAAAACATTTTACTATGCAAACACTATGCAAAACACTATGCAACACTATGCATAATAAAATATAATATATTTTATTTATAAAATAACTTTAATAAAGTATTCTGTTTTATATAAAAAGATGTTTCTGTTTTATTACGTTAATAATACTGAATAAAACAAAACGTCATTATCGCTATAATAATTCATATTATTAATCGACAATAATGGAATCAAACCGAGTGACTTCTCACATAAGCATCAATAATCAATACTGTGTGCTACTATGCAACCACACGTGATATCGCATTTTTTACTACCGAAAGTAGTTCAACAATTATCAAGGGTAAAACTTCCGTCGTTATTTTAATAAAATATTTTTGTCGCTTTCAATCCGACAATAATTACATTATTAAGGTCCACCAATGATTGAGCCGTTGTATCGAATATTCCTCGCTAAACCAAATATTCCCCACCAATCGAATATAATATAACCACTTGCATACTTTGCAAAATTTATAAATATTACCCACAACTATAACATTATATCAAATTATTTCATAATATTCAAAAATAATATTTATAGAAAATTCATCTTTATTTATAAAAGCTGGGGTCTTACACTTTTGCTCCTCGGAGCATCCCAAGACATCAAATATATTTGTGATCTATTTTATCCACGTCTCTGCCTTAATTGGTTCTGGCTTTCCCAAAAACTCCAGTGGTCCAAACTTCTTGAACTGCTTAATAGTGACCATCCGTGAGTTGCTAGTTTTTCAACCTGCATTTTGAATAGGAGTCTCTCTCGCCTAATATTGCATGAATTTCATAAAGCCTCTAAACATCCCATCATTCATCATTTGGTCAGTGTTGTTGTTTATCTGATGATTATTGCCTTCCTGATGCACATTATCTTGGGTATTGATCGTTGGTGACTCAACGGTCTCATGTGCTCCATTGATTATCTCAACATTGTCGGATGTCATTTTCAAACACTGCCACAAAACAAGGGTTAGTTAACGTTCCACTTATTTTCCCTATATTCTAACCAACTAATTAAATAACAAATAAGCTTAGGTAGGTCATACTAGCGAAGGAATTACTCGTCTCTCCCCTCCTAGTTCTAGCCTCACATATTAACCAGGGATCATATCCCTACGCTTTGATACCAACTGTGACACCCCCAAAATAAGTATACATCACCCATTCTGAGTCGCCAAATACATGGTACATAATTCAAATACAAACTTAATTATACAACTGTCGTATAAAATACGACAAAATATAGCTGAGAGTTTTAACATGAATATTGTCTTCTAGACAATATCTAAACTCAAATAGAGTCATCATTACAATTATTATCACACAATTTTATAAAATAGTGAGGACTACTACAGCCACCATCTCGAATCGTCACTCCACTCCCCAACTAGTCCCGACTACGTTCTCATTTCCTGAAGAGAATATTGAAAGCAAAAGGGTGAGCTCAACTAGCCCAGTAAGAAATATTATGACTAAGATAATGCAGAATAAATTATCGTTAGCCTTCAACAGTGTTAAACTGATAGAATACAATAAACAACAAGTTTAACTGCAGCGGAACAACTAATTCATTAGAAGAGTCAAGTAGAGCATGATATCTACTATCTTCAATGATTTAAAAATTTTATCGCTGAGACTCAGCTTAATAAATAATCCACATCACTGAATTATCCATGCACTACGGGCCAATGATATTTATTAGTATCACATCCACGAATTATCCATGCACTACAGGCCAAGGATATCCATGTTATCACTAATGGTCATGACCATGCCAACAACTTTCCATCAATGCACTATGGGCCAATGAGGACTTTTACCACATCATTTATAACATTACATGTCATGATTATACTGAATAATCCCTAGTCATAATCATATCAATCAACAGTCCATCAATGCACTACGGGCCAAAGATGACTTTCATCACAATATAAGCATGAGGATGTGATGACAATGATATAAGAATTTAATTAAATGAGAGTAAGGATAATTTTTTAAGATTTATAATTCAATTTATCAAGAATCCAATAATGTCCAAATTGCCAACTTGATACTGCTTTGTGGAGTAAAATTCAAGAATAATATTGTATCAAAATTGATTTGGACAGAAAAAGAAATCAATTTTTCTCATGAATTGTACCCTAGGTGAATAGTACCCCGACATGAAAAGAATAAAAATTATTAAGAATGTTCAAAATAATATTTCCATGAAAAGATACTATATAAAGCGTAAATTTCAAGGATGTTCTACTCATTTCAAGGAGTATACCATACTTTAACAAAATGAGTGTAGAATTTGGAATCTGAAACGAAATAATATTACTTACATACTGTAGAGTATGGAGGAAAATATTATTTCTTACGAATACTAAACAAAAATAATATCCCTTACCTTAAAAAGAGAGTACTTCTGACTGGTTGGGCGAGGATATTCTTGAAAAAAACTTATATTGTTTTCTACGCTCAAAGCTTCCTTAAACTCAAAAGAAATACGCTCAATATTATAGAAGAAGAGTTCTCTGGTTCTGGTGTGATTTTCAATTCTAAACTAAGCATCCTATTTATAGGAGAATGGAAGTATACTATTTAGAAAATAATCACGGACGCTCAGTGTCAAGGATTCACGGGCGCAACGAATTCGTCTAAAATAATTTTGATTTTACTATGCAAGAACTATGCATAATAAAATATAATATATTCTATTTTTCATAAAAAGAAAAATTTATTATAATATATATATAATAATAATACTCTCTCCACTTCACGTCTTCTCTCCCCCCCCCCCCTCATTTCAAAATTATTAATATATATATATATAATAAAACAGAGATAACTTCTACCGACAGTTTTGAAAAATGGGTAAGTGAGGGTCGAAATAATAAGCCAAATTTACAACAAATACTTAATAAAAATCCCGTCTATTTATCTCAAGTCACTTGGCTTCACAAAACATATTTTTAAATAACAATTTTTCATCCATAATATAACTTGCAATATTAACAACCAGATCATTCCCAAGAAAGATGGAGCTTTCTGATAAGGAGTTCTCCCTATTGGCGCGCAATTAGGTGACCAAACCCCTTTCCTCGATAGAACTTTATAGACATTATCAATAATACAAATAATAATATTAATAACTTGTCATCTCAATTCTTGATTTAATAATATAAAATATTGTAACAATAATTGAATCAATAACGTGAGATACTATGCAGCAATTACTGTAGCAATACTTGAATAAAACTGAGTGACTTCTCACGTAAGCATCAATAATAAATACTTTGTGCTACTATGCAACCACCTGTATTACTGTACTTTTATCACCTATTATTTCAATAATTAAGGGTAAAATTTTCGCCGTTATTTTTATAAAAAGATATTTATGTCGTTTTCTAACTCCGATAGTAATTTCGTTGTGGGTTCCACCAATTTTTGTGCTGTCGTACGAATATTCCCTGTTAAATAGAATATTCCCCGACCGATCGAATATTTTTTAACAACTTGCTTACTTTGAAAAATTTATAAATATTACCCACAACTATAACATTATATCAAATCCACACCATAATATTAAAAAATATATTTTAGAAAATAATTCTTTATTCATAAAAGTTGAGGTCTTATATGGACCGCCAGAGTTTTAAGGGTCTATGAATCTAGTTGAGGCCGAGACCTAGATCATAAAAATAAAGAAGGTTTTCGACGTTGCCAGGGTCAACGAGGATCAGAAAACCGCCTTCGCAACGCTTATGCTGAAATTTAAAGCTAGTTATTAGTGGCAGTCGAATAAGGTTCGTGGGGGACAGGGAATAATAGCGTGGGATACATTTAAAGAAATATTTTTCGAGATGTACTTTTTGACGAGTTCCCGGAACAAGATGGAGGTTCAATTCTTGGAACTAAAGCAATGAACCTTTTTTTTGCCAGAGTATGTTTCGTAGTCTAATGAGTTGGCAAGATTTGATCCGTATTAGGTAAATACGGATGAGCGTAAGGTGAGAAGGTTTGAACAGGGGATGAAGCCCTTGTTATATAGAAATATTTCAATGTTTTAGTTAAATACGTTTGCAACAGTACTAAAAAAGGCGATTATTGCAGAAGGTAGAAGCGATGTCTTAACTAAGTATAATCAAGAACAGAAGAAGAGGAAGAATGTGAATGAAAACAAGGTTGGTGGAAGTAGTTGTGAGACCCTAGATTTTATGAATAAAGATTTAATTTTCTCGAAATATTTTTTTTAATATTATGGTCTGGATTTGATATAATGTTATAGTTGTGGGTAGTATTTATAAATTTTGAAAAGTATGCAAGTTGTTGTATAATATTCGATTAGTCGGGGAATATTCTTTTTGTCGAGGAATATTCGTACGACGGTACAATCATTGGTGGACCCCACAACGGAATTATTGTCGGATTGGGAAAATGACAAAAATACTTTATGAAAATAACGGCGGAAGTTTTACCGTTAACTGTTGAAACACCCGGTGTTAAAAGTATAGTATAATGTCTGGCGTGGTTGCGTAGTAGCACCAAGTATTGATTATTGATGATTACGTGATAAGTCACTTTCGGTTTTGTTTTATTGGTATTATTAATGTAATAAAAGCAGAATACTTTTATAAAGTTATTCTATAAATAAAATATATTATATTCTATTATGCATAGTGTTTTGCACAAAAAATCTTTTATATAAAATAGAATACTTTTATAAAGTTATTCTATAAATAGAATATATTATATTTTATTATGCATAGTGTTTGCATAGTGTTTTTCATAGTAAAATCTTTTTATATAAAACATAATACTTTTATAAAGTTATATGTTTTATTAGACAATAATTAGAATATATTATATTTTATTATGCATAGTATTTGCATAGTACCTGCATAGTGTTTGCATAGTAAAATATTTTATAAAGTTATTCGTTTTATTAGATTATAAATAGAATATATTATATTTTATTTAAAAGATTTTCTTTAAATATGGATAGTCAGATTAAAGTAAATCAATCTGGACCGTTTATGAGTTAGTTACTATGCAGTCCATTTTTCTATAAATAGAAGCTCATTCCTTCATTATTTCTTACGAATTCACTAAAACTCTATAGAGAGAAAGAAGAAAAGTGTTCTGCTACTTCACTACTTTTATATCCAATACTCTTCTTTTTAAGGTAGGGATTATTATTTGTTGTACTCGTAAGGGGTACTCTTTATTTCTTATTTATGAATAGAACTTATGTTATTCCATTCTTTATTATTCTGTTGGAATAACCTGTATACGCAGGCTACCCTATACTTGTTGAAATTCTTATGTTATTCCATTCTTTATTATTATGTTGGAATAACCTGTCTATGCAAAGTACTGCATTACATGGTGAAATTCTTCTAATATTCCATTATTTATTATTCTGTCGGAATATCATGTCTGTGTGTTTACACCAGACCTAATTCCATTATTTATTATTACGTGGAATATCTTATGCATATGTTTCTGTGGGACCGGTTCCGTTATTTATTATTCTGTTAGAATAACCTGCCTGTGCGGTCTATCGCATGCATGGTGATTTCTTTTGTTATTCCATTCTTTATTATACTCAGTTGGTTAAAGTTTTAGCTTCTATACTCCATAAAATTAGTGAATATCCTTGATATTTGCGCTTCATCCAGTATCCTTTCATGGAAATATTCTTTTGAGCATTCTTGAATTTTACTCTACAAAGAAGTATCATGTTGACAATTTGGACGTTATTAGTTCTTGGATAATTTAATTCTTGAACTTGTTTTATTGAATTCATATATCATTGTCATCATCCTCAAGTTTATATTATGTTGAAAGTCATCTGTGGCCTGTAGTGTATAGATGAACTTGGTATGATTATGACCAGGGATTATTCGGTATAATCATGACCTTAAAGTTACAAATGATGTGGAAAAAGTCCTCATTGGCCCGTAGTGCATTGTTGGACAGTTTTTGGTATGATTATGGCTATGGATTCTCTTCGGCCAAGGGTGTAAAGATGAATTGTTTTATGGCATGATCAGGACCGTTGATGAAAACACGATTATCTTTGGCCCGTAGTGCATGGATAATTCGTGGTCGTGATACTAAAGAATATCCTTGGCTTGTAGTGCAGGGATGATTTGATGATGTGGATTATTTATTAAGCTGAGTCTCAGCGATAAAAGTGATGAAAAACCTTTTAAATCATAGAAGATGGTAGATTTTATTCTCGTCTTGACTCTTCTAATGGATTGTTTGTTCCGCTGCAGTTAAACTTGATAGTTATTATATTTTATCAGTTTAACACTGTTGAAGGCTAACGATAATTTATTCTGCATTATCTTAGTCATAATATTTCTTACTTGGCTAGTTGAGCTCACCCTTTCTTTCACTGTTCTCATCAGGAAATGAGAACGTAGTTGGGACTAGTCGGGGAACAGAGTGATGGTCCTAGATGGTGCATTAGTAGTCCTCACTATTCTATGAAATAGTGTGATAATAGTTGTAATGAGGACTCCTTTTGAGTTTGTATACTCTCTAGTAGACAATATTTGTATTCAAACTCACAGTTTATGTTTTGTCGTATTGTACACGACAGTTGTATTATTAAGTTGTATTTGAATTCTGTACCATTTATCTGGCGACTCAAGATGGGTGATGTATACCTAATTTTGGGGGCGTCATAGTAGTACTGGAAGAAATAACCTGAAGTGGAAGTGGAATAAAAATTTAAATACAGGAGGACAGCAAGGAAGTCAATAGAAGAAGTTTGAAGCTTGTACTACTTGTGGGAAGAACTACACTAGCATGTGTTTGAAGGGTAAACGGGCGTGTTTTATGTGGCAAGAAGGGTCACATTGCGCTTAATTTTCCTAGTCTGAATAAGGGAGCTTGTTTCACTTGCTGGTCAAAGGATCATATGACTCGTGATTGCCCTAGAAAGACAGCGGGAGGTTCAAATGGAGGTAAGCGAAGCAACAATTGTTCTAAGTTGACTATCAATGGGTTAGTGCCATCGACCCGACCCACTGCCAGAACTTTTAATATGACCGTACAAGATGTTGTCCAGTCAAAGGATGTGGTGTCAGGTATCATTCCGACCAATGGTACTAATGCTTATGTATTATTTCATTCGGGTGCTAGTTGTTCATTTATATCCGATGATTTTGGTAAGAACTTAGATATGCCTCAGGAAGAATTAATTTTTTCGTTTGAGCATAGAGATTTTGAATAGGGAGGTGATTCCTATTAGGTTTATACACAAGAACTATAGGGTAAATATAAATGGCCACAATATGATGGTGGATTTGATACCGATTAAACTTGGGGAATTTGATGTTATACTGGGAATGGATTGGTTATTCAATTATGGGGCGGTAATTGATTGGCAAAACAAATGTGTTAACCTTATGACTCCGTCAAACGTGGTGTTTTATGGCAGCAAGTCGCATGGACAAACGAGTTATCTGACGATGATGCATGCCAAGAAGTTACTAAGATAAGGATGTGTAGGATATTTAGCCTAAAAAGTCGATACTCAGAAGAAGAGTGCGAAGTTGGAAGAGATATCAGTCATAAGAGACTTTGCGGATGTATTTCTAGACGATTTACTTAGACTTCTGCCAGATAGAGAGGTTGAATTCGTGATTTATTTAGTGTCAGGAACGATCCCGGTATCTAAAACCCCGTACAGAATGGCTCCAGTAGAAATGAAAGAGTTGATGGTGTAGTTGCAAGAATTACTAGACAATAAGTATATCTAGCAGAGCATATCATCCTGGGGAGCACCGATGTTATTTTTTAAGAAAAAAGATTGATTAATGCGGCTCTACATTGATTACAAGGAATTGAATAAGGTCACGATTAAAAATAAATATCTGTTACCGAGAATTGATGACTTATTCGATCAACTGAAGGGAGCTAGGTACTTTTCAAAAATAGATTTAAGAAGTGGATATCATCAGTTGAAGGTAAGGAAGGAGGATGTACCAAAAATTGCATTCAAAACTCGGTATGGTCATTACGAGTTTCTGGATATGTCATTTGGTTTATGGATTTGATGAACATGGTGTTTATTGACGATATATTAGTGTATTCTAAAACCAAGGATGAGCATGTTAAACACTTAAGGGTGACGTTGGAGACATTAAGAATAGAGAAGTTGTACGCGAAATTTTGAAATGTGAATTTTGGTTAGAACGTGTGAAATTTCTTGGGCATGTTATTGACAAGGACGAAATCTTGGTAGATCCATCAAAAGTTGAAGCTGTAATAAACTGGGGTCAGCCAAAGACACCGTCAGAAGTAAGAAGTTTCTTTGGGTTGACAGGTTACTATAGGCATTTTATTTAAGATTTTTCAAAGATCGCAACTCCATTGACGAATTTAACTAGAAATGTGAGGAGAGTTTTCAAAAATTAAAGAAGAGATCGAGTTCATCACCTGTGTTTTCATTGCCTGA
This sequence comes from Panax quinquefolius, assembly GCA_020205615.1. NCBI lineage: Eukaryota > Viridiplantae > Streptophyta > Magnoliopsida > Apiales > Araliaceae > Panax > Panax quinquefolius. The sequence continues at coordinate 103,879,321 of CM035167.1, forward strand.
TGATACATATAATTTTATGGTATATAGTGGCGCATCTCATAAAGGACTAGGTTGTGTGCTTCTGCAAAATGGCAGGGTCATTGCATATGCATCGCGTTAATTGAAGGATTACGAGAAAGGGTATCCAACTCATAATTTGGAGTTGGCTGCGGTGGTGTTTACTCTGAAGATCTGGAGGCACTATGTGTATGGAGAGAGGTGTAAGATATATATAGGCCATAAAAGTCTGAAGTATATCTTTACACATAAGGATTTGAATATGCGACATAGAAGAAGGCTAGAGTTTATTAAAGACTACGACTGCGAGATTCTTTATCATCCCGAAAAGGTGAATGTTATTGTCGATGCCTTAAGTAGAAAGGGTCGGGATAAATTACTGATGTTAACTGCTCAGGAAAAGCTTGTAACAGAAATGGCCAAGTTTGAATTAGAAGTTAAATATCCGACAGAATCAAATGAAAAATTATTCCAGATGGAGACCAATTCAATTTTGGTGGATAAGGTGAAGAACGCACAACTTCAAGATGAAAATTATGAAAAGATAAAAAGAAAAGTGTCTAAAGGTGAAGAAGACAAATTTATAATTGATGCGGAATGGTTGCTTAGATATGAGGGGAGAATTTGGGTTCCGCTAGTACTGGAAGTTAAAGAGGAAATTTTGAGCGAGGCTCATAACTCAAGATATTAGATTCACCTCAGGATTACAAAAATGTACCAGGATCTTAGACATCATTTCTAGTGGTCAAATATAAAAAAGGACGTGTCAGAAGGTCAAAGTTAAACATCAAAGGCCAAGCGGATTATTGCAACCGTTACAGATATCGGAATAGAAATGGAAACATATAATAATGGATTTTATGGTAGGTCTTCCAACGAATCAGAAAGGTTATGATGTGATTTGGGTGACTCTGGGTCGATTGATGATGTCAGCACACTTTTTGCCAATTAGAATTAGATTTAACCTAGATCAATTGGCAAAACTGTATGTGAAGGAGATTATATTAAGACACGGTGTCCCGGTATCCATTACAACAAGTAGAGATCCATAATTCACATTAATTTTCTTAAAACGACTACATGAGTGTTTGGGGACGCAGTTGAGAATGAGCACAGCGTATCATCCTCAAATCGACGGACAGAGTGAGAATACAATTCAAACATTCGAAGAGATTCTCAGAGCTTGTATTATAGATTTTAAAGGGAATTTGGATGACCACATACCCTTGGTTGAATTTGCCTATAATAATAGTTATCATGAAAGTATTAGCATGCCACCTTATGAAGCGTTATACGACAGGAAGTGCAAAACCTCGTTGTGTTGGGACAAAGTTGGTGAACGTCAGCTATTAGGAGCATAATTGGTACAGCAGACCGCCGCGATCGTTATGGTGATTCGAGCAAGATTGATAGATGCGCAAGATAGGCAGAAGAAATATGCTGATCAACACTAATAAAATCGGTAATTTAATGTCGGTAGTTTTGTTTTCTTGAAAGTGTCTTCCTGGAAGGGGGAAATTAGATTTGGCAAGAAGGGGAAACTAAGCCCTAGGTTTATAGGACCTTTTGAAGTACTACGATGAGTTGGTGAAGTAGCATATGAGGTAGCTCTACCTCCGGAACTAGAACATATTCATAACATTTTCCATGTTTCGATATTATGACCATATAAGCCCAATTATAAACATGTTATAGAATATGAACAATTACAATTTGAAAAAGATTTGTCTTCTGAAGAAGTTCCTGTTTAAATAGTTGACATGAAAGAGCAAGTACTAAGGAATAAAGTGATACCTTTTGTTAAGGTAATTTGGAGAAAACACAATGCTGAAGAAGCTATGTGGGAAATTGAAGACGTTATGATGAAAAATTATCCTCAGTTATTTACTTAATCCTCGTATAGCGATTCTGGGGAATAATCCTTTTTAAGGTGGGAAGAATGTAATGAATAAATTTATTGGGTCGTGATTCTAGGGTCATGATCCTTTTAAGGAGGGAAGGATGTAACGAACGAGAATTTTGTGTTTAATTTTAAATATTTATTGAAATAAATAAATATTTGAGTTGATTTATTTATTGATTTATATAATTATTTGATGAAATTATTGTGCAATAATTTAGTTAAGTGTGTTATATTAACTTAATTAATGTTTAATAATTTTATAGTTTGAAGATTTAAATTTAATGAGATAATTAAATTAAATCAATTGCTAAATAGTTGTAATGTTGTGTGATGGTGTTATTTTAATTTAATTGATTAAGGGAAGGATTAAATTATAATATTAATATTTATTAAATAAATATTAAGAATCATATTAACTAAATAAATATGTTGTGGATAATTAAGATTGTAGTTAAGTTAAATAAAAGGGTGACAATTATATACTATATGATAAGAGGATATTAAAATAAATTAGAAAAAACTAATCTAAAGGCTAACCAAACAAAGCATTAAGACCTTTGGTATTTTATCAGTTAAAAAAACTCTTTGTTTATTTACCTAATGGCTTAAGTATACGAATAAATGTTATATCAGTTTAGTTTATACGTATTATGTTCTAAAGGCTTAGAGTAAGAGGAAGAAAACACAAATAGTTAGAGAGAAATTCTGTAATCAAAGAAGAATGGTGGAGCCATCAAGCTTCTTCAAGCTTTTTGATCATCATCTTTGCTAGTATAAACAAATGATTAAGGGTAATAATCTATTCTTAATTCTTAGTTTTGGTTTTTCAATATTTATTCTCTATTAGTGGATTCTTGTTGGATTAATGTTTAAAATGATGATTATATTGTGTATAATTTTGTAAAAATTTGATTGTTATCATCTATAAACGACTTTTAGTAATAAAATTCATGGAATTTTGTTTAAAGGAAACAATTTAAGTTTATAGTGTTGTGTGTGTGTGTGTGTATATATATATATATATATATATATATATATATATATATATATATATATATATATAAGTGGCTTATTTGAGACCAACATCGGTGTTCAATTCTTATTGTAATCTATAAAATGATTTCAGATTATGTTAATATGTTGAATTACGAAAAGAATGCAATTTGTATGGTCTAATTTGGTTAAGAACGAAGATTTGGTGATTGATTATGCTAAATATGTTGAAAAATGAAGAAAACAACAAAAACATAATTTTAATCCTTTAAATTTGGTTGTTTATATTGTTTTAGGTGTTCTAATGATTAAATATATATATGTTATGTTGTTTTGGTAAGGTTTATAGTGAATGGGTTTATCCATGTTGCTATGGAATTGAAGGAATTTGAGTTTTGGATCGCAACATTGTTAGAAGAAGACTGCAGTGTTCTTGTGTAACGACCCCAAAATTCATGTAATTCAATTATCGACTTCGGTCGTTAATAACACATCTAACTTTTGATTTTTACATCATTATTCAATGTTAAACTTAATAAAATACGGAATAATTTAAATTTTTATATCTTCTTACTTTAATTTCCTGAATCAAAACCTTTATCATCTACATGTCTTTGAATCATAAATAATCCATTATTCACTTTATCAGAATTAATGTATATATACTTACAAAACAAATCGATATCCTTTATACATTGGATATCTGAAACTTTAACTGTACAACTCAACATAAAATATACACCATAAAACATTGAGTACATCTCATGAACCCTAATCATTGTTTAAAGAAATAAAAACTTTAGCTAAAGTATCTAAATCTTCTTGCATTACACCCGATTCATGTCTTTCAAGTAGCACATAGCGTTACCTTGAATCCTTAACCTGCAAAAGTGGTTATTTGCAAGGTTGAGCTCGACATCCCATCAAAATCTAACAGTTTTCAAGCATCACGTAGCACATAATAACATGCTCAACATTCATCTTATAAACATTAGACTAACATAACATGTATAAAGATTGAGTTCCTTACTCAATCATTATTCTTTACTCAATCAACATTGTCATAAATTGACTTTAACGTTTCATACTTTCAACATATATAACACGTCATGCTCTTCGTAATAAAGATTTAAAAAAGTTCATCATCAAGTTCACATAGCAAATAGGAACTAAAAGACTTTCCTTGATTGTTGTTTACTAATTTATCTCTCTTGTGTTTACTTAGTATGTTTATACAACTTATCTAATACATCATTTATTAATGTTAAACATCATCATATTTAGAACATTCATGTATTATAACTTAGAACAACCTCTTTTATCGTCATAGGCACTACACTTGTATACGTGCATGCCCGACGCCCTCTGATTGCCTTCGAAAACACAACATTCCCAACGATGGCAATTTTTACCCCTTTTAACGATCTCAAATTGAAATACTTTGAGAATTCAAGTTGTAGGTATATTCGTCCTCGTTCCGGATCATTTTGAATCGCCTCAATCAGAGTTCGTATGAAAACGTTATGCTTATTTTACTAAAACATGTCAAAATAGTCACACCTGACACACTACGGGCGCGGCCGCGCCCAATTCCTTAATTAATCCAGCTTGCCCGCGCCATCTAGCAAATACTTTGAAGCTGCCTTGCAACTCTTAGGCGGTCTTGACCGTGCTTTGCTACGCCCAAATTACAGTTTTCTCAATGTACACACTTCAAATCTTCATAACTTCTTCATTTTAAGTATGAATTAGTTGGTTTTCGACTCTATGAACTCATGAAACACTAAACTACTCATGTACATAATAATTATAACACTTCAAGAACATTATCAATTCATTTTAAGGGTTCCAATTCAGTGTTCATGCTAATTTTTCATGTTTTAAACATATTTAACGAATTCATTCACTACGAATTCAATTCTAAACCAAATTAATCCGTTTAAACTTCGTTGTTTTCATTTTTCAATATACTAACAAAATCTATCGTCAATTTCAGATTCTATCCATCAATTGTGACTCTAACATAAGCTAAAATATACATATGCCATTAAAACCCAAGTTTTTCATCTTTAACATATTCTTATAATTTTGATTACTCTAGAACCATTTAAAGAGGCTATATATACCAGATTATACACCCATACACATATATATACAACATCTCTTCAAATCACCCAACCAAAATAGCTTTTTAAGTGAAGAACTTGAGAAACTATAAATTAGAATTTTAGAACTAGATGAATACCTTTGATTCTTCTTAAACTTGATTAGATGATGTGAAACCTTCTTCTTCTTCATTTATTCCTCCAAGCTTCTTCTCAAATTTCTCATAAACTCTCTCTGTCTCTCATGTGTGTGTGTGTGTGTGTGTTTTATTTTATCAAATAAACTGACTACCATTTTAACGTGGTTTAGCCTGTTATCAAAACAAATAGACTCAGCAGTTGCAAATACAAAGGGTCTCTAGGCCATGTTTGGCTAGAACCCAAATATCCTCTTACTAATTTATTTTCAATTTATTTTATTTCATACAATTTAATATATCCCCTTCTCCTCTAATTGTCACACTTTTACTATATTGCTAAATTATTTAGCTAGCTACACCGATTAATTACAGAATACATAATGATATTATATTCATGAACATATTTATAAACATTTCAATTAGAATAATTAATATTTATTCCAATAATCATTTTAATAAATTATACATTTTTATGTATAATTATTTAACTTTTTTCATACATAAATTGTCCCTAGCTAATTTATTTAATCCATTCCTTTAATCACAACTTAAATATTTATTTAATTCATTAATCCTAACACCAATATTTCTTTATAATTATATTGGTCTTTCTCATTCTCATAGTTAATTTACATTCACTTGACAAAATGTAATATATTAAGCCATAACATAAACGTTTTACATTTATATGTAATATATTACCCTCTCATTTTATTAAAACAAATGTATTTATATTAATTCATTATTTTAATTAAGTGAATTACTCACATTATTGATCAATTTTAATTCATAAAATTCCATCACCAATCAAGGCATACCAATTAAATTATATTATTTAAGTAATACAATTTTCATCTTAATCAACTAATATTATTTAGTAAATTTCTTTTGCCACCATATTCCTTTTTCATAACTAATTTTTTTCACTTTCTTTAATAGTTTAATCAACTATTAAATCTCATATAAATTTAATTTTCTCACACCAAAACACATAATTCAAAATATATACATCTCATAATAAGAATTTTAATTATTAAATTCTTATTTTAATAACTTATGAAAATTCAGGTTGTCACATCTTGTCAGCGCACCAGCGCAGCTACGCCGGTGTCAAGGACATGAACATCGTAGTTGCGCCGGTTTAAGGGTTCAAGGAGGCGCATCTGTGCCCTTCCCTTAGCAAGAACAGTTTGTTTTTATTTATTTTTCAGTCCATTTTATGTTGGCCTAACCTAGTCTAATGTTCATTATAATGTGTTAAACATGTAATGAGGTTCTATAATAGATTGTAAACATGTATTTGATGATTTTAAATTGTAAAGTAAATAAGTTGTAATAAACTTTAACTTGTTATTTGTTTAAGTCTTGAGATGTGGTTTAAGAGTTGTGTTGATATGTTAAATTTATGATTCTAGATTGGTGATGTAATGTTAATTTAAAATTCAGAACTTTTATTATTATAACAAGTTGGATTTAAATGAGAATAACACCTATAGGGTTAATGTTTGTGTAACTAATCGTTATTGCAATTCTAATTATATATTTAGGGTTTTTGACGAACGTGTGTTATAGTTGTATAGCTTTCACACGAGGCAAGTTCCTAAACCTTATTTCTTTACATTGAGAAAGTTCTTTATCCCTATCTTGTTTATTATTATGCAAGATTTTAAACCCTACTTTTCATTGAGAAAGTTTCCTAATCTTGAACTTGTTATTGTTTTGATTACGATGGTTCAAGTTGTGTATCTATATAGAGCGAGTTTCTAACCATTGTTTCTTATTAATTCAAAGCTTAAATTGTTCATTATGTCGAACGAGACTTTCTAATTCCTTTGAAGGTAGTATATTGAATATACAATGTTTTATTTAATTGTATATTGTCGTGATTCCATTTTTGTTTTAAATATCGTTACTCAATACCAAGCTTATATATCAAACTTTGAACGGCTACTGGACCTTGGTTGATTCAATTAGTCCATAGTCGATGAGCGTTCTATAATTCTAGAATAATTGTTAAAGCTAATCCAAACTAAAATTTCTTTAGTGCAGATTCCTAAGTTAAACTGAGATGAACAACCCTATTATATGTGATTATTTACGCGTTAGCGTTAAGATGTTTGTACACAATACATGGTACGAAGGACTGATCCCCCTAAGTATGAGAAAAAAGGTCCATATAGTCTAACGACTGTTAAAGGTTGAAGTAGAAATACTTAGTAACCTGGGACATAGTTCATGGTCTTGAGACCCTCAGATATATATCTCGATCTTGTTTTCAAATCTTGATTCAAAGGTCGAGTTCTTTATTATTTAGTATTCATTGCTTACTCTTATGATATTGTTATTGTCAGCAATATATTTGTGAGCAATTGTTTGCCCACTCTTGCATATAAAACATTGCACTAAGGTTGAAAGATCAGACAAGCCATGTACTAGTAAAGGGCAAAGGCAAATGAACCAAGTGATGAAGACTTGTTTGATTTTATTTGATAGAATTTATGTTATGAGACTTACTTGTTTATATGACGTGTTCGACAAACTTATGTAATAATTTAAGGTTAGATTACCTGGGATTTATTTTAAGTTGATGTAACCCTTTAATGGGGATGATTATTGCTTAAGTTATTTAACTTATGTCTCTATACTTGATTATGGGTAGTTGAATGTGATTGTTTTGGATAATAAGCACCAAATCCTTTGGGAATAAAGTACTCAGCTTTGGGGGTGTCGCATATTTAGCCTACATAGTCGATACTAGAAAGGAGAGTGTGTAACTATAAGAGATACCTATAATTAGAAACTTTGTAGACATATTTCCAGATGAATTACCAAGGCTTCCGCCACATCGGGAAGTAGAATTTGTGATCGACTTGGTGCCAGGAACTGTCCCAATATCGAAAGCCCCGTACCATATGGCTCTGGTGGTGAGGAAGGAGTTGATGGTGAAACTGTAAGAACTGTTAAAGAAGAAGTATATTCAGCCAAGAATATCACCATGGGGAGCTTCGATGTTGTTTGTCAAAAAGAAGGATCAATCGAGCGGCTTTGCATTGATTATAGAGAATTAAACAAGGTTACAATCAAGAATAAGTATCTATTGCCAAGGATTGATGACTTATTTGATCAATTGAAAGGAGCTAGGTATTTCTCGAAGATAGACATGAGAAATGGGTGTCATCAGTTAAAGGTGAGAAAGGAAGATCTACCGAAGACAGCGTTTAGAACTCGTTACGTTCATTACGAGTTCCTGATGATGTCGTTTGGTCTAACGAATGCACCTATAACATTTATGGACCTAATGAAAAGAGTATTTAAACCGTTTTTAGATAAATTCATTGTGGTGTTCATTGATGATATTTTGGTGTATTCCAAAACTAAGGAGGAGCATGTAGAACATCTGAAGGTAACAATGGAGGCGTTAAGAAGAGAGAAGTTGTACACAAAGTTTTCAAAGTGTGAATTCTTGCTAGATTGTGTGCAATTTCTCGGATATGTGATTGGTAAGGACGAAAATTTGGTAGATCCATCAAAGGTTGAAGCTGTGATAAACAGGGATCAGCCGAAGACACCATCAGAAATACGAAGTTTCCTAGGGTGAGCAGGTTATTAAAGAAGATTCATTCAGGATTTTTCCAAAATCGTGACTCCATTGACGAATTTGACTAGGAAAGCGGTGAAATTCGTTTAGACGGAAAAGTATGAGGAAAGTTTCCAAGAGTTGAAGAAGAAGTTAAGTACGAAAAAATTTATTGTGTATAGTGATGCATTGCATAAAGGACTAGGTTGGGTGCTTATGCAAAACGACAAGGTCATTGCGTATGCATCGTGTCAATTGAGGACTATGAGAATGGGTATCCGACCCATGATTTGGAGTTGGTTGCGGTAGTGTTTTCTTTGAAGATATGGAGGCACTATCTCTACGAGGAAAAGTGTGACATATATACAGACCATAAGAGTCTGAAATATATATTTACACAGAAGGATTTGAACATGCGCCAGAAGAGATGGTTGGAATTGATAAAGGATTACGACTGCGAGATTTTATACCATCCGGGCAAAGTGAATGTTGTTGTTTACCCCTTAAGCAAAAAGGGTCAGGAGAAACTGTTTATGTTTTTTGCTTAGGTGGAACTATTCCAAATGGAAACCAATCCAATTTAGTGGATAAGGATAAGGTTAAGGAAGCACAACTTCAGGATGAGGAAGGTGAAAAGATAAGGAAAAGAATATTTGAAGGTGATGAAGTGAAATTCAAAATTAATACAAAAGGGGTATTGAGATTCGAGAAAATAATTTGGGTTCTGCCAGTTCCAGAGATTAAGGAGGAAATTTTGAGCGAGGCTCATAGTTCAAGGTATTCAATTCACCTGGGGAGTAAGAAGATGTATCAGCATCTCCAACAACATTTTTGGTGGCCAAATATGAAAAGAAACGTTGTCGATTGAGTAGCCAAGTGATTGACATGTCAGAAAGTTAAAGCATGACATCAGAGGCCGAGTGGATTATTGTAACCATTAGAGATACCAGAATGGAAATGGGAGTGTATCACGATGGATTTTATGGTAGGTCTTCCAACGAATCAGAAAGCTTTTGACACAATTTGGGTTATCGTGGATCGATTGACGAAATCAACACATTTCTTACCGATCAAGATCAGATTTAACTTAGACCAGTTGCCAAAATTGTATATAAAGGAGATTGTGTCAAGACATGGTGTACTAGTATCAACTATATTAGACAGAGATATGTATTACACATCGAACTTCTGGAAGCGACTACAGGAATGCATGGGAACACAATTGATAATGAGCACGACATACCATCATCAGACCGATGGGCAGAGTAAAAGAACGTTCCATACATTAGAAGATATGTTAAGAGCTTGTATCATGGATTTCAATAGAAATTGGGCCGATAATCTATTGTTGGTGGAATTTTTTTATAATAACAGTTACCACGCAAGTATTGGCATGTCTCCTTACGAAGCGTGGTACGATAGAAAGTGCAAGACTCCGTTGAGATAAAGTTGGTGAACGTCAACTACTAGGGCTAGAATTGGTACAACAGACCGCCGAAATCGTCAAAGTGCTTAGGGCGAGATTAATAGCTGCTCAGGATAAGCAGAAGAAATATGCCGATCAACATCGCAAGAATCAAGAATTTGAATCTAGTAGTTTTATTTTCTTGAAAGTATCTCCCTGGAAGGAAAAAATTCGATCTGGTAAGAAGTAAAAACTGAGCCCGAGGTTTATTGGACCCTTTGAAGTTTTGTGAAGATTAGGCGAGGTGGCTTATGAGGTAGCTTTACCCCCAGCATTAGAACACATCCATAATGTTTTTTATATTTAAGTGTTACGACCATACAAATCCGATTATAAGCACGTTATGGAATATGAACCCTTGCAATTTGAAAAAGATTTATCTTACAAAGAAGTTCATGTTCAGATAGTCGACAGAAAAGAACAAGTACTCAGAAATAAAGTAATACCTTCGATTAAGGTAATCTGGAGGAACCGCAACGCTGAAGAAGCTACGTGGGAGCTCGAAGATCATATGATGAAAAATACCTTCATTTATTTGCTTAATCTATGTGTAGCGATTCTGGGGACAAAATCTTTGTAAGGGGAATAATGTAATGAGACGAATTAATTGAATTGTGAATGTGGGGACAGAATCCTTTTAAGGGGGGAAAGATTTGACGAACAAGATTTTTGTAATTTATTTTTAATATTTATTGAATTAAAGAAATATTTTTGTTATTTATTTATGGAGTTAAATAAATATTTGATAAAATTGTTATAGATTAATTTAATTAAATGTGTTACATTAATTAAATTAATGAGGAATAATTTTATAGTTCGAAGTTATAACTTAATTGGGATTATTAAATTTTTTGAGTTGTTAATAATTATAATGTTATTCTAATTAATTAATTTAAATAATTAATTAGAGATTTATTGATTTATTTTAATTGATAAACAAGAATTTTAATTATGTGATAATTTGATTTAATGAGTAATATTGGCTTTCATTTAATTAAATTTAAATATTAAAATTTGATTAATTAAAGTGTGACAAATAAACTATATAATAAATAAGTTAATTAAAATAAATGGGAAAAGGGACTTTATAAGTTAGCCAAACATAGCCTTGAGAACATGGGAGTAGTAAGTCTATACTGCGCTTAACAGCTACCCATGTATGTATAAGTTATATCATATATTTGTTTAGTCTATAAAGCAAATACAAAAAGAAAATAAGAGAGTTTTGAGAGAAATTGAGATTGAGAAAGAAGAATTGGGGAATCAAGTGGAGCATTCTTGTAACAATTCAGAATTTTAATTGTACTTTTTAAATATTTATTAAATTATATAAATATTTAATGGATGTGTTGAATAAATATTTGTATTTGTTTAATTGGATTTGATTTGATTTGATATGGTTAATTATTTGTTAAATAAATAATTAAGGAGTTAAGGAAATTAATTATTATAAGATAACATTCTAATTTAAATTATAATTAAGTTAGAGAGTTTGTAACGATTAAATAAATTATTATAATGATATTTTAATTTGAGTTTCTAATTAAAATGATGTGTTAATTTATTAAATAAAATGTTAATTATAAAGAAAATTATAATTATGTTGTATTGATTTATGTGGTAATTAATTTAATAAATTGTTATTAAAATTTATTAAATTAAGTATTAAAACTCAATTATATAAAGTGTGACCATAAACTATTCTATAAAGGAGTTATTAAAATAAGTTAAAGGAGGTTAATTCAGTTTTTTCCAAACAAGGCTTAATGCATATTATGTCTTTAATTTAAATGTGTTTTACCAAACAAGGCATAAGGATTTAATTGATTAAATTTTAAGGTAGTTAGCCAAATAATCCTTATGGCTTTTGATTTTCAAATAAAAAAATAACTAATGTCAGTTAAAGTTATATTTATATTATATAATTAATACCTATATTATTATTACGTTATAATATTAGTACGTAAGTTTAGAATAGGGAGGAAGAACACATAGAAGAAAAAGTTGCAGAGAAAAATTGAGAGAGAGTTAGGAGAAGGCTAGAGAATTTGAGAGAGAAATTGGGGAAAAGAAAGCTTGATAATCAAAGGATAGTCATCATCTTCTAAAACTAATGTATCATCTTACTCTTTTTTTTTTAAAAGTTATAGTTTTATTCTCTTCCAAAATTCTTTGTAAAACTTTGTAAAGGTTGAATTATTTGTTGTATATAGTTTTTATATGATAAATTGGTTATTATAAAGTTGTTTCCATAAGTTTATAGATGAGTTGGTGTAAATTAATTAATGTTATGCATTTATTTGTGAAGGAAACAATATTACAGTGAATTGGTATGAATATATATGAATATGGCTTAGTTTAAAGTAAAATTGAGGTTTAATTCTTTGTATAACATATCATTTGTTTATTGATTTTGAAAGAAGATGAAGAAACTAAAACAAAGTATTTTGAATTAACGGTTTTTGTTGAAAAACAAAATCCCAGTGATTATTTTCACTGAAAATGTCAAAAAGTGAAGTTTTATCAAAAATAGTGAAATTAGATGTTTTAAATTCGATGTTTATATTGTTATATGGGTAAAATTATGTTAAGAGTCCTTAAATTATGTTTGTGTGAAGTTTGTATATGTATTATGTGTTAATTCAGTTGTTAGAAAGTAGCTTATAGGCCAAAATTGGCTTTGTTTGTTTATGTTGTTCTTAGAAGTTGGTCGCCGAGGGGCGTAGTTCTAAGACCAGCAAGCAACCTCATGATTCAATTCTCGTGTCAAGACACCGATTACCGCCATGTAGTAGCGTCCGCGTATTGACATATGTCTCATGCAATGGCAGTCATTAAACGCCAGTAGTCATGGCCCCCCACGTTGTAAATCGTGTGGCGCCAGATATCATGAAGTTAGCGAGAATGGTTAGACAGTGTGTTTTAGTTGCACAAAGTCTAAAAAAGTTGTTAAATAAAATAGTATGACTGTTAAGATATGATTTTGGTATTACTATACTATGAATGAGCATATTATTAATATGCTACGAGTTTTATTACTAATGTAACTTGATTATGTGATTAAAAATCAAACCATACATGATGTAGACACGTATTTATATAGAGTGTTGGTAATGACTAATTATGTCATGATGACATGTATATAGGGTTTTGTGATTCGAGTTATTTCGGTTTTGCTTACACTCAAGGCAAGTTTACTTACCCTATCTCGATTATATTGAGCAATTTATTCTTGTTTTTAACTTATTTCGTTGATAAAGTTTTCTAAACATTAATCTTATGTTGAGCAAGTTTCTTATCTCCAGTTTGTTTCCAATTATACAAGTTTCTTAACTCTAATTATATTGTGCAAGTTTTTCTAAACCTAAACTTGTTATTTAGCATACAAGTTTCTACATTCTGATATATTAAAGTTGAACAAGTTTTATTGTTCAATTAACCATTTATTATGCATGCTCAATACTCAATTCTAAATAAGATTTTAACCTTAGCTTAATATTGTTCAAGCAAGGCATGTTATATTATTCAATACTTATGCTATTAGATTATTCCTAAAGCATGACCTTAATTTACAATGTCGATTCACTTATGATTTATTCCACATCATAACGTTATTAACTTTTTAATCAACTAATCCTTAGTTAATGTCCGTTGAAATCCAAATTACCTTGAAATGTATCCAATCCAAACTTACTTTGGGGCAAACTTGTATTCTAAATGCTGAGATGAACAACCCTATTATATGGTATAATTTACGCATAGCGGTGAAATGTTTGTGCACAATAAATTGAATGAAGGGCTGATCCCCCTAAGTACGAGGAGTCCTTATAGTCTTATGACTGTTAAAGTTTAAGTTGAAAGATAACTTATAACTATAGACTTAGTTCGTGGTCTTATGACCCTCAGATATATATATATATATTTTAGAATTTGATTATCATTAATAGAGCATATTGTTCAGTTCTATTGAGACTATTATTTGGCAATTGTTGTAAAGTTTTATTCATTGTCATTTTAAGTGAGCTTTGTTTTCTCACTCTTGCTTAAAAATTATTACAGCTAAAGTTGAGAAGGTTGATGTACCTAGCACCAGTAAAGGAAAAGGAAAGATGAACAAGTATTGAAGACTTGTAATCATGTTGACATTTTGTTGTCAGACTTTACTTTAATTAGTGTAATGAAATTATTTAAATTTTTTGCATATGATGTTTGTATTTGAAGGTTAGATAACCTGGAAGATTTTTATTAATGGAATCCTTTAATGGGAAGGTTTATTGCTCAATTTTATTATGATTGGGTAGTTAGACATTAATGTTTTTATTAAGTGAACACCAAATCTTGAGGGAATGAAGAACTCGAATTTGGGGGTGTCACAAGTTGGTATCAAAGCTTTAGGTTATGAACCTTAGGTGGGGGAAAAGCCTTAGGAAGTAACCTTTGAAAATATAGTGGTGATATACTCTAATCGAGTTTTAAGGAAGAAGTAATAAAACACTTATGTGCTTATGTGATTACAACTTATGTGCTCGTGAGTGTCGAGTAATAATGATTAGTAATTAAAACTTAAAAATTTTGTTGTCAGGATGGCTAATGTAGGAGAATCCAGTCAGGCTAGGGAGGAAGGACCTCAGATTCCTAGAGAGGAATAGCCTCGTGACATTCAGGTGGTCTAGGAACAACTACTTCCACGAGAGTCAGCTCCGTTGGTCACAGTAGTTGGGCAGGAGGGTTTACCTGATGAGGATGATGATGTAGAAACGGATGAGGATGACGAGGACGAGGAGGAAGAGATTTCGTTGAACTCGATCACTGCTCGTATGTACGATGAAGTATACGACCGGAATGTTTAACTTCAGGATACCATTGAGTAGTTGGAAGAGATAGTAGCTGAACAACAGACCTCGATGGCACAGAAGGATGACGAGATCCAGGATCGAGAGGAACGTCTGAATAATGTCGAAAAAAAGCTGGTCCACACTGAAGAAGAGAATGAACAAATGACAGCGGAGATTGCAGAGCTGAAGAACAAGTTGAAGGAAGAATCTACTAAGAGGGCAAGAGCCGAAGACACGTACGAGGAAGCTTATCAACGAGCCAAGATAGCAGAGAGAGACGCACAAGTAAAGAGGATGAAGATGGAGGAGAAGAATAACATATTCAACACCGTGATCAATCGAGCTCAAGATCGGGTCATGGGTTATCCAATTCAGTTCGAGACACTGCCGCCGTACATATTAGATCACCAAACAATGTTTCGAATTATGGAGGAAGAGCGTCATAAGGCTACATAACATCTTAGTAGGACGTCGTAGAGAATGTACCTGATATGCGAGTAATAAAATGTTAAATAATATGTAAATCCCTAGTGATATGTAATCGATGGGATATAATGTTGATCTTGTCATGAGACTTTTGTAGTTCAGGAAAGTAATGTAAATAGTAGTGATGCTATTGTTATTATATTTTCAAAAAGATTATGAATGAATAAAAGTTATTATTTTATTTTATTCAAAATGTTATGTGTTATGTGATGATTTCTTTTATGGGGAGCAAGTTAAGTAGAAAATACTTAAAAGAATTAAGAAACAGTCTAATGGGTGTATTTTAATAGAAAATGCCTCCAAGACGTCAACCACGATAGAGGACCCCTAAGGGATCTACCAACAATAACAACGCCGAAGCTAACCCCGTTCAGCAACTAGTGACGTTACTGACGGGTGCATTGCAGAATCAACCGCATAATCAAGCTATAACTTTTAAGGATTTCAAGGCGGTTAGACCACCAGAATTTTGTGGGTCCATGAATCCAGTTGAGGCACAAACCTAGATCATGGAGATAGAGAAAGTGTTCGATGTTACGAGAGTAGGGGAGAATCAGAAGACTACTTTTGCAACATTCATGTTGAAAGAAGAGGCTAGTTATTGGTGGCAGGCCAATAAAACTCGAGGAGGACAAGGGGTTATGTCTTGGGATAGGTTTAAGGGGATATTCTTCGAGACTTATTTCCTAGAGAGTTCGAAGAATCAGATGGAGGTGCAGTTTTTAGAATTGAAGCAGGGATCAATGACGGTATCGGAGTATGCCACAAAATTTAACAAGTTGGCGAGGTTTGCGCCATATAAAGTCAGCATAGATGAACGCAAGGCTAAGAGGTTTGAACATGGACTGAAACCCTGATTGTACAGTAGGGTCTCCCTATTCCAGCTGAAGACATTTACAACAATAATGGAGAAGGCAATTCTCGCTGAAGGTGGAGGCGAGGCAGTAACAAAGTTTAATCTAGAACAGAAAAAGAAGAAGAATGAAGTGGAGGTAAGAATGGTGGTGGTGGTAGTGGAAATGGTAACAATAACCTGAAGAGAAAATGGAATGGAAATGTGGGTGCTAGAAATCAGTAGGGTAACCAGCAAAATAAGAAGTTTGAAGCATGTACTACCTGTGGGAAGTTTCACAAGGGTGTGTGCTTAATGGGGAAATGTGTATACTTTAACTGTGGTCAAGAAGGTCACATCGCCCCAAATTGTAATCAACCCAAAAAGAACGGTTGTTTCACGTGTGGGTCAAAGGATCATTTTGCTCGTGAATGTCCTAAGAAGAAAGGTGGAGAGACAACATGAAGCAAGGGTAGTAGCAGTAGAGGTACATGGACAATTGTTGGACTAACGACATCAAACAAACCCATAGCCAAAACCTTCAATATGACTGTGCTAGATGCTGTGCAATCAAAGGATGTTGTGTCAGGTATTATCCCAATAAATGATATAGATGCTTATGTATTATTTAGTTCGGGTGCTACTTTCTCGTTTATATCTGATGAATTTGCTAAGAGGTTAGGATTGCCTAGTGAAGAATTGAATTTCCCTTTAAACATAGAAATTGCGAATAAGGAAGTAATTCCTGTTAGGTTCGTATACAAGAATTGTAGGGTGGATATTAAGTTAAATGTCATGATGGTAGATTTAATTCGGATAAAACTTGGAGAGTTTGATGTAATTTTGGGAATGGATTGGTTGTTCAATTATGGAGCGATAATTGATTGCCAAAAGAAATGTGTAAACCTTATGACTCCGTCAAAGGTAGTTTTCTATGGTATAAAATATGTCTGACGATTATGCAGGCCAAGAAATTGTAGAGTCAAGGTTGTGTGGGTTATTTAGCTTATATAATCGATACTCAGAAGAAGGGTATGAAACTTGAGGAGATACCAGTAGTTAGGGAATTTGTAGATGTTTTTCCGAAGGATTTGCCAGGACTTTCGCCTGACAGAGAGATTGAGTTCGTGATCGACTTAGCACTAGGAATAGCTCTGATATCGAAGGCCCGTACAGAATGGCTCTAGTAAAGATGAAGGAACTTATGGTACAACTGCAGGAGCTGTTAGACAAGAAATACATTCAGCCGAGTGTGTCACTGTGGGGAGCATCGGTGTTATTCGTGAAGAAGAAGGATGGGTCAATGCGTCTTTGCATTGATTATAGAGAATTAAACAAAGTCACTATTAAGAATAAATATCCATTGCCAAGAATAGATGACTTGTTTGATAAATTGAAGGGAGCTAGATACTTCTAGAAATTAGATTTGAGAAGTGGGTATCATCAATTGAAGGTAAGAAAGGAGGATGTACCTAGAACGACATTCAGAACTCAGTATGGACATTACGAGTTTCTGGTGATGTCTTTTGGTTTGACCAATGCCCCTATTGCATTCATGGATTTGATGAACAGGGTGTTTAAATTATTCTTAGACAAGTTTGTGGTGGTATTTATTGACAACATTCTGGTGTACTCCAAATCTCAAGAATAACACGTGGAACATTTACGTTTGACATTGGAGACACTATGAAAGGAAAAGTTGTACATGAAAGTCTCTAAGTGTGAATTTTGGCTAGATCATGTACAATTTCTTGGGCATGTGATTGACAAAGATGGAATTTTAGTGGATCCATTGAAAGTTGAAGCTGTAATCAATTGGAAACAACCAAGAACACCTTCAGAGGTGAGGAGTTTCTTGGGACTGGCCGGTTATTATAGATAATTTATTCAAGGATTTTCCAAGATTGCCACTCTGTTAACAAATTTTACAAGGAAAGCTATAAAATTTGTTTGGACGGAAAAGTGTGAAGAAATTTTTCAAAACTTGAAGAAGAAGTTAAGTGTGGCACCTGTGTTATGATTACCAGATAATACAGGAAACTTTGTGGTGTATAGTGATGCCTCACATAAAGGATTGGGTTGTGTTCTTATGCAGAATGACAAAGTTATTGCATATGCATCAAGACAACTGAAGGACTATGAGAAAGGATATCCGACTCATTATTTAGAGTTGGATGCAGTAGTATTTTCTCTGAAGATATGGAGACACTATCTCTATGGAGAAAAATGTGAGATTTACACAGACTATAAGAGTCTAAAGTATATTTTCACTCAGAAAGACCTGAACATGCGTCAAAGAAGGGGGATAAAATTGATAAAAGATTACGATTGTGAGATCTTTTATCATCCAGACAAAGTGAATGTGGTTGCAGATGCTTTAAGCAGGAAAGGTCGGGAAAAGTTTATGTTGATAACCACTCAGGAGGAGCTTATTTCAGCAATGACAAAACTAGAGTTGGAAATAATATTTCCAAAAGAATCCAATGAACTACTTTTCTAGATAGAAACTAGTCCAACTTTAGGGGACAAAGTTAAGAATGCTTGTAAGACCCCGAAATTTTTTAAATAAAAAGGAATTTCCTTTATTTATTATTTTGAAATAGTAAGAGTGGATTTGATTAATGTGGATAGTTATGGGTAAAATACGCAAATATTTCGAATAAGCAAGTGGTTATAAAATATTCATTATTGTCGGGGAATATTCGTTTGGTCGTGGAATATTAAATCTTTGTCGGGAATATTTGTACGACGGCCTAGCAGCTCTTTTGTGGGGCCCATAACTGAAAGCGATTGGATGAAGAAAACGACAAATATAAGTTGTTTATAAATAACGGGCGTAGTTATTCTGTTATCTTTGTTGGAATACCCTTGGTTAAAAACACACTAATCTGGCGTTGTTGAACAAGAAGATACCAGTATTGCACCAATTATTGATTCTTACGTAAGAAGGCACTACTCAATAATGGTTACGATAATTACTTTATTCGATATTTTATTGAGTTAATAATTGTTGCGTTGATATTTTATATTCTTTGTTGTTTCAATAATTGTCATTACACAATATTTTTCATTATCGAAGCAATAATTCATATTATCTGAATAATATTATTAGATAACATTATTGGCAATGTCTAGAAAGTTCTGTCTAAGGAGAGGTTTGGTCACCTAATTGCGCGCCAATAAGAAGAAATTCTTATTGGAAAGCCCCCTCTTTCTTGGGAACTGCCTGGTTGTCAATATTGTGATTCTGTAATATTATTTGTGAATAATTAATTATTAATTCATATGATGAGGAAAATATTGATTTTATGTGGATATAAATGGAGAAAAATTTTAATGTGACAATTATTGAAAATTAAAATTTTATCTTTTTCTGATAAAATAATTCATTTAAATATATTATTATATTTTAATAATATAATAATGGTGATATTTTTACAAATGAATGTGGGATATATGAGTATCGAGGAGGAAGAGTATTTTTATTTGCAATAAATGTTTAAAACATGTTAAACATGTCGGTGGACCCCATTTATTGAATTGAAATTTGATTATAGCACTTTGTAAAATCGCCTTGGTTTGTGGATTTCTATTCAATTTCTATTTAGAATTTGGAAATATTTTCTTACGTAAAGTTGTAGAGAATTGAATTTCCTATAAAAACAAGCGAGATTCAATTTTCCGATGAAAGGGCTATTTATTATGAATTATTGAAGTTCCAAAGCTCAAAATAATTGATTTTTGGAAGTTTTAATTATTTATATCAACAAAAACGTTTTTATTGTTTTGGTTGGCCCCATGTGTTGTAAACATGCTGATTTCAGAGTCTTGGTTGGGCGTAGAATATATATATAATATATTATTATTATATTAAATTTTACTCGCTTTGGTGTTCTAAGCAATTTCCTATAAATAGGGTGCTTAGGTTAAATTGAAAATCACACCGTAAATCAAGTTTTCTCCTCTATATTATCGAGCGTATTCTTGTGAGTATTTTGAGTATACTTTGAGTATTGCTATACGGTGCAAGTTCAAGTCATAGCCTATATCCGGTGTTTCAACTAGAAGTACTGTCTTTCGAGGTAAGGGATGTTATTTTCTTCTCAAATGATATTATTTCTTCAATGTCATTATGCTGAAATATTGGTTGAAACTTTTTATCAAATTTGGAACTTTTCCATGTCGAGGTTACTATTCATGAGTTACTATTCACGAGTTACTATTCATGAGTTACTATTCACGAGTTACTATTCACGAGTACTATTCATGAAGCGTGAAGATGTTTTTTTGGGAAATTTCTATCTTTTGGTGTCGGAGTTACTATTCACGTATACGGCACTATTCACGAATCTGACCACTATTCAATTTAAAAATGAAAATTTTTCTTTTCGTCTAAAATATCTATTCTGGATACTAGCTTTGATTGTATCCATGTTTTGATCATTCTTGAATTTTACACCCCTATGATTATTTTTGAGGTATTTTTGGACATGGATAAAACAAAGTATAAATCCTTAATCCTTAATCCTTGTCATTTTGTTTCACTGGATTCGTTTCTTTAAAAATATTTTTCATCATCTTCATCTTAAATGATGATATTATGGAATATCTTTGGCTGTGAGCAAAGATGAATGATTTCTGAAGAATATCTTTGCACGTGGTGCAAAGATGAACAGTGTTTAGTACGAACACGACTAATCGATGAATATCTTTGGCCTGTGGTGCAAAGATAAATATTTGATTCGTATGTATATTGATTGATGTTACAGGGATAAAAGATAGACGATGAACTTTTAAATTCATATATAGAAGTTAGTAGTTGCATTCTCTACTTAACTCTTCTAATGAATTATTATTTCCGCTGCGAATATTGGTTTAAAAACTTGTTGTCTATTGTATTCTATTAGTTTTTTTCCCTGTTGAAGACTAATGATAATTTGTTGTATATTATCTTAGTCATAATATTCTTTATTGGGCTAGTTGAGCTCACCCTTTTCCTTTTTCTTCCATTTTTCTTCTCAGGAGGCGAGAATATAGCGAGTACGAGTCGGGGTATGGAATGAAGGTTCTAGAGAGAGTTGTTTAGTAGTCATCACCATTTTTGTAAAATAATATATCAATAAATGTGATGAGGATTTATTTGAGTATAGATATTGTCTAGAAGATAATATTTGTATTCAAACTCACAGTTTTACTGTTGGTAATAATAAAGTTGTAGTCATTTCGTACCATGTATTTGGCGACTCAGAATGGGTTGGATGGAATAGACCTATTTTGGGGGCGTCACAGTTGGTATCAGAGCTTAGGGATATGATCTTTGGCGGAGATCGGGGAATAGAACTAGGAGGGGAGAGATGAGTAAATCCTTCGCTAGTGTGTCCTACCTAAACTTATTTGTTTGTTTGTTAGTATATAGGGATATTATGTGATATATTGATTTCCTTAATTAACCCTTGTTTTATGACAGTATTTGAGAATGTCGACTGAGAATATTAACAGTGAAGTAAATGAGACCGTGGAGATGTCTGTACTTACCAACGAGGAGAACGTGCAACAGGCTGGCAATGTACCTCCTGTGAACAACACCACCGAAAGCGATGATGAACGAGGGGATGTTTAGAAGCTTTTTGCGATTCATGCAAAAAATCGATTTAGGAGACTCGTGTTCAAAATACTGAGGAGGAAATGATAGCAATTCACGTGGTCACACAAAGCAAATCAAAGAGTTGGGACCACTGAATTCTGGGAAAGCCGGATCCGATTAAAGGCGAGACGTGGGTCAAACAAATTACCAAGATATTCGATGTCTTGGGATGCACGAAGAACGAAGGTTCCATTCGCCACCTTTATGTTCCGTGGCGAAGGCGATTATTGGTGGGAATCAGAAGCGACCGTACCCATCCGCACTTTCGACTTGTCATGGAGATGTTTGAAGCAGTTCAATGACAAGTACTTCCTCGAAAGTATTTGTCATATGAAGGAAGTAGAGTTTATTAGACCGAGGCGAATAATAACGTGGCGGTGTCCCAAAGACGAGGCGAAGTTTGCGGAGTTATCCAGTTTGCACCTCATTTGGTGGAGAATGAGGAACGATGATGGCGGATGTTTACGAGAGGTTTGAAACCCGACATACGTCGATATCTCATTTCTCATAAATTTTCTCTCTATTCGGATGTTGTCAATGTGGCTCGATTGTTAGAGTGAGATAATGAGTACGTTCAACCGAGGGACCATAACCAGGATCATACCAAAGATAGCGATCCATCGAATAACGATAACCAAATGGAGAAAGAAGAATACGGACAAAGGCGGTAACCACTCTGGTGGTAATCATGGTCATGAAAATAGAAGAAGCGAATCAGGAGGAGATTTTAAAAAGAGGAGATTTAACAACGACCATGTGAGGACGACGCGTCTTGTAGAAACCGGTTCTAAGGGAGGAGAACGACCACCCCATCATATGCTATAAATGCGGAAAGAGGGACATATCACCAAAAGCTGTACCAACAGCTTCAAGGTATGCTATAATTGTGGAAAGGAAGGACATATCGCTCGGATTGTGCGGTAGAAGAAAGCCTAGTTCAATGGGGGCGGTGATTCAAAAGATTGTCCCGAAAAATCAAAGTCAACGATTCTGGAAGAGCGTTTGTCTTGGCCGGTCAAAAAAATGCGAGGAACCCGAACGGTTAACACAGGTTAGTTAATTATAAATTCTTCGAAGTTTATACCTTACTAGATACCGCCTTCTACCCATTCTTTTATCTCTCTTGCTTACGCTCAATGTTTGAACTTGACTACGGAGAAATTAGACTTTGACCTATTTATGGAGACTCCGTTAGGAGAAACTTTCATTACATCCGTTGTTTAGAAATCTTGTTTGATCCAAGTTGGCACCATCACATTACCTGTTAACCTTATTTCTATAGAGATATTTGCTTTTGATGTGATTTTAAGGTTGACTACTCATCATGCCGAAATTGATTGCTTTTGTAAGGTTGTTAGTTTTCATATTCCTAAGCAACCTGTTATTCGAATTCAAGCAATCAAACTATTGTAGTCAAACATTTTCATATCAAGCCATGAAGTCATTCGTTTATTACGGATGTCAAGTTTTCTTAGTCCATGTTATGGATTTGAATAAAGACACGTCAGATTTGAATAATATTCCTGTTGTTATTAATTTTTCCTGACGTATTTCTTGAAGAATTTCTTGGCTTACTCCCAAAGCCTGATATTAAATTTTGTATCGAATTTGAACCCGGTACAAAACTCATTTCTAAAATCTCATATCGAATGGCTCCTATTGAACTTCAGGAGTTAAAAATTCAACTATAGAATTTGGTACCTGAGCCTTTATCTGGTGACTTCCTTTGTGGAATGCACCGAAGCCAGACTCTCCGTAGGGGACACCATATTCGTGCGATAGTAAATTGATAGGTGTCATTGTAACGTGCTATCCAAGGTTGGGATATGAGTCACAGTTGAGAACAACCTAAGTCGGTAATCGAAATACGTAGCTTTCTAGGCTTAGTTGGTTATTATCGGAGATTCGTTGAAGGATATTCTCGAATCGCTATTCCATTAACGCAGCTGACTCGTAGAGATACAAAATTCGAATGGAGCAAAGAATGTGGGAAGAGCTTCGAAGAACTCAAGAGGAGACTCATTTCAACACATGCTCTGACCATGCCATCCTAGAAAAGCGAACGTGGTAGCTGACGTGTTGAGTAGAAGATCGTATACAAGTACGAGTATGATATTGTCAAAGACTCATTTCGTATAATTTACAAATAATAGAGATGGAGATGAAAACTCTAGGTACCCACGTGATGATATACGAGTATAATCGACTTTAATCAATAAATTTAAAGCTTATCAAGCTACTGCACACAGAGTTGATGAATATGAAGAAGAAGATGCAAGAAGTCGTTATTCCAAAAGCGAGAATCGGTGAGGTGAGGAAAGCTCAAACCTTCGATTTATTAATCCATTTGAAATTCTCGATCGAATAGGAACTGTGGCCTATAGACTCGTTTTACCGCCAAGTATGACGCGTGTTCATAACTTTTTCATGTATCGATGTTACGTAAATATGTGGACGACCCGAACCACGTCATTGAGTTAGAACCGGACGAGATAGCCGAAGACTTAACGTACGAGGAGGTACCTGTCAAGATCTTGGATAGGAAAGAACATGTCCTATGTACCGAGGTTATACCACAAGTTAAAGTTTTGTGGAGAAACCATGCAATTGAGGAAATGACCTGGGAGATGGAAATGGAAATGAAAGCGAGGTATTCTCATCTTTTCGAAACACCAGGTACGCACGTCAATTTCGAGGGCGAAATTTCATAAGGAGGGGAGGTTGTAAGACCCCGAAATTTTTTAAATAAAAAGGAATTTCCTTTATTTATTATTTTGAAATAGTAAGGGTTGGATTTGATTAATGTGGATAGTTATGGGTAAAATACGCAAATATTTCGAATAAGCAAGTGGTTATAAAATATTCATTATTGTCGGGGAATATTCGTTTGGTCGTGGAATATTCGTACTGCCGGGGAATATTTGTACGACGGCGCAGTCTTTTGTGGGGACCATAACGGAAAGCGATTGGATGAAGAAAACGACAAATATAAGTTGTTTATAAATAACGGCGTAGTTATTACAGATTATCTTGTTGGAATACCCGTGGTTAAAACACACTAATACGCTGTTGTTGAACAAAGAAGCACGGTATTGCACCAATTATTGATTCTTACGTAAGAAGGCACTACTCAATAATGGTTACGATAATTCTTTTCAATATTTTATTGAGTTAATATTTGTTTGCGTTGATATTTTATATTCTTGTTGTTTCAATAATTGTCATTACACAATATTTTACATTATCGAAGCAATAATTCATATTATCTGAATAATATTATTAGATAACATTATTGGCAATGTCTAGAAAGTTCTGTCTAAGGAGAGGTTTGGTCACCTAATTGCGTGCCAGTAAGAAGAAATTCTTATTGAAAAGCCCCCTCTTTCCTGGGAACTGCCTGGTTGTCAATATTGTGATTATGTAATATTATTTGTGAATAATTAATTATTGATTCATATGATAAGGAAAATATTGATTTTATGTGGATATAGATGGAGAAAAATTTTAATGTGACAATTGTTGAAAATTGAAATTTTATCTTTTTCTGATAAAATAATTCATTTAAATATATTATTATATTTTAATAATATAATAATGGTGATATTTTACAACGAATGTGGGATATATGAGTATACGAGGAGGAAGAGTATTTTTGTTGCAATAAATGTTTAAAACATGTTAAACATGCTCGGTGGACCCCATTTATTGATCGAAATTTGATTATAAATGTAAAATTGCCCGTTTGTAGATTTCGGTCAATTTCTATTTGGAATTTGGAAAACCTTTCTTACGCAAAGTTGTAGAGAATTGAATTTCCTATAAAAACACGCGAGATTCAAATTTTCTGATGAAAGGGCTATTTATTATGAATTATTGAAGTTAGAAACTCAAAATAATTGATTTTGGAAGTTTTAATTATTTATATCAACAAAACGTTTTTATTGTTTTGGTTGGCCCCCATGTGTTGTAAACATGCTGATTTCAGAGTCTTGGTTGGCGTGGAATATATATATATATTATTATTATTATATTAAATTTTACGCTTTGGTGTTCTAAGCAATTTCTATAAATAGGTGCTTAGGTTAGAATTGAAAATCACACCGAAACTCAAGTTTTCTCTCTATATTATCGGCGTATTCTTGTGAGTATTTTGAGTATACTTTGAGTATTGCTATACTGGCAAGTTCAAGTCATAGCCTATATCCTGTGTTTCAACTAAGTAAGTCTTGTCTTTCGAGGTAAGGGATGTTATTTTCTTCTCAAATGATATTATTTCTTCAATATCATTATCTTTGAAATATTAGTTGAAACTTTTATCAAATTTGGAACTTTTCCATGTCGGGGTTACTATTCATGAGTTACTATTCACGAGTTACTATTCATGAGTTACTATTCATGAGTTACTTATTCACGAGTACTATTAAGCGAAGCGTGAAGATGTTTTTTGGGAAATTTCTATCTTTTGGTGTCGAGTTACTATTCACGATACGGCACTATTCACGAATCTGACAAGACTATTCAATCTAAAAATGAAAATTTTTCTTTTAAATCTAAAATATCTATTCGGATACTAGCTTTGATTGTATCCATGTTTTGATCATTCTTGAATTTTACACCCCTATGATTATTTTTGAGGTATTTTTGGACATGGATAAAACAAAGTATGAATCCTTAATCCTTAATCCTTAATCCTTGTCATTTTGTTTCACTGGATTCATTTCTTTAAAAATATTTTTCATCATCTTCAGTCTTAAATGATGATATTATGGAATATCTTTGGCTTGTAGTGCAAAGGATGAATGATTTCTGAAGAATATCTTTGGCCGTAGTGCAAAGATGAACAGGTGTTTAGACGAACATGACCAACTGATGAATATCTTTGGCCTCAGTAGTGCAAAGATGAATATTTGATTCCGGATGTATGTTGATTGATGTTACGGGGATAAAAGATGAGCGATGAACTTTTAAATTCATACATAGAAGATAGTAGTTGCATTCTCTACTTAACTCTTCTAATGAATTATTATTTCACTGCAAATATTGGTTTAAAAACTTGTTGTCTATTGTATTCTATTAGTTTTTTTCCTGTTGAAGACTAATGATAATTTGTTGTATATTATCTTAGTCATAATATTCTTTATTAGGCTAGTTGAGCTCACCCTTTTCTTTTTCTTCCATTTTTCTTCTCAAGAGGCGAGAATATAAGCGAAACGCAGCTCTGGGGTATGGAATGAAGGTTCTAGAGAGAGTTGTTTAGTAGTCATCACCATTTTTGTAAAATAATATATCAATAAATGTGATGAGGATTTATTTGAGTATAGATTTTGTCTAGAAGATAATATTTGTATTCAAACTCACAGTTTTACTGTTGTAATAATAAAGTTGTAGTCATTTCTGTACCATGTATTTGGCGACTTAGAATGGGTTGGATGGAATAGACCTATTTTGGGGGCGTCACAATGCTCAACTACAAGATGAAGAATTGGGAAAATTAAAGAGAAAGTGGTTGAGGGTAGTGAAGTGAAATACAAGATCGATACAGAAGGGTTACTAAGATTCGAGGGAAGAATCTGGGTTCCAGCAGTACTAGATATTAAGGAAGAAATATTGACTGAAGCTCATAACTCAAGATACTCGGTTCATGCAGGAAGTACGAAGATGTATAAAGATTTACGATGACATTTTTGGTGGCCAAACATGAAAAAAGATGTTGCAGAATGTGTCACGAAATGCTTGACATGTCAAAGAGTCAAGGTTGAGCATCAAAGACCAAGAGGATTACTTCAACCGTTGGAAATACCAGAATGGAAGTGAGAACACATCACAATAGATTTTGTGGTGGGTCTTCCAACTAATCAGAGAGGATGCGATGCGATTTGGGTGATAGTGGACAGACTAACAAAATAAGCACACTTTTTGCCAATAAAGATTAGGTTCACTCTTGATCAGTTAGCAAGGTTGTACGTTCAAGAGATCATTTCGGGACATGGAATGACAGTGTCAATTGTGTCAGATAGAGATCCGCAATTCACATAGAACTTCTGGAAGAGACTACAAGAATGTATGGGAACACAGTTGGGAATGAGTACAATATATCATCTGCAAACAGATGGCCAAAGCGAACGAACAATCCAGACATTAGAAGGTATGCTAGGGCATGCATCATGATTTTCAAAGGGAGCTGGGATGAACATTTACCATTGGTGGAATTTGCCTACAACAACAGTTACCACGCAAGCATCGACATGCCTCCCTACGAAGCATTATACGGCAGAAAGTGAAGAACTCCACTATGCTGGGATGAAGTCGGTGAACACTAACTCTTAGGACCGGATTTGGTACAACAAACTATAGAGGTTGTCAAACTTATCAGAACAAGATTGGTAGCTGCTCAAGATAGACAGAAGAATTATGATGATCAACACAGACAAGATCGTGAGTTTGACGTAGGAAATTACGTATTCTTAAAAGTTTCTCCTTGGAAGGGGAAAATTTGTTTTGGTAAAAAGGGAAAGCTAAGCCCGAGGTTTATTGGACCCTTCGAAATGCTGCGAAGAGTAGGAGAAGTGGCTTACGAGGTAGCTCTACCTCCAGAGTTGGAAAACATTCACAATGTTTTTCATGTTTCGGTGTTACGACCGTATAAACCCGATTACAAGCACGTGATCGAGTACAAACCATTGCAGTTTGATAAAGACTTGTCCTATGAAGAGATTCCTATCTAGATAGTTGACAGGAAAGAATAGGTGCTCAGGAATAAAGTAATATCTTCCGCAAAGGTGATATCGAGGAACCAGAATGCTGAAGAAGCTACGTTGGAACTCGAAGATAAAATGATAAAAGATTACCCTGAGTTATTTGTTTAATCTGTGTCTTCGATTCTAAAGACAGAATATTTGTATGTATGGAAGAATGTGACGAATGATTTGTTGGAGTTGTGATTCTAGGGACAGAATCCTTGTAAGGAGGGAATGATGTAACCATCCAAAATTTTAATTGTACTTTTTAAATATTTATTGAATTATATAAATATTTAATGGATGTGTTTATTATTGAATAAATATTTGTATTTGTTTAATTGGAATTGATTTGATTTGATATGGTTAATTATTTGTTAAATAAATAATTAAGGAGTTAAATAAATTAATTATTATAAGATAACATTCTAATTTAAATTATAATTAAGTTAGAGAGTTTGTAATGATTAAATGAATTATTATAATGATATTTGAATTTGAATTTGAATTTGTAATTAAAATGATGTGTTAATTTATTAAGTAAAATTATAATTATAAAAAATTAAAATTATAATTATGTTGTATTGATTTATGTGGTAAATTAATTTAATAAATTTTATTAGAATTAATTAAATTAAGTATTAAAACTCAATTATATAAAGTGTGACCATAAACTATTCTATAAAGGAGTTATTAAAATAAGTTACAGGAGGTTAATTCAGGTTTTCCAAACAAGGATTAATGCATATACAATCTTTAATTTAAATATGTTTTACCAAATAATGCATTAGGATTTAATTGATTAAATTTTAAGGTAGTTAGCCAAACAATCCTTATGGCTTTTGATTTTCAAATAAAAAAATAACTGATGTCAGTTAAAGTAATATTTATATTATATAATTAATACCTATATTATTATTACGTTATAATATTAGTACGTAAGTTTAGAATAGGGAGGAAGAACATAAAGAAGAAAAAGTTACAGAGAAAAATTGAGAGATAGTTGGGAGAAGGCTAGAGAGTTTGAGAGAGAAATTAGGGAAAAGAAAGCTTGATAATCGAAGGATAGCCATCATCTTCTAAAACTAAGGTATCATCTTACTCTTTTATTTTTTTTAAAAGTTATAGTTTTATTCTCTTCCAAAATTCTTTGTAAAACTTTGTAAAGGTTGAATTATTTGTTGTATATAGTTTTTATATGATAAATTGGTTGTTATAAAGTTGTTTTCATAAGTTTATAGACGATTTAGAGTAAATTAATTCATGTTATGCATTTATTTGTGAAAGAAACCATATTACAGTGAATTGGTATGAATATATATATGAATATGGCTTAGTTTAAAGTAAAATTGAGATTTAATTCATTGTATAACATATCAATTGATTATTGATTTTGAAAGAAGATGAAGAAACTAAAACAAAGTATTTTGAATTAACTGTTTTGGTTGAAAAACAAAATCACACTGATGATTTTCACTGAAAATGTCAAAAAGTGAAGTTTTATCAAAAATAGTGAAATTTTATGTTTTCAATTCGATGTTTATATTGTTATATGGGTAAAATAATGTTCAGAGTCCTTAAATTATGTTTGTGTGAAGTCTGTATATGTATTATGTGTTAATTCAGTTGTTAGAAAGTAGCTTGTAGGCAAAAATTGGCTTTGTTTATGTTGTTGCCGAAGTTAGTCGCCGAGGACTGTAGTTCAGCACCGCAACGCGGCCTCTTAGTATAATTCTCGCACCGCAGCGCCACGCCACATCGCCGTCCCACAGTGTAAACTGTGGTACCGCAACGCGAATTAGCAGAATGGTCAAACAATGTGTTTTAGTTGCACAAAGTCTGAAAAAGTTGTTAAATGAAATAGTTTGACTATTAAGATGTGATGTTGGTATTACTATACTAAGAATGAGCATATTATTATTATGCTACGAGTTTTATAACTAATGTAACTTGATTATGTGATTAAAAATCAAACCATACATGATGTAGATACGTATTTATATAAAGTGCTGGTAATGACTAATTATATCACGATGACATGTATATAGGGTATTGTGATTCGAGTTATTTTGGTGTAGCTTACACTCAAGGCAAGTTTACTTACCCTATCTCGATTATATTGAGCAAGTTATTCTTGTTTTTAACTTATTTCGTTGAGCAAGTTTCCTAAACCTTAATCTTATGTTGAGCAAGTTTCTTGTCTCTAGTTTGTTTCCAATTATGCAAGTTTCTTAACTATTATTATATTGTGCAAGTTTTTCTAAACCTAAACTTGTTATTTAGCATGCAAGTTTCTACATTCTGATATATTAAAGTTGAATAAGTTTTATCGTTCAATTTACCATTTGTTATACATGCTCAATACTCAATTCTAAATAAGATTTTAACCTTAGCTTAATATATTGTTCAAGTAAGGCATGTTATATTATTCAATACTTATGCTATTGGATTATTCCTAAAGCATGACCTTAATTTACAATGTCAATTCAGTTATGATTTATCCCTTAGCATAACGTTATTAACGTTTTATTAAACTAGTCCTTAGTAGTTGATGTCCTTTGAATTCCAAATTACCTTGAAACGTATCCAAACCAAGCTTACTTTGGAGCGGACTTGTATTCTAAATGCTGAGATGAACAACCCTATTATTAGGGGATAATTTACGCATAGCGTTGAAATGTTTGTGCATAATACATTGTACGAAGGGCTGATCCCCCTAAGTACGAGGAGTCCCTATGGTCTTATGACTGTTAAAGTTTAAGTTGAAAGATTACTTATAACTATGGACATAGTTCGTGGTCTTATGACCCTAAGATATATATATTTCAGAATTTGATTATCATTAATAGAGCATATTGTTCAGTTCTATTGAGACTATTATTTGGAAATTGCTGTAAAGTTTTATTCATTGTCATTTCAAGTGAGCCTTGTTTGTTCACTCTTGTTTATATAATTATTCCATCTAAAGTTGAGAAGGTCGATGTACCTAGCACTAGTAAAGGAAAAGGAAAGATGAACAAATATTGAAGACTTGTAATCATGTTGACATTTTGTTGTCAGACTTTACTTTAATTATTGTAATGAAGTTATTTAAATTTTCAGCATATGATATTTGTATTTCAATGTTAGATAACCTAGGATATTTTTATTAATGTAATCCTTTAATGGGAAGGCTTATTGCTCAATTTTATTATGATTGGGCAGTTAGACATGAATGTTTTTATTAAGTGAACACCAAATCTTCAGGGAATGAAGTACCCGGATTTGGGGGTGTCACAGTTCTACCATTTTTGTGTAATCCAAACAATAAATCAAGGATAATTTCTTCATCTCAAGTTGTAGGTTCATGTGCTTGAGTTTTCTCCATGAAAGGTTATTTTAAGTTCTCTATAATTAAATTTTCATGATTAAATTATTGAAAAGTTATTTATAATTGTTAATATGCATGTATAATCTACTATGTGATCTTTATAAACAATTTTTTGGTGAATTAATCCATGAAATTTTGATTAGAAAAGGAAGTTTTGAGTTACAGTGAAAAATGTATGAATATGGCTTATATGTACAAAACTTGATGCTTAATTTGTATATTAATTGGTAAATTCATGATTGATTATGTTTATACATTAAGAAACGAAAATAACAAAATTTGTATGGACCGATTTGGTTGAAAAATAGTTTATGGTAGTTGATTTCATAAAGGATGTATAAAAATTGAGTTTTTACAAAAATAGTGAATTTATGGGTTTTAATTTTGTTGTTTAAGTTGTCTAAGTTGTTACAAACATGCCACAAAAGTTGGTTTATGATTAAACATGATTTGTAGTGTCTTAGTATGCTTAAATTGTTGTATGAACAAAGAAGTTGGAGTTTATTGGTTTTATTTTGAGTTTATTCGCGAACTACAACAATTGTGTTTACGCAGTGGCGCTGTCGCACCGTTCCAAGGAATAGTTAGTGTGCGCCCGCGCCATGTAGCACTTCCATGCCGTTTTAAGGCTTACCTAAAGCATTATCGCGCCATGTATCGTTGTCGCGCCATGAGTAAGGCTTTAACGAGCGCGACCACGTCGATAGGCAGTTTGGTCCAGTTTGAGATTTTGCTTGTTCAGTCCAAAAAGATGCAATCATTACCTAATTTAATGAACATAGAGGGGTATTAGTCATAATATATATTATAAAAACATATTGTAATCATATTGTAATATCAAGTTTGGTAATCTTAATATTTGTAATTTAACTAGTTGTTAACAATTGGAACTTGATGTTCATAGGGGTTGGGACATGATTTGAATGTTAAACCTCATGTTATATGTTAGAGAATTTTTAAATTGTGTTATGTGGTTGATTAACATGGTTAGACCTTAAACTAAAGGTTATAACTTAACTAAAGTGAGAATTAAACCTATAAGGTCGACATTCGTATAATTGATGAATGTTATAATCCTAATGGTATGTGTACGTGAACGAGAACTGTAATTTTATAGCTTACGCAGGAGGCAAGTTCTCTAACCCTAAACTTTCTTTGAGCAAATTTCCTTACCCTATCTTGATGACAATTACACAAGTTCTATAACTCTAAACTTTTATTGAGCAAGTTCTTGACCATTATTATCGAGTAAGTTTCATATTCTTATTTCGAACTGTTCACAGTTTAATTATTCAAGTTCATGATTATAAATGAAATATTCTAATTCGTTCGAAGTATTATTTCTTCTATATAATGTTTATTCAATTGTATAGAGTTGAAATTCAATCTTTTATTTAAATATCGATTGCATTACCATGTTAAAACCTTGAAAGGCTAGTGAATTCTTTTTGATTCAACTAATCCTTAGTTGATGATTATTGAACTCTAAATTACCCTCGAAGTTGATCTAAACCAAACATCCTTTGGTGCGGACTCTGATGTCAAAGCTAAGATGACAACCATGTTATAGAGGATTATATTACGCAATAACGTTAAAATATTTTTCAACAATACATTGTATGAAGGGATGATCCCCCGGAGTATGTGATGGATGGTCAATATAGTCTATTTGACTGTTAATGGTTACAGTAGAGATACGTGTTAATCTCGGGCATAGTTCGTGGTTATATGACCCTCAGATGTACTTTTGATCTTGTTTTCTAATCTTGATTCAAAGTCGAGCTTCCTATTATTCAGTGTCAATTGATTATCCTCATGTTATTATTATACTTGTGGGCAATTGTTTGATCACTCTTGCATAATAACATTGCAGCTAAGGTTGAAAGAACTAATGAGCCTTCCACTAGTAAAGGCAAGGGCAAGATGAACAAATGAAGAAGACTTGTTTACTTTTATTTGATAATGTTTTATGTGAAAGTCGTATTTAATTATGTTATGTTTCCGCATTTGATGTATAAGGTTAGATTACCTAGGATTGATTTGTTTAAGATGTTGTAACCCTTTAATGGGAGGGTTTCTATTTAAGTTGTGAGCTTCATTTATATCCTTTGATATGGGTAGTTAGACATGAATGTTTTGGACAGTGAACCCCAAATCCTGTGGGAATGAAGTACCTGGAGTTAAGGGTGTCACATATCATCGTATCCAGTAAAAAAAGGAAATCGAATGATTTCGCTGCGCATATATGCCTAACTTTTTCTATATGCATTCTGTGTATCTTGTACCTGCTATCTTTCTGCATACTTTGTACTTTCAAAATGAATCTTGTTTACTCTTCCAAAAGAAAGAAAAATACATTGCACCATGAATCTTATCCTAATATCTATGAACCTATGTTTTTCACTGTTACTGCTAAAGCTAAATATAATCATATGAGACATAATCTCAATCCTGGAGTAGGTACCTCCTTCAATTGTTTTCCACACTTGCTAGAGAAATTAACCAATATAGGATGGGAATGTCTAGTTACTTTTCAAGATAGACAAATCTTTCCAATTCTGATTGCTGAGTTTTATGCCCATATGACTTTTGTTCGAGATTCAATTAGTCTCTTGACTTGCATTCAAGGTCAGGATTTTATCATTGATGAACTGCTTATTCTACATGACTTGCATATCAGAAATTGCATGATAGATTTTCCAAAAATTAATGAATACACTCATCATATAGGGATGTCCACCAGTGACAGCCTTACTTTAAAACACAATTTATCTGTTACTACTGATCAACTTGTACCTGCAAACTTATTTGACTATCCTTGCAAAGTTTGTCTTGATTTTTTTCATTGCTGACTGTCAATTTTTGGGGAAATTTATTCGACACAATTTTATTCCTGTCAGAAATGATAAACTCATATGATATAGAGCTCATGAAATGTGTTTTAACTGAATGTATGCCATGCAATGTACCATACTTTCTTCTATCTTCCTTTGAGTTCTGCTATCATAACAAATGTCCAGGATTTGGTCTTCTGTTATCTCGAATTTTTTAACATCTTGGGATTCAAGTTAATGATCATAAGGCTTAATTGGTACAAAATAGCAATATTGTCTCCCATGTGAATCATCTTCCTAAACCTTTAATCATTTTCAAACCAAATGACATTGAGCATATTGAATCTCATCTAAACCTACTGTCTCAAATTGATACCTTAAATAGTATGAATAAACTTTCTTTGAAAAATAAAAGTGTTATAATGGATCATTTAGAGGTTTTACAAACATTTGTGCATCGTCTTCAAGATATGTTGTGCGTATTTATGGAACATCAAAAGGTCTCCATTCCCCCTTACCACTTCACAGCTACAACAAGCTCAGTACAGGTTTATCCAAATGATCAAAACCCTCTAGATCTTCATCTTACAACTCTGGGTTTACATTTCCTCCCTGTCTCTTTTTGTAACAATCCAGAATTTTAATTATAATTTTTAAATATTTATTGAATTATATAAATATTTAATGGATGTGTTTATTATTGAATAAATATTTGTTTAATTTGATTTGATTTGGTTAATTATGTGTTTTTAATAAATAATTAATGGGTTAAGGAAATTAATTATTATGAGATAATATTCTAATTTAATATAATAATTAAGTTAGAGAGTGTATAATGATTAAATGATTTATTCAATAAATTGTTATTAGAATTAATTAAATTAAGTATGAAAACTTAATTAAATAAAGTGTGACAAATAACTATATTATAAATGTAAGACCCCAACTTTTATGAATAAAGATGAATTTTCTATAAATATCATTTTTGAATATTATGGAATGAATTTGATATAATGTTATAGTTGTGGGTAATATTTATAAATTTTGTAAAGTACGCAAGTTGTTATATAATATTCGATTGGTCGGGGAATATTCGTTCAACGGCACAATCATTGGTGGACCCCACAACGAAATTATTGTCGGACTGAGAAAACGACAAAAATACTTTATGAAAATAACGGCGGAAGTTTTACCGTTAACTGTTGAAACACCCGGTGTTAAAAGAAATGCGATGTCTGGCGTGGTTGCGTAGTAGCACACGGTATTGATTATTGATGCTTACGTGAGAAGTCACTCAATTTTGTTCAATTATTATTCACGATAATTGCTGCGATAGTATCTCACGTTATTTGATTCAATTATAGTCAATATTCTATAATCAATAATTGAGATGACAAAGTTATTAATATTATTATTTGCAATATTAACGATGTCTGTAAGTTCATCGATGAGAGGTTTGGTCACTTAATTGCTGCCAATGGGGAGAAATCCTTATTGAAAGCCCCTCTTTCTGGGAGCGACTTTGATCGATTAATATTGTGAATTATAATAATGATGATAAATTTTGTTTTATTAGTATTATTAAAGTAATAAAAAACGAGAAAAGTTTTTATATAAAACATAATACTTTTATAAAGTTATTCGTTTTATTAGACTATAAATAGAATATATAATATTCTATTATGCATAGTATTTTGCATAGTAAAATCTTTTTATATAAAACGGAATACTTTTATAAAGTTATTTGTTTTATTAGACAGTAATTAGAATATATTATATTTTATTATGCATAGTGTTGCATAGTGCCTGCATAGTGTTTTGCATAGTAAAATCTTTTTATATAAAACAGAATACATTTACAAAATTATTTATTTTATTAGATTTTAAAAAAATATATAAATATATATATATATATATAGAATATATTATATTTTATTACATAGTGCAACATAGTATCCTTTCTATTTTCCTATAAATAGGATGCTTAGTTAGAATTGAAAACCACACCAGAAGTTCAGAGAATTCTTCTATAATCTTGACCGTATTTCTTTAGAGTTTTAAGAAGCTTTGAGCGTAGTGCAAGTTTTCTTCAAGAATATCCTCGCCTACCAAATGTAATACTCTTCTTTTACTAGTGGGGATATTATTTGTTGTACTTTCGTAAGGGGTATTCTTTCTTTCTTATTAAGTGAAGAGAACTTACATTATTCCATTCTTTATTATTACATTGGAATAACTTTGTACCTTGGGATACCCTATACTTGGTGAAATTCTTCTATTATTCTATTCTTTATTATTATGTTGGAATAACCTGCCTATGCAAAGTACTGCATACATGGTTAAATTCTTCTGTTATTCCATTCTTTATTATTCAGTTGGAACATCTTGTCTGTGCATTTACGCATGACCTGGTTCCGTTGTTTATTATTCTGTTGGAATATCATGTCTGTGTGTTTATGCATGACCTGGTTCCATTATTTATTATTCTGTTGGAATATCTTGTCTGTGCGTTTACACATGACCTGGTTGTTCGCATGATCATGACCATTGATGAATACACGAATATCCTTGGCCCGTAGTGCAGGGATGATGTGAATTATTTATTAAGCTGAGTCTCAGCGATAAAAGTAATGAAAAACCTTTTAAATCATAGAAGATAGTAGATTTTATTCTCTACTTAACTCTTCTAATGGATTGCTTGTTCCGCTGCAGTTAAACTTGATGTTTGTTATATTTTATTAGTTTAACACCGTTGAAGGCTAATGATAATTTATTCTACATTATCTTAGTCATAATATTTCTTATTGGGCTAGTTGAGCTCACCCTTTTACATTCATTAATTGTTCTTTTCAGGAAATGAGAACGTAGCGAGGACTACTAGTCAGCAGCGGAGTGATTCGTCCCGATGATAGCATTAGTAGTCCTCACTATTCTATGAAATAGTGTGATAATAAATGCTTTAAATGCAGAGTGGAAGGAGAACGACCACCAATTATATGCTTCAAATGCGGAGGGGAGGGACATATCAGTCCAAACTACGCGATGCCATCCAAACCTTGTTATAATTGTGGAAGAGAAGGTCACTATGACAACCCGAAAATTCGGATTGTCCAGAAATTAAGATTTAAAGAATTAGTTATTAATAAAATGAATTTTTATTAATACTATTCTATGATATGTGTTTATTAATCATTTTATAACCTAGAATGATTATTAATCGGGAGGATTCTGGCTACGAGCTAGATTGAACGAGTAAGAATTTTCAAGACGAAAATAAAAGTTTTCTGAGAACAAAATATTTTCGGGGAAAAAGACGAAATATACACTATTCATCCGTTTCTGCTCGAAGATTTATTTTAAAATTCTGAGAAGTTATTGATTACATAAAATCTTGAGACGTGATGGAATATTCAATAATATTTCAGTTATGGCAAAAACGAAGTTTTGGCCTACGGACTCAAAACCTAAGGGTTAGGGAAAATGAGTTCCGAGAATGTAATGAGTACGTATAATAACTAGGGTTATTATGCGTGAGAAATACGAGTTATTATACGAGTATAGAAAGAAGAATAGTACGACGTATAATACGAATATCGTACGAGCTAAATATGAAGAGATTACGAGAATACGAGAATGGAATGCGTAGAATACGATTAGTCTTGATGGACTTTGTGTTCATGGACTTTGTAGAATCCAATTGGACCTAGATTATGTCAAGCCCAATGATTTGTGAAATCAAGCCCAAGTTAGGCCCAATAAGAATTAGGGTTAAGGCCCAAACCAAGAAAAAAACCGTGGATCGAACCGATGGGTAAACGGATGGGTAAGAACCATTGGGGCAACTCATGGGGCTTGTGGGCCGGCCACTTGGCCACCAAGTAAGGGTGGTGGCCAAGTAAACTTGGTGGCTAAGTTGTTGGAGGAGGTGGGAATAGTAACTTTAGGGACCAGATGACTATTTTGCCCCTAGCTTTGAAAACCTATAAATAGAAAGCTAAATTTTCATTTTCTAGGATTTTGAAAATCCTATAACTTGAGGGAGAGAGAGAGAGAGAGAGCTCGGATGAAGAGGAAGAGGAAAAGCGTGAGCATGAATGCTCGGATAAAAAGTGATCGTGAAATAGAAAAGCTAGCGAATCGCCGGCTTGGTATAACGGAAGAGGATTAAAGAAGAACGGTAATCCGAACCCTAGTTTCTTCTAATATTTTCTTTAAGTTTTATATGTCAAAAAACATAGCTTAATGAGAATAAGAAGTAAAAGAGGTTAGTAATGATTTCATATGGTTGAAATAATAAGAAAACGAAGAAATAAGAATTAGAAATTTAGTTTATAAATTTCTAAAGGAAGTATAAGATTCGTAAGGATTTTGAGCGATCCGAAAGAATCTTATGAATGAGTATGCTAAATAAGTAAGGAATGGTGTTCTATAACATAAAATTCGAAGAAAAAGTGAAATCGTAATCCAAAATATCGATTTAAAATGAAGAACGAATGAAGAACACGAAGAACACACGAAGAACACGAAGAACGTTGTTGATGGACAAATTTAAAACCATCGTAGTATAAATGTTGTTGATGGAGAAGTTTAAAACCATCACGTATAAGTTAGATGCTTATTGCTTGGTTATGAACGTTAGAAACGTTCATGAAGAACGAATTAAAACTAAGCTATAACGAAGTTATGGAAAAAATTTCGTAAAAGAAGAACGAAACTTTGAAAGTTAGTAAATGTACCCGAACGTATAGGGTTTCATAAGAATGTAAGAGAATGTTGAAAATGTGAGTCGTGGACTCAAGAATGA
Organism: Panax quinquefolius; assembly: GCA_020205615.1. Lineage (NCBI taxonomy): Eukaryota > Viridiplantae > Streptophyta > Magnoliopsida > Apiales > Araliaceae > Panax > Panax quinquefolius. The sequence continues at coordinate 103,919,043 of CM035167.1, forward strand.
ACGAATTCCAAGTTCGGATGACCGAATTATGGACGGACGAACAAAGAACGTTAAAATTGTTAGACCCCAGATTTTATGAATAAAGATTTAATTTTCTCGAAATATTTTTTGAATATTATGGTGTGGATTTGAGATAATATTATAGTTGTGGGTAGTATTTATAAATTTTTCAAAGTATGCAAGTTGTCATATTATATTCGATTGGTTGGGGAATATTTGTTTTATCAGGGAATATTCGTGCAATGGCACAATCATTGGTGAACCCCGCAACGGAATTAATGTCGGATTGAGAAAACGAAAAAAAAATTTTATGAAAATAACGGCGGAAGTTTTACCGTTAATACTGTTGAACTACTCCGGTAGTAAAAATGCGATGTCTGGCGTGGTTGCATAGTAGCACTACAGTATTAATTATTGATGCTTACGTGATAAGTCACTCAGTTTTGTTGGTATTATTAATATAATAATATAGAAAATCTTTTTATATAAAAAGAATACTTTTATAAAGTTATTCTATAAATAGAATATATTATATTCTATTATGCATAGTGTTGCATAGTGTACGCATAATATTTTGCATAGTAAAATCTTTTTATATAAAGCGTAATACTTTTATAAAGTTATCTGTTTTATTAGACAATAATTAGAATATATTATATTTTATTATGCATAGTGCCTGCATAGTGTTTGCATAGTAAAATCTTTTATAAAGTTATTCGTTTTATTAGATTATAAATAGAATATATTATATATTTATTTAAAAGATTTTGCTTTAAATATGGACCGTCAAATTAAAGTAAATCAATCTGGACCGTTCATGAGTTAGTTACTATGCAGTCCATTTTTTTATAAATAGAAGCTCATTCATTCATTATTTCTTACGAATTCACTGAAACTCTAGAGAGAGAAACTATAGACAGAAAGAAGAAAAGTGTTGTGCTATTTCACTACTTCTATATCAAGTACTCTTCTTTCTAAGGTAGGGAATATTATTTGTTGTAATCGTAAGGGGTAGTATTTCTTTTGTATTCATGAAGAGAACTTCTGTTATTCCATTCTTTATTATTCTGTTGGAATAACCTGTATACGCGGTCTACCCTATACTTGGTGAAATTCTTTTGTTATTCCATTCTTTATTATTCTGTTTGAATAACCTGTATACAAGATCTACCCTTTACTTGGAGAAATTTTTATGTTATTCCATTATTTCTTACTCTGCTGGAATAACTTGTCTTTGCGATGTACCGAATACATGGTGAAATTCTATTGTTATTCCATTCTTTATTATTCTGTTGGAATATCATGTCTGTGCGTTTTACGCCGGACCTGGTTCAATTCTTTATTATTCTGTTGGAATGTCCTGTCTATACATTTTATGTTGGACCTGGATCCGTTATTTATTATTCTGTTGTGATAACCTGCATGTGCGGTCTATAGCATGTATGGTGATTTCTTTTGTTATTCCATTCATTATTATACTCAGTTGGTTAAAACTTTAACTTCTATACTCCATGAAATTAGTAGAATATCCTTGATATTTGCTCTTCATCCAGTATCTTTTCATGGAAATATTCTTTTGAGCATTCTTGAATTTTATTCTACAAAGAAGTATCATGTTGACAATGTGGACGTTATCAGTTCCTGGATAAATTAATTCTTGAACTTGTTTTATTGAATTCTTATATCATTGTTATCATCCTCATGTTTATATTATGTTGAAAGTAATCTGTGGCCTGTAGTGCATAGATGGACTTGGTATGATTATGACCAGGGATTATTCGGTATAATCATAACCGTAATGTTACAAATAATGTGGAAAAAGTCCTCATTGGCCCGTAGTACATTGATGGACAGTTTTTGGTATGATTATGGATATGGATTCTCTTTGGCCGTAGTGCAAAGATGAATTATTTTATGGCATGATCAGGACCGTTGATGAAAACATGATTATCTTTAGCCGTAGGGCATGGATAATTCGTGGTCGTGATACTAAAGAATATCCTTGGCTGTAGTGCAGGGGTGATTCGATGATGTGGATTATTTATTAAGCTGAGTCCCAGTGATAAAAGTGATGAAAAACATTTTAAATCATAGAAGATAGTAGATTTTATTCCCTACTTGACTCTTCTAATGGATTGCTTGTTCCACTGCAGTTAAACTTGATAGTTATTATATTTTATCAGTTTAACACTGTTGAAGGCTAACGATAAATTATTCTGCATTATCTTAGTCAGGATATTTCTTACTAGACTAGTTGAGCTCACCCTTTCTTTCACTGTTCACTTCAGGAAATGAGAACGTAGCTGGGACTAATCGGAGAACGGAGCGATGGTCCAAGATGGTGCATTTGTAGTCCTCCCTATTCTGTGAAATAGTGTGATAATAATCGTAATGAGGACTCCTTTTGAGTTTGTATACTCTCTAGTAGACAATATTTGTATTCAAACTCACAGTTTATGTTTTGTCTTATTGTACACAACAGTTGTATTATTAAGTTGTATTTGAATTCTGTACCATGTATCTGGCGACTCAAAAAGGGTGATATATACCTAATTTTGTGAGTGTCACAGTTGGTATCAAAGCTTAGGGATATGATCCCTGGCTGAGATGTGAGACAAGAACTTGGAGGGGAGAGACGGGGAATTCCTTCGCTACTATGACCTACCTAAGTTTATTTGATATTTAATTGGTCGGTCAGAGTATATGGATAATGTGTTACATGTCAATTAACCTTTGTTTTGTGGCAGTATTTGCAAATGGCATTCGAAAATGTTGAGATAAGCAATGAAGCACATGAGACCATTGAGACACCTTTAATCACTAACCAGGTTAATGTGATGTCAGACGAAGAAGAAATTAGAGATATCTACGTGGTGCGTGAAGAACTAATAGTTGCACCCGAGCTAGTTGCAGAGGTAGCAGCTGAGAGTGAGGAAGAAGAGGAAGAAGAGGAACCTGAGGAGAATTTATTAGAAGAATTTTATGATCAAAATTTAGCATTACAAAATCGTATTCATGAGTTAGAAGAGCAGGCTGAAGAACGGCAGGCGGTCGTGGAGCAAAGAGATGCAACCATTCAAAATTGTGTTACCCGATGTGCGATACTTGAACAGAAGCACTCTTTGGCAGAGTATGAGATATTAGAGCTGGAATCTGAGAATGCTATTATCAAAGTTCTGATGAAAGCAGAAACAACTGAACGAAGGAGAATAGATGATGCATGGGTAAAAGCCGCACGACGTGTAGATATTGTCGAAAAAGACGTCCGATCCAATAAAGCCAAAATAGATGAAATGGATTTTTCTTTTTGGACAAAAATTGGGAGAATCCAACATCGAATTCGGAATTATCCTGTGCATAGCGGTCAACCCCAATTCGATATGGATCGGAGAATAATGATTCAAATCATGGATCAGGAATGTGAAGAAGCACTTAATGGTGGAATGTCCTCTATAGCAAAGTCAAGTCTAGCTGGGATGGTGACGCCAAAGAATGTCCCAGACAAGTCAAAATCGATACTTTAAAAGAGAGCATTTTTTTTGTGATGAGGAGCACGAATGAAGTTATCAACGGGTTAGTTAATTATAAATTCTTGCGAAGTCTATACCTTATTATATACCGGTTCTACCCATTCTTTTATCTCTCTTGCTTGCGCTCAACGTTTCAATTTGACTCTAGAAAAGTTAGACTTTGACTTATCGGTTACAACTCCGTTAGGAAAAACCTTCAGTACATGTGTTATCCAAGTCTTGGATGAGAGTCACAGTTTTGAATGATATTTCTATTGTTAATAAATTTCCTTATGTATTCTTGAAGACTTCTTAGCCTACCCTTAGAGCGTGAAATCGAATTTTGTATTGACCCCAGTACAAAACTCATTTCTTAAACCCTCAAATATTTCTTCAATTAAAATAAACGTAACATGAGCCAAAGACGTTGGCTCGAGCTGTTGAAGATTACGATCGTACCATTCAATACCATCGTGGGAAAACGAACGTGGTAGCTGACGCGTTGAGTAGAAGATCGTATGCGTTTACGAGTGCGATGTTGTTAACACAAAGGACCATTTTCGTACGACTTACAAATGATGAAGATAGAGTTAAAGACTTAAGGAACCCAAGTGAAGATAACGAATATAAGAGTAGAATCGACTTTAATCGATAAAATTAAAGCCGCTCAAGCTACACACCTGGAGCTGATAAATGTGAAGAAGAAGGTTCAAGAGGGCGTTATTCTAGAAGCAAGAATCGACGAAGAGAGGAAATCTCAACCCTCGATTTAGTTGGCCCATTTAAAAGTCTCGATCGAGTAGGAACTATAGCTTATAGACTCGTTTTACTGCCAAGTATGTCACTTGTTCATAACGTTTTTAACGTATCGATGTTACGTAAATATGTGGACGACCTGAACCACATTATTAAATTGGAACTAAACGATATAGCAGAAGATTTAACGTATGAGGAGATACGTGTTAAAATTTTGGATAAGAAGAATCGTATTCGACACTCAAAGGTTATGCCTCAAGAATTAGAAACGGAAATGAAGTCAAGGTATCTTCACCTCTTCGACATACCAGGTACGTACGTAAATTTCGATGGCAAAATTTCATAAGGAGGGGAGATTGTGAGACCCCAGATTTTATTAATAAAGATTTAATTTTCTCGAAATATTTTTTTAATATTATGGTGTGGATTTGAGATAATGTTATAGTTGTGGGTAGTATTTATAAATTTTGCAAAGTATGCAAGTTGTCATATTATATTCGATTGGTCGGGGAATATTTTTTTTATCAGGGAATATTCGTGCAATGGCACAATCATTGGTGGACCCATAATGTAATTATTATCGGATTGAGAAAACGACAAAATATTTTATGAAAATAACGGCGGAAGTTTTACGAATTATCTTGTTGAACTACTACTCAGTAGTAAAAGTACAAGAATACGTGTGGTGGTTGCGTAGTAGCACACGGTATTAATTATTGATGCTTACGTGATAAGTCACTCGGTTTTGTTGGTATTATTAATGTAATAATACGTAAAATGTTTTATATAAAACAAAATACTTTTATAAAGTTATTCTATAAATAGAATATATTATATTCTATTATACATAGTGTTGCATAATAGGTGTCTGCATAGTATTTTGCATAGTAAAATCTTTTTATATAAAGCGTAATACTTTTATAAAGTTATTTGTTTTATTAGACAATAATTAGAATATATTATATTTTATTATGCATAGTATTTGCATAATGTCTCGCATAGTGTTTTGCATAGTAAATTTTTTATAAAGTTATTCGTTTTATTAGATTATAAATAGAATATATTATATTTTTTTATTTAAAAGATTTTGCTTTAAATATGGATGTCAGATTAAAGTAAATCAATCTGGACCGTTCATGAGTTAGTTACTATGCAGTCCATTTTTCTATAAATAGAAGCTCATTCAATCATTATTTCTTACGAATTCACTGAAACTCTAGAGAGAGAAACTATAGACAGAAAGAAGAAAAGTGTTCTGCTATTTCACTACTTCTATATCAAGTACTCTTCTTTCTAAGGTAGGGAATATTATTTGTTGTAATCGTAAGGGGTAGTATTTCTATTGTATTCATGAAGAGAACTTCTGTTATTCCATTCTTTATTATTACATTGGAATAACTTTGTATATCGCCATCTCACCCTATACTTGGTGAAATTCTTCTGTTATTCCATTCTTTATTATTCTGTTTGAATAACCTTTATACGAGGTCTACACTATACTTGGAGAAATTTTTCTGTTATTCCATTATTTCTTACTCTGCTGGAATAACTTGTCTATGCGATGTACCGCATACATGGTGAAATTCTATTGTTATTCCATTCTTTATTATTACATTTGAATATCATGTATACATGCGTTTCTGTGGGACACGTTTTTCTTTATTATTCTCGTTTAGAATATTACGCATGCATGCGCTTTTACGTCGGACCTGGTTCCATTCTTTATTATTCTATTGGAATATCCTGTCTGTACGTTTTACGCCGGACCTGGTTCTGTTATTTATTATTCTGTTGGAATTACTTGCATGTGCGGTCTATCGCATGCATGGTGATTTCTTTTGTTATTCCATTCTTTATTATACTCAGTTGGTTAAAACTTTGACTTCTATACTCCATGAAATTAGTAGAATATCCTTTATATTTCCACTTCATCCAGTATCTTTTCATGGAAATATTCTTCTGAGCATTCTTGAATTTTATTCTACAAAGAAGTATCATGTTGACAATGTGGACGTTATTAGTTCCTGGATAAATTAATTCTTGAACTTGTTTTATTGAATTCTTATATCATTGTCATCATCCTCGTGTTTATATTATGTTGAAAGTAATTTGTGGCCTGTCGTGAATAGATGGACTTGGTATGATTATGTCAAGGGATTATTCGGTATAATCATAACCGTAATGTTACAAATGATGTGGAAAAAGTCCTCATTGGCCCGTAGTGCATTGATGGACAGTTTTTGGTATGATTATGGCTATGGATTCTCTTTGGGCGTAGTGCAAAGATGAATTGTTTTATGGCATGATCAGGACCATTGGTGAAAACAAGATTATCTTTAGTTGTAGGGTATGGATAATTCGTGGTCGTGATACTAAAGAATATCCTTGGCCGTAGTGCAGGGGTGATTCGATGATGTGGATTATTTATTAAGCTGAGTCCCAACGATAAAAGTGATGAAAAACCTTTTAAATCATAAAAGATAGTAGATTTTATTCCCTACTTGACTCTTCTAATGGATTTCTTGTTCCGCTGTAATTAAACTTGATAGTTATTATATTTTATCAGTTTAACACTATTGAAGGCTAACGATAAATTATTCTGTATTATCTTAGTCATAATATTTCTTACTGGGCTAGTTGAGCTCACCCTTTCTTTCACTGTTCTCTTCAGGAAATGAGGACGTAGCTGGGACTAGTCGGGGAACGTAGTGATGGTCCTAGATGGTGCATTAGTAGTCATCACTATTCTGTGAAATAATGTGATAATAATTGTGATGAGGACTCCTTTTGAGTTTGTATACTCTCTAGTTGACAATATTTGTATTCAAACTCACAGTTTATGTTTTGTCGTATTGTACACGACAGTTGTATTTGAATTCTGTACCATGTATCTGGCGACTCAAGATGGGTGATGTATACCTAATTTTGGGGGAGTCACAAAAAACGTTAAAATGAACGAAGAATGAAGATTAAGCCAATTGAATGGCATGTTAACGGATTCAGAACAAAGTTCTATCCGAGGGTTATTGAATTACGTACGATAAAGAAGAGAATGACTTTGGAACGACCTCGTTTCGAGTTATATTGAAGAAGTTATGAGATCGTAATGTACGCGTCTCAAACTTGATGCAAGACTTAGAAGAAATTTTAGGGTTTTATCTCATGGGCCGCACTGGATAGATCTGTGAGAAGTGCGAAGAAATGCTTGAACTCGCCATAATCTTCGAAGAGTGGCAGCAGCATACGAGAGATAACAAAGGACTTGGTGCTTAATACCATCCCCTAAAGAGAGGAGAGAGAAGAGGTCATACCACAAATACGAGAGGAAAGGAAAGAACACGGCAATGCACTGGCAAGGCGATGCAATGCCCAAAAATGAGATTTTTTGTAACGACCCCAAAATTTATACAATTTAATTCTAGACTTCGGTTGTTAATAATACATTCATCCTCTAATTTTACATCATTAAACGATAATACAACCATTGAAATTTGCGGAATAATTAAAATTTTCTATTACAAACTATCCTCGTTCCCAAAACCTTCAACCTTTACATCTAAATATCTCAGAATCATTTTAATACTACAATAGTTTACATTCGCAAAACAATATTACAATTCAACATTTATACATTATTCGAAACCTTAAACATGGTTCAAATAATAATAACACAACCAAAGTTTATAAATCTTCAAGTATCACATCTGATTCATGTCTTTCAAGTAACACATAACTTTACCTTGAATCTTGAACCTGCAAAAGTGGTTATTTACAAGGTTGAGCTCGACAGCCTAGCAAATTTAACATTCTATCATTTTTCACATAACACACAATTCATGCATTCTACATTTCTAATTTATCGAGTTACATTATACAACATGCATGTGCTATCACATATCACATATAAATTGAGTTTCATAACCCAATTAACTTGGTCATATTTTGATTTTAACAATTCATAAAGCATGGTATGTAACTCACCACATAATCACATTTAATCCACAAACATAATAGAACGGAAAAACTTGCCTTGGATGTTGTTTAATGTTTATAACTTATCTGCGCTGTGATGATCCCGAAAATACGAATTCCACAAACTGAATACGTATTCGACCAAAATTTAACTACGAAGATCTTTATAAAAAGTCCTCCCACAACAAAGCCTTTCTCAAAATTTGAGGCCTTATTGTTGGTGAATGAAACAAAGGATCAAACCCTTCTATTTATAGGTTTAGCAAAGGGTAAAGTTCTCAATTTAGTTGATGTGGGACTTGGTTTATACTAATTCTAATTTGTTTATACTAATTTTTCCTATTTTCAACATATTGAGTGTATTCATTCATCACGAATTCGTTTCTTAACCAATTCGATTCATTCAAGTTGCGTTGTTTTCATTTTACAGAGGAGAACAACAATCATCCATCAATTTAAAGTTTCCATCATGAATTCATCATCAACTTTAGTCCCAAAGTACACTAAAACACACATTACAATCAAAACCCAAATTCCTCTTCTTTAGTATAAATACATGAATTTGATTTCCGAAAATTTGTTTCTAGATGACCACTATCGAATTATAAATATCTAATAACATATATAACATCGTAACCCATAAATTCATTAACCAAAACTCCAATTTTAAAAGAAACTCAAGAACACATAAACTAGAAATATAAACTAGATTATGTACCTTTAATTCCTTAAGAAATAAAATTAACCTTATCAAGAAAAATTATAATTTCTATTCAACCATTATAATCATAACATTATTTAACAAATTCTCACTCCTCTAATTTAATTATTTAATTAAATTAGAATATCACTAATTATACTACGTAATAAAAAAATACGTATAAATCTCATCTATTTTATCACACTTAAATAAACTATCCCATAACAATTTTCATCAAATATTTATTTAATATCATAAATATTCATTTTATTCCATAAAGTTTCAAACTAAAATATTTAATGTACTTAATAAATATTTTACTCGCATTATACTAATATTTACATTTTTCATGCAATATATTACCTTCTCACTTTATTAAATCAATTATACTTGTATTAATTCACTATTTTAATTTAGTGAATTATTCACACTATTTATGAAACTTAACTCATAATAATTTCCATTGCCCACAAGGCATAATAATTAAAATTATATTATCTCATAACATAATTTCAACTTAATTAAATTAACTAATATTATTTAATTTCTTTAATAGTTTAATTAACTATTAAATCTCACATTCTCTAACATATGAATATATAATTCTCTTCACACCAAATCATATAATTCAAAATATATACACCTCATAATAAGAATTTTAATTATTAAATTCTTATTTTAATAACTTATGAAAATTCGGGTTGTCACATTTTTAGTTCTCAGTTACTGTAGGATGTGCAAGAAAGAAGTATGAACATATAGTTCACCTAAAATAACGCTTTAGCAAGCGAGTTAAACCTTTAGTGAAGGTTGAACGGAAAGATTTAACGAGATTATAAGATAAAGAATGCAAACGCGGGTTACGGATCCGATATCCGGGGACCGTAGTCGCGATGAACAAACGTGAGGAATTACTATGATTGTGATTCCTTAGACGTTGAGTGACGTAGGTAACGAGTAACATTTCGATGTTATGTTGTGGTAATGAGAGATAAGTGTAAAGCGTATAGACGCTATGAACGCAACGTTGTTGCGATGAACGATCGATCTTAGCATACAACGGACGGTATGACTTTGACATTAAGAAAGAATAATGAACATGGGATTCATGGGATGGATAACGATGAATGCAATTAAAACCTTGATTAAAGGTTGAGTGAGAGATTAAGAGATGAGCAACGTGAACGTTGAATACGTAAACGATTCTCGTGAATCGTATTCACGTCGGACGAACGTTCTAAGTATACCCTGGTTGTATGACTTAGACATTGGTGAAGGTAGTAAGTTCATATGAAATGTTTAATGCTATGACCTCATAGTATTGACATTGAACGATCGTTCCGAGTATACAAAATAATGTATGACTTAGACGATAAGAAATGAATCATGAGATATGGCAATTACTTACTAGAAAGCCATAAAGAATAAGAAATTAACTTAACGAACATTATAAATTAATAGTTCGTATAAGTTAAGAGAAATTTAGGTTGTGGTACAATCATAACCTTTGATGGTTGACATATGGGAGCTGGGTTAAACAATTCCTTCAGAGAGCGAAGGTATAAATGAAACTGGCAACCGATCTAACTCACTGTGTGGACAGTGTAGACGAGACGGGAACTTGTTTGTTGGTTATTTGTGTGAAACCACTCAGAGTACCATATGGACTACTAGCAGAGAAGTGATGTGTGCTGAGTCCTAAAGAAGTATAAGAAGAAAATAAGAATGTAAATCATCAAAGATGATGAACGTTTTAAGTAAGACATCTCCGTATGTCATGAAATCATAAACCGGTAATGAAAGTTAGTCGCGTAAAATTATATTGTTAGAACGCGAACCTTAAGAAGTAAAGTTAAGTAAACCAATGCGTAAGTCAAGTATATGACTAATTGGTGTATTTTTTATTTCCTTATGTGTTATAGGGATTGGAATGAGCAGTTCAGCGTAAGTTGTAGCTGTGCGTAAGGCAAGTTTCCTAACTTCATTCATATTTCAAATGAATTCTAGTTTCTTAAACTTCTCAGATGTTGAACTTGAGAAGTTCTGTCTATGTCTTGAATGTGTGATATTTGTACAAGATGGTAGAACGTATGCTTGACCTTGTGCCCACATGTGAACACTTGGTGTTTCGTGAGATGAATTGTTCTATGTTTGAACTGTTCAATAAAAGAATGTTCTGTTTATACATGAACCGTTATTGTTAAGTCTGTGCTATTGATTCTAGCCAGACCGAATGTGCATGAAAGAGAGTAGAGAATGAAAGTATTTCAAAATGCATGTAACTAATGTTTTAAAATGATAGGAATCAAGACTATTCCTATTATTCAAGCTTCTTCGTAACCTTTGTTCGGTTATTGAAGTCTGAAAAGAGTGTTTAAATTCTTGAAGTTGTTTGTTCAACTATTAAGACTTGCTGAGCAATTGAATGCTCACACTTGCTTTAAATTAAAAACATTTTCAGCGAACGATGTTAGAAAGAACTTAAGGATCCCGTAAAGATCAAGCTAATCGGTATCCAGATGAAGTGTCATTCAGAATGTGAATGAACAAGAAGATCAAGTGAAGACTTGTAATGTAGAAAGATGAGAATTAAACTATAGAATAGTTTAATGAACGATTATGTATCCTTGGTGGCGGATAAAAGTCACTCGTGCAAGATGTAAAGAATAATGTAATTATCATTATTTGTAATGAGAAAAGCTATAAGGTTTTAGAACCTGGGATTTGAGAGTGTATGTTGTTATATTTCAGTATATAATGATGTATGCAAAATGAATGATGTACTGGGGATGTACGAAATTCGGGTGTGAAGATAGACCAGATTTCAGGGCGTTACAGTCACCTACCGCGAATTTGTCGTGCACCGAAGACAAGTCCAGTTGAAAAGGTGACACAAAATACCGTCCTAGACAAGTCAAAACCAGTAGTTCAAGGGAGAGCATTTGTTGTGACCTCCCAGAAATCAAGGAACCTGAATGAGGTCATCACGGGTAAGCTTATCATAAACTCTAGTGAAGTCTATACCTTATTTGATACCGGTTCTACCCATTCTTTTATTTCTCCTACTTGCGCTCAACGATTAAATTTGACTCCAGAGAAATTAGACTTTGACTTATATGTGGAAACTCTGTTGGGAGAAACCTTTATTACATCCACTGTTTATAATTCTTGTTTGGTTCAAATCGGTACCCTCACATTACCTGTCGATCTTATTTCATTGAAAATACTTGCATTTGATGTGATTCTAGGGATTGATTGGTTAACTACTCATCATGCTAAAATTGATTGTTTTCGTAAGGTTGTTAGCTTTCATATTCCTAATCAACCTATTATACGAATTCAAGCGACCAAACCATTAAAATAAATCACAGTCATCTCAAGCCATAAAGCTATTCATTTATTGAAAAATGGATGTCAAGCTTTCTTAGCTCATGTCACAGATTTAAACAAAAATACGTCAGATTTGAATGATATTTCTATTGTTAATAAATTTCCTGACGTATTCCCTGAAGAACTTCCTGGCCTACCCCCAAAGTGTGAAATTGAATTTTATATTGACATGGAACCCGATACAAAACCCATTTCCAAAGCCCCATATCGAATGGCTCCTATTGAACTTCAGGAGTTAAAGACCCAATTGTAGGAATTGTTAGATATTGGTTTCATTCGTCCTAGTACGTCTACTTGGGGTGCTCATGTTCTATTCGTGAAGAAGAAAGATGGGAGTATACGACTTTGTATAGTTGATTATCGAGAGTTGAATCATGTCACCATCAAAAATAGGTACCCGTTGCCATATATTGATGACCTGTTTGAACAGTTGCAAGGAGCCAAATTCTTTTCAAAGATTGATCTTCGTTCCGGATATCACCAATTGAAGATTAGAACCGATGACATTCCAAAGACGGCTTTTAGAACTCGGTACGAGCATTATGAATTCCTAGTCATGTCCTTTGGATTGACTAATACTCCTACTGCCTTCATGGATATGATGAACCGAGTATTCAAGGAATATTTGGATCACTTTGTGGTCGTCATTATTGATGACATCCTTATTTATTCCAAAAGCCGTGAAGATCATGAGCAACACTTGAGGCTGATATTCCAAAAGCTTCGTGAATACAAGCTTTATGCCAAGTTGAAAAAATGTGAGTTCTGGCTTGAGGAAGTAGCATTCCTTGGGCACGTAGTATCAAGTCATGGAATATCTGTTGACCCGACAAAAATAGAAGCAATTCAAAGCTGGGAGCAACCTAAATCAGTGACCGGAGTACGTAGCTTTCTCAGTTTAGCTGGCTATTATCGGAGATTCGTGGAAGGATTTTCTTGAATCGCTACTCCATTAACTCAGCTGACTCAGAAAGATACAAAGTTTGATTGGAGCGAAGAATGTGAGAAGAGTTTTCAAGAACTCAAGAGGACTCATTTCAGCACCTGTTCTGACAATACCATCTGCTCGGAGGGATTTGTCATCAACAGTGATGCTTCGGGTAAAGGGTTGGGATGTGTTCTCATGCAACATGGGAAAGTCATAGCCTATGCCTCAAGACAACTCAAAGAATATGAGAGGAATTATTCTACTTATGATCTAGAGTTGGCAGCTGTCGTCTTCGTACTTAAAATTTGGAGGCATTACTTGTATGGGGAGAAAGTGGAGATCTTTATGGATCATAAAAGCCTCAAATATTTCTTCACTCAAAAGGAACTCAATATGCGACAACGATGTTGGCTTGAACTATTGAAAGATTATGATCATACCATCCAATACCATCCTAAAAAAGTGAACGTGGTAGCTGACGCATTGAGTAGAAGATCATATGCAAGTACGAGTGCGATATTGTCAATGCAAAGGCCCATTTTGTGTGACTTGCAAAGGATGGAGATAGAGTTAAAAACTCCAAGGACCCATGTGATGATGGCGAATATACTAGTAGAATCGACTTTAATTGATAAAGTTAAAGCTGCTCAAGCTACAGACCTGGAGCTGATGCGTATGAGGAAGAAAGTGCAAGAAGGTACTATGTCGAAAGTAAGAATCGATGAAGAAGGAATACTCCGAGTCAACTCCAGACTTTGTGTTCCTAATGACCCTGATTTAAAGTATAAAATCATGATGGAGGCACACAACACACCGTTTGTAATCCATCCTGGGAGTACCAAAATGTATCATGATCTTCGTCAAACATTTTTGTGGGGCAATATGAAGAGAGAGATAGCGTTGTTTATCTTCAGGTGTCTAACTTGTCAACGAGTTAAAGTGGAGCATCAAGTATCAACAAGTCCATTGCAACCACTTGAAATTCCATAACGGAAGTACGAGCACATTACCATGGATTTTGTTACTGGTCTTCCCAAGGTTTCTCAAGGCATAGATGCAATTTGGGTCATTGTTGATAGATTGACCAAGTCTGCTCACTTCTTACCTATACGAGAAACTTATACACTTAAATGTCTTGCTCATATGTACATAAATGAGATTGTAAGACTGCATGGTATGCCAGTATCCATAGTTTCTGATCGAGACCCAAGATTCACTTCACGATTTTGGGTTAGTTTGCATAAAGCTATGGGCACAGATTTACGATTTAGCTCGACATATCATCCTCAGACGGACGGGCAGTCGGAGAGGACTATTCAAACTCTTGAAGATTTATTAAGACTATGTGTCCTTGACTTCAAGGGAAGTTGGGATAAGTTCTTACCCTTGGTGGAATTTTTCTACAAAAAAAAGTTATCAAGCAAGTATTGGCATGGCTCCATTTGAGGCGTTGTATGGAAGAAAGTGTCGTTCTCCAGTATGCTAGAATGAGGTGGGTGAAGCAACGTTGTTGGGACCAGAGTTTGTATGTATGACTACGGAAAAGATTCAAACGATCCGACAACGTATAAAAACCTCACAAGATCGACAAAAGAGTTATATCTTGATCTTCATCGAAAGGACGTGGAATTCGATATAGGAGATCATGTGTTGTTACGTGTTGCTCCATAGAAAGGAGTTACGAGATTTGGAAAGAGAGGAAAGCTCAATCCTCGATTCATCGGCCCATTTTTAATCCTCGATCGAGTAGGAACTGTGGCCTATAGACTCGCTTTATCGCCAAGTATGTCTCGTGTTCATAACATTTTTCACATATCCATGTTACGTAAATATGTGGAAGACCCGAACCGCATTATTGAGTTAGAATCGGACAAAATAGCTAAAGATTTGACGTATGAAGAGGTTCATGTTCAAATCTTGGATAAGAAGGAATATATTCTACCCTCCAAGGTTATACCTCAAGTCAAAGTTTTGTGGAGAAACCACGATGTTGAGGAAATGACTTGGGAGTTAGAATCTGAAATGAAATCAAGGTATCCTTACCTCTTCGACATACCAGGTACGAACCCTAATTTCGAGGGAAAAATTTCATAAGAAGGGGAGGTTGTAAGACCCCATCTTTTATGAATAAAGATGAATTTTTTATAAATATCATTTTTGAATATTATGGAATGAATTTGATATAATGTTATAGTTGTGGATAATATTTATAAATTTTGCAAAGTACGCAAGTTGTTATATAATATTCGATTGGTTAGGGAATATTCGCTTTAACAGAAATATTCAATGATAACAAAGACAATCATTGGGGGACCCCACAACGGGATTATTGTCGGATTGAGAAAACGACAAAAATACTTTATGAAAATAACGGCGGAAGTTTTACCGTTAACTTTTGAAACACCTGGTGTTAAAAGTACAGTAATATGCGTGGTTGCATAGTAGCACACAGTATTGATTATTGATGCTTACGTGAGAAGTCACTCAGTTTTCTTCAATTATTGTTACAATAATTGCTGCATAGTATCTCACGTTATTTGATTCAATTATTGTCAATATTTTATAATCAATAATTGAGATCACAAAGTTATTAATATTATTATTTACAATATTAACGATGTCTAGAAGTTCTGTCAAGGAGAGGATTGGTCACCTAATTGCATGTCAATGGGGAGAAATCCTTATTGAAAAGCCCCCTCTTTCCTGGGAGTGACCTGGTCGATTAATATTGTGAATTATAATTGTGACAACCCTAAAATAGGTCCATTCCATCCAACCTATTCTGAGTCGCCAAATACATGGTACAGAAAATAACTATAACTTTATTACAACAATTGTCGTGCAAAATATAACAACACATGCTGTGAGTTTGGATACAAATATATACCAACTGTGACTCTTGTCCCAACCTTGGATAGCACGTCACAATGACACCTTGCATAAAGGTATAGTCAAAAACTGTTTTAGAAATTAGAATCTTTGGAAAGTGCTCAAGGAAACCTTCGTACATGGGAGGCCATGCTTCTAGGTTATGATAGATGTCATATGGCCACAGAATTATCCTTGGTTAACCCAATAGACCCCAAAGAAAAATGAGAAAAGTACTATCATATTCCTCCCAATGGTGAGTCTTCTCTTGACATATCATTATCTCCACTGTCTCTAATTGAGAATTATACTTCAAACAAACACCTAGATTATATAGGTAGTGCTCGTAAATATACTCAGCAAGTGGATGAGCACAACCCTGTCTTATGATGACACGAGGTTGTATGTCATTAGACATCTTTTATGATAGTGGCAACACACCCTTCCAACGTTGGGTTCGCATCACCCTAGTTGATTCACCAAATATAACTACTAAATGATGGCCACCGTTCTATTCCCCTGTTACCCTCGCTCGACCCAGCTATACTCTTATTACCTGAAAGGAATAGTGAAACAAAAGGGTGAGCACAACTAGCCAAGTAAAGAATATCATGACTAAAGATAATTAAATTATCAATAGCCTTCATCAATAATAAATCAGAGATTTAGAACATATGGTAGATGATAAAAATTTCAACCATAGTTGCAGCGGAACGAGCAATCCATTAGAAGAGTCAAATAGACCATAAAGTCTATTATCTTCTCTATGTTAAAAATCCACTAACAATGTTTTATCCTTGTAACATCAATAAACAGTTCTGGTCCACAATCATATGAATAACTCATAATCATAATTGTGATTCTAAATTTCTCTTTGCATCCAGGACGAAGATAATTTTCATCACATGTCTTTACCTGAAACATCAAAGATCATGGTTATACCAAATCACAGCACCTGTTCATATTCATACTAATAAATTCATCTTTGCACTACGACCAAAGATATTCGTCAACAGTTCATCTTTGCACTACTGACCAAAGATATTCAACAACATGTCATCTTTGCACTACGAGCCAAAGATATTCATCAACAATTCATCTTTGCACTACAGGCCAAAGATATTCCTCAACAGTTTATATTTGCACTCTGAGGCCAAAATATATTCATCAACACTTCATATTTTACTCACAGGGCCAAATATACTAATATCTCAAAGAAATATATAATCATTTCAGAATTTATATAAACAATAATTATAACTATGTTGATCATTTCACCTTTGCACTTAAGCTAAAGATATTCAATTATAAATTCAATTGTCATGATCATACCAGTCAACAATTCAACTATGCACTACTGGCCAAAGAGAACCCATAGTCATGATCATACCAAAAATCTACCCATCTTTACACTCAAGTCAAAGGGAAATATCATCATTAAGGTTATAAAAATGTTATATATAATAGTAAAATCAATATAATCAAAACATCTAGATTTAATCTCAAGAGTAATATTCATAAATCAACTAAAATTTGGTTAGAAAAAGAAACCAATTTTGTCATGAATAGTAACTCATGAATAGTAACCCATGAATAATAACTTCGTGAATAGTAACTCATAAATAGTAAACCCGACACAAAAAGGTAAAAATTCCACAATAAATTTCACACCAATATTTTGGTATAATGATATTGAAATAACATTTCTTAAACTTATAAATAATTTATTTTAATTGTTTACACTTTACTAAATAATGCATTTAATCATCCTAAAATTCCAAACTCATAAGATTTCATCACCAATAACTAAAACCCTCATAAAAAATCTGCATATACCTCATATAGGATTCTCAAGCCATAAAATCCTATTTTCTAATTTTCTTACTTCACATAACATATTTAATTCATTTACTCATAACTAGTCCATTTTCATAAAAAAATACCAAATCAGTCCCAAAAATATTTCCTTTCTGGGATTTAGCAGAATATAGTCCCATATTGAACATATATTTTTTTTGAAATTTTTAAAATTCATTTACTATTTTTCATATGGCCAAAATAGCCGAATATTTAGACATTTATCATAAATTATACTTTTATCCAAAGATTCCAAAATTTACAGAGTATACTTCTGTTATATACATGTACTCCCAATAAAAATTTTACCAATTTTGGAGTTAACCACAAGGAGTTATAAGGGTTTACTTTTAAAATAGTCTTTTGCCATAAAATTCATAACTCTTAATCTATACATACAAAAATTGCCATTTTTGGACACAATCTAGAAAGCTCATCAAATTATCATTTCAAATTTTTCCAAAATTTTTGAGGGTCGAAAAAATTACGAAACTGAAAAACATAATAACCCTTAAAATCCCTTACTATCCCTTACCTCAAAAGACCAGCACTTCTGACTGGATATCGGATATGACGCTAAAGGAAACTTGAACTGATGAATATCAACTCACCAAGTATCTAAATACTCATAAAATACACTACATAATCTAGAGAGAAAAAGAGAGAAAACTTGTGAATTCTGGTGTGATTTTCAATTCTAACTAAGCACCCTATTTATAGGAAAATGCTTAGAAACATGCAGAAGACTAACTCACTACGATGGCTTTACTGCTACTATTCCACCCACCAAAAATCAGCCATCTTCCGACAACAACAACCAAAAGTGGGGCTCACCCTTTTCTAGAATTTTCCACCAAAATCATTTATAAACCTAATTTCCGAATCAGTCACCTCTTAAAATTCATAACAAATCATTCGTTCATTTTTAACGGTTCAAAATTTGTGAATATATACTCAACTCATATATGTATAACATATCCAAAAATCACAATGATCCAACGGTCAGATTAAAAATTATAACTCACACATAAAGTCAGTAAAAACACTTTGATTTGATCTTTTAATACCTCCAATCCAAAAAAATCTTCGATAAAATACCTCAACATTAATTCCTTCATTTATAACCACATAAATAAATCCATCATTTATATCCACATCAAATAAATATTTCCTTATCATATGAATCAATAATTAATTATTCACAAATAATATTACAGAATCACATTTATGCCAACCAGGCTATTCCCAGGAAAGAGGAGGCTTTCCGATAAGGATTTCTCCTCACTGGCGCGCAATTAGGTGACCAAACCTCTCCTTGACAGAACTTTCTAAACATTGCCAATAATGCTATCTAATAATATTATTCTAATAATATGAATTATTGATCTGATAATGGGAAATACTGTGCAGTGACAATTATTGAACAACAATAATATAAAATTTCAACGTAGCAATTATTAAATCAATAAAATAAACTATTGAACAGTAATTACTGTAATAATTATTGAGTAGTGTCTTCTTACGTAAGAATCAATAATTCAAAATACTTTATGCAATACTGTGTAGTATCGCTTGTCAACGCCAGACGTATTACTTTACTTTACCCAACGGGTATTCCAACTATGTTAACTTGATACTTGATTACGCCGTTATTTGTAAAAAACTCAAATTTGTCTTTTTTTTCATCCGACAGTTATTCTGTTATGGGGCCCACAAATGGCTCCGCCGTCGTACGAATATTTCCCGACAGAGAGAATATTCCACGACCAAACGAATATTCCCCGACAACAATGAATATTTTATAACCACTTGCCTATTTTGAAAAAAATTCATATATCACCCTTAACTTTAACTTTTTATCAATTTAACCATTTACTGAATCGTAATTATAAGAAAAATTAAATACTTTTATTTCATAAAATTCGGGGTCTTACAATCTCCCCTCCTTATGAAATTTCGTCCTCGAAATTTACGTACCTGGTATTTCGAAGAGTTGAGAATACCTTGCTTTCATTTCAGATTCTATCTCCCAGATTATTATGATTCCTCCATTGCTCATCTCCCTTGATAACTTCATTTGGGTTCCTCATTTGTTGGGAAGTTATAACGACCGCTCCACCTTGAACTACTCGGCTTTGACTTGTCTGGGGCAGCATTTGGCGTCATCACTACCGTTGGAATATACTTTTCTATAGGACATATTCCTCCCTCAAATGCCTCATCGTACTCTTGATTCATGATCCGAATCATCAATCTTCGATCCATATCGAATTCAGGTTGACCGCTATATACAAGGTAATTCAAAACTCGATGTTGGGTTCTCCCAATTACTTTCCAAAAAGAGAAATCCATATCATCTATTTTAGCCTTCTTAGATCGGACATCTCTTTCCACAATATCCACGTGTCGTGCGGCTTTTGCCCATGCATTACTTATTCTCACTCGTTCAGTTTTTTCTTCTTTCAGCTCAGATTCCATCTTTATCATCTTATACTCGCGCGAAGAATGCTTCGCTCAAAGCATCACATATCGGGTAACACAAGCTTGAATTGTTGCATCCTTTTGCTCCACAACCGCCTGCCGTTCTTCAGCTTGCTCTTCTAACTCATGTATACGATTTTGCAATTCTACATTTTGATAATATAATACCTCTAATAAATTTTCCTCAGGTACCTCTTCTTCCTCACTCTCAGCTATTACCTCTGCGACCTTCTCGGGTGAAACTATCAATTCTTCACTCACCACATGGATTTCTCTAATTCCTTCTTCGCTTGACATCACATTATCCTGGTTGGAAATTAGAGGTATCCCCATGGTCTCATTCACTCCATTGTTAACATTCGTTGCTGCCATAAAATAAGGATTAATTTAAACAAATTAACATATCACATAATATCCCGATATTATGACTGACCAACAAATAAGCTTAGGTAGGACACACTAGCGAAGGATTTACTCATCTCTCCCCTCCTAGTTATATTCCCCATTCTCCGCCAGAGACCATATCCCTAAGCTCTAATACCAACTATGACAACCCCAAAATAGGTCCATTCCATCCAACCTATTCTGAGTCGCCAAATACATGGTACAGAAAACAACTATAACTTTATTACAACAATTGTCGTGTAAAATATAACAACCCATATGCTGTGAGTTTGGATACAAATATATACCAACTGTGACTCTTGTCCCAACCTTGGATAGCACGTCACAATGACACCTTACATAAAGGTATAGTCAAAAACTGTTTTACAAATTAGAATCTTTGGGAAGTGCTCAAGGAAACCTTTGTACATGGGAGGCCATGCTTGTAGGTTATGATAGATATCATATGGCCACAGAATTATCCTTGGTTGACCCAATAGACCCCAAAGAAAAATGAGAAGATTACTATCATATACCTCCCAATGGTGAGTCTTCTCTTGACATATCATTATCTCCACTGTCTCTAATTGAGAATTATACTTCAAACAAACACTCAGATTATATAGGTAGTGCTCATAAATATACTCAGCAAGTGGATGAGCACAACCCTGTCTTATGATGACACGAGGTTGTATGTCATTAGACATCTTGTATGATAGTGGCAACACACCCTTCCAACGTTGGGTTCACATCACCCTAGTTGATTCACCAAATATAACTACTAAATGATGACCACCGCTTCTATTCCCTGTTACCCCAAACTCACCCGACTACACTCTTATTACACGAAAGGAATTGTGAAATGAAGGGTGAGCACAACTAGCCCAAGAAAGAATATCATGACTAAAGATAATTAAATTATCAATAGCCTTCATCAATAATAAATCGTAGATTTAGAACATATGGTAGATGATAAAAATTTCAACCATAGTTAACGAAATAGAACGAAGCAATCCATTAAAAGAGTCAAATAGACCATAAAGTCTATTATCTTCTCTATGTTAAAAATCCACCAACAATGTTTTATCCCTGTAACATCAATCAACAGTTCTGGTCCACAATCATATGAATAACTTATAATCATAATTGTTATTCTAAATTTCTCTTCGCGTCTAGGACGAAGATAATTTTCATCACATGTCTTTACCTAAAACATCAAAGATCATGGTTATACCAAATCACAGTTCCTGTTCATAATCATACTATTAAATTCATCTTTGCACTACGACCAAAGATATTCGTCAACAGTTCATCTTTGCACTACTGGCCAAAGATATTCAACAACATGTCATCTTTGCACTACGGGCCAAAGATATTCATCAACAAATCATCTTTGCACTACAGGCCATAAATATTCCTCAACAGTTCATATTTGCACTACGTTCCAAATATATTCATCAATAGTTCATATTTGCACTACAGGCCAAATATACTAATATCTCAAAGAAATATATAATCATTTCAGAATTTATATAAACAATAATTATAACCATGTTGATCATTTAACCTTTGCACTTAAGCTAAAGATATTCAATTATAAATTCAATGGTCATGATCATACCTGTCAACAATTCAACTTTGCACTACTGGCCAAAGAGAACCCATAGTCATGATCATACCAAAAATCTACCCATCTTTACACTCAAGTTAAAGGGAAATATCATCATTCAGGTTATAAAAATGTTATATATAATAGTAAAATCAATATAATCAAAACATCTAGATTTAATCTCAAGAGTAATATTCATAAATCAACTATAATTTGGTTAGAAAAAGAAACTAATTTTGTCGTGAATAGTAACCCATGAATAGTAACTTCATGAATAGTAACTCATGAAAAGTAAACCCGACACAAAAAGGTAGAAATTCTACAATAAAATCCATACCAATATTTCGGTATAATGATATTGAAATAACATTTCTTAAACTTTGTAACGCCCCGAGAAAATCGGATTTTTGAGAATTAAATTTTTATTTTTATTAAATGAATTTATTTAATTATTTATGGAGCAAGCTAATCGAACGTCGTTTTCTGACCTATAAATGTTAGAATGTCGTAGGATTTTGGCTACATGGTAGAATTAAAGTGTTTGAATTTTCAAGACAAAAATAAAAGCTTTCCGAAATTTTTTTCGAAAAATACTATTCACGCATTTCTGCTCGGGAATAATTTTTGAACTTCCGAAAAATAGTTAATGATAGAATATTGAGGTGAGATAGAATATCCAATAATATTTCAGTTATGGAAAACGTAATATTTCGCCTGTGGACTTAAAAATCTAACGTTTAAGGAAAATGATTTACGAGAAGGAAATGTAATGCGATTAATGAATTAAGCGATGATCGTATACTACGTAAGTATTATACGAAGTAATGATTACGAGTATGATACGAGGTATTATACGAGTATGTATGAATAATGGTATGTCGTACATGTTAAATTAGTATACGAGTTAGAATACGAGAATTATACATATAATATATGTTATAAGGCTTTAAGCCAAAAGAAAGGATTTCTTAGGAATGGTTAAGTATTATGTGAGCCCAAGTATTGGATGGTTAAGTCCAACGTGAGTTTATTAATGCAAGCCCAAGTGTTTGTTTAATTGCAAGCCCAATGTATAAGTTAAGTTAGTTAAGCGAATTATGCTAGAAGCCCAAATGATTAAGTAAGCTAATTAAACCTAAGCCCAAGTAAGTATCCAATGGGTAAGAACCATGGAGCAACCCATGGATGATCCAAGGTGATGAACAAGCAAACTTAGAGGCTAAGTAAGTGTGGTGAGAACACAAAGTGCTTAAGTGATGAACAAGTAGACTTAATGACGCAGATAACTTAATGGCTAAGATAAGTGGTGAGCAAGTGTTGTGATGGCCAAGTAAAAGTTGTGGAGGGCAAGTTAACTTAAGAGCTAGGTAATGAATAGTAGGGAGGTGGGATGGCTTATTGACCATTGTGCCCTCATCTAGGATTGCCTATAAATAACAAGCTTGCCTTTCATTTGTTGGTTGTTTATTTCCTCAAACTCCTTATACATTATAAGTTGGGAGCTTATTTACTTGAGAGAATAAGCACATATAAAGCTAGACTTCCTTTGTTAGATTTTCCCCCAATAACTTATAGCATATTGGTTTGAGAGTAAAAGCAAGGAAAGATAGAAGTTAACATTTGTTAGGTATTCAAGAAGTAAGAAGAAGATTGAGGATAAAAAAGTGTTATTCAAGGAGTAAGTATTCTTAAACCATGATTCTCTTTCTCTTCCATTGTTAGAGAAGGGGGTATTGGTAGAACTAGCATGCTAAGGAATGATAAATCAAACGCTTAAGTCTTAATAAGCCGTATACGTAATGAATAAGAAATCCAAACCAAGAATAAGTTATGAATTCATAAGGAACTTATATGAACTTTTCATATGTTCTCTTAAAAAGATGGTGTGATAATAAGAAGCAAGGATGGTGGTTAAAAGATTGAAGCCATAGGAAATCATGAGAAAAGAAGTCATAAGTTATGAGAAATTAAAATATAAGTAATTGATATTTTCATAAGTTATAAAATAATCAAGAATAGGTAATAACTTACCATGAATATAAGTTAACGAAGCATGTATGTCAAGATGATAGTATAATGGATTGAATCCAAGTGAAATGGTTTAAAAATCATAAGTAACGAGGTTTCATCGGAATTCACACGATTAGACGACGATCGTCGAATTCGTGAAATTCTCGGAATGGAAGTCGAATTTTGATATTGAGCTTGGAAACATTGGTTTTCAATGGAGACAAGTGTTATTTGGCATTATAGAGTTGCGGACTCGAAAATGGTCGGATTCTGACTTAGAACGAAGAAACGAGCATTGAACGTTCATGAACGTTTATAGTTTTCGTTAAAAATGGACTATTAGGTGAATTTTTAGCAAACGAAGTCGAACAGATAATATTCTTGCATGAACGCATAGAGTACGTAATTTGTGAACCGTAGGCTCTTGAATGAGCCAATTCAGACTTATAACGAAGAAGTTACGAGTCCGGGAATCTCGCAAAGTTGAAAATATGTCAAAACTATCTGTGGCTAAGAGTCTGCGCCGCGGCGCGACTCCAAGCTTAAATGACCGGCGCCGCAGCGCCAAAGTGAGCTTTAGACCCTGCAAACTCGCGCCGCAGCACGATAGTTAACAAAGGGACTCGCGTAGCGCCGAGTCCAGTCTCCAAGCCCTAATGGGCGACGCCACAGCGCGACACAACAAAGGATCACCGGTGTCGCAGCGCCAGTCTTAAAAGCTAGACAATAAAGAAATGTTTACAAATAGAAGATGAAGGGAAATTGTTGAGTAACGAACTAATGAACTTAATTAAACATTAACAAGTCATAATTGAACCCCAAGTATGATCACTTAGGGTTAAAAGAAAGTCAGTTGAAGATAAACGCAAATGATATTCAATGTTAATACTTCACCAATGACGATCGAGTTTCGATTAATAATGTACGGACGTTAGCAAGACGTGAGGAAGGATAATTAACTCGAACCGAGTTGTATTAATGAAATAATTTCACTTAAGTATAAGAGAACGAAGTTAGTAAGAATAATGTAAAAGAACGATGGAAAGCCGGAACCAATAAATAACAAATCTAATACGGGATTAGATTGAGAAGAAGGGTAAGATTATTTAGGAACTAAGTATGTTCATTCATGACCTAATGTGGTATGTTATGTGCTTATGTGTTGCAGAAACTATAAAGGCTCAAAGGAAACGTGATTGTGTACTATAGCGAATGACAAGGCAAGTTTTTCTTAAACGCTTGTCTAACCTTCGTGTTAGCCAGGGTTTTCAAATGATTCAAGTTATGAAATGCATGTATGGTTTTAAAGAAAGAGTCGATGCCGTTTTAGCTCGGCTAGACTAATCTTGATAGAGTGATTGATTTATTTACAAGTCTTTCAATATAGAATTGCTAACGCTATCCTATGCCAACACTTTGGTACGGATTCAAGGTAAGCCTGAATATGTATAAACAAATGTATTTTCATCGAGTATTCGATGGGCACGTGAGGTTGCCACAACTTAAACGTACACACGTTTAATGGATGTATTGTTGATCAACATAGGGTACTATAGACTGATCACCTAAATGTACTCATAAGCTATGCCGGACTTTCGGACTTCGTGCCGGGTTGTCCTTTTCAAAGAAACTATAAGACGTTCACGTCTTGAACTAGAATTGATGATTCATGAAATATTGTTAATGAAAAACGTTTTAAGGAAAAAGGAAAGCTATTTTGAATTATTGATAGTACTTCGTAACTATCATCCAGTTATTGAAGATATATGATTCCTATGTTTCAAGCATGCTTTTAAAATGAAATTGTTATACTTGTTGAGCTTGTTATGCTCATTCTTGCTTGAACCATATGAATGCAGCCTAGATGATATGACCGAAGGATTCTACAAGGATAAAGAGAAGGCTAAAGTGAACGTGTAGATTACCTATGTAATAGTATAGGTTTGTAATGATAATATTTGATATTATGACATGAACAAATGTAACGGTTATAAAGAACCTGGGGAATAGTAGTATTGTTTTGGAATATATATAAGACATATTCGTTCTTTTGAGGCATGTCAATTAAATGATTGTGTGAACTGTAGCACCGTGGAGCACCATATGTCGGGTTGAAAGAGACCCGGATTTAGGGGCATCACAATAAACAATTTATTTTAATTGTTTACACATTACTAAATAATGCATTTAATCATCCTAAAATTCCAAACTCATAAGATTTCATCACCAATAACCAAAACCCTCATCAAAAATCTTTATATACCTCATGTGACGCCCCCAAAATAGGTATACACAACACCCATTCTGAGTCGCCAAATACATGGTACAAGAAGCAAACTACAACTTCAATAATACAAATGTCGTGTGAAATACGACAATATATCTTGAAGAGTTTAAATATAATATTGTCTTCTAGACAATATCCACACGCAAATAAATCCCCATCATAATTATTGATTCATTATTTTACAAAATGGTGAGGACTACTAAACAACTCTCTCTAGAACCTTCATTCCATACCCCGACTAGTACTTCGCTACATTCTCGCCTCCCGAGAAAGAAAAATGGAACAACAAGGAAAAGGGTGAGCTCAACTAGCCCAAAGAAAGAATATTATGACTAAGATAATATACAACAAATTATCGTTAGTCTTCAACAGGAAAAATTTGATAGAATACAATAGACAACACGTTTTAGGATCAATATTCGCAGTGAAATAATAATTCATGTAGAAGAGTTACGTAGAGAATGAAATCTACTATAATCTATGAATTTAACGATCCATCATCAATATTTTATCCTGTAACATCAATCAATATACATCCGAATCAAATATTCATCTTTTGCACTACAAAAGCCAAAGATATTCATCATTAATCATGTTCATTTAAACACTGTTCATCTTTGCACTTTTCAGGCCAAAGATATTAATCAATCGGTCATGTTCATCTCAACACTGCTCATCTCTTTACACTCTGTGCCAAAGATATTCTTCAGAAATCATTCATCTTTGCACTTCTGGGCCAAAGATATTCAATAATATCATCATTTAAGACCGAGGATGATGAAAATATTTTTAAAGAAACGAATCCAAAGGAAACAAAATGACAAGGATTAAGGATTAAGGATTAGTACTTGGTTTTATCCACGCCCAAAAATACCTCAAAAATAATCATAGTGGTGTAAAATTCAAGAATGATCAAAACATGGATACAATCGAGTTAGTATCCGTAATAGATATTTTGGACAAAAAGAAGAAATTTTATTTTTCTATTGAATAGTGCCGTATCGTGAATAGTCTTCAGATCGTGAATAGTGCCGATATATCGTGAATAGTAACTCAGACACCAAAAGATAGAAATTCCACAAAAAACATCTTCACGCTTCATGAATAGTACTTTCGTGAATAGTAACTCGTGAATAGTAACTCTGAATAGTAACTCGTGAATAGTAACTCATGAATAGTAACCCATGAATAGTAACCCCATATGAAAAAGTTCCAAATTTGATAAAACTTCAGATCAACATTTCAAAGATAATGATATTGAAGAAATAATATCATTACAAAAAATAATATCCCTTACCTCGAAAGATCAAGATTCTAAATAAAACACTTTGGATATAGGCTATGACTTGGACTTGCACCGTATAGCAATACTCAAAGTATACTCAAAATACTCACAAGAATACGCTCGATAATATAGAGAGAGAAAACTTCAGTTTCTGGTGTGATTTTCAATTCTAACCTAAGCACCCTATTTATAGGAAATTGCTTAGAACACCAAAGCAGAAAATTTAATAAATTAATATATATATATATATATCAAATTCATACGCCAACCTTAGAATTCAGATCCTAGCATTTCCCACATGCCACCTTCTAGAAAGAAATGATAAAAAACGTTTTTCATAAAATAAATAATTAAAACTTACAAAAATTAATTATTTCGGAGCTTCAGAACTTCAATAATTCATAATAAATAGCCCTTTCATCAGAAAATTCGAATCTCACAAGTTTTTATAGGAAATTCAATTCTCTACAACTTTGCAGAAGAAAGTTTTTCCAAATTCCAAATAGAAATTGACCAAAATCCACAAACGGGCGATTTTACAGGCTATAATCAAATTTCAGTCAATAAATGGGGTCCACCGACATGTTTAACATGTTTTAAACATTTATTGCAACAAAAATACTCTTCCTCCTCGTATACTCATATATCCCACATTCGTTTGTAAAATATCACCAAGTAATATATTATTAAAATAATATATTTAAATGAATTATTTTATCGTAAAAAGATAAAATATTAATTTTCAACAATTGTCATTTTAAAATTTTCTCCATCTATATCCACATAAAATCAATATTTTCCTCATCATATAAATCAATAATTAATTATTCACAAATAATATTACGAAATCACAATATTGACAACCAGGCGTTCCAGAGAAGGGGCTTTCAATAAGAATTTCTTCTTCTTGGTAGCGCAATTAGGTGACCAAACCTCTCCTTAGATGTAACTTTCTAGACATTGCCAATAATGTTATCTAATAATATTATTCAGATAATATGAATTATTGCTTCGATAATGAAAGATCTTAAATGACCATTATTGAAACAACAAAGAATATAAAATATCAACGCACAGAATTATTAACTCAATAAAATAATCGAGCGATAATTATCGTAACCATTATTGAGTAGTGCCTTCTTCACGTAAGAATCAATAATTGGTGCAATACCAAGTGCTACTTGCTCAACAACGCGTATTAGTGTGTTTTAACCACCGGTATTCCAACAAAGATAATTGGTAATAACTACGCCGTTATTTAAAAAACAACTTATATTTGTCGCTTTCTTCATCCAATCGCTTTCACATTATGGGGCCACACACGGTCAACTGTAGTCAATATTTAATATTCCCGACATGCATTTAATATTCCACGACCAAACGAATATTCCCAGACAACAATGAATATTTTATAACCACTTGCTTATTTTGAAATATTTGCATATTTAACCCTTAACTATCCACATTAATCAAATCAACCCTTACTATTTCAAAATAATAAATAAAGGAAATTCCTTTTTATTTAAAAAATTTCGTGGTCTTACAACCTCCCTCCTTATGAAATTTCGTCCTCGAATTGACGTGACGATACTGTGTTTTGAAAAGGTGAGGATACCTCGCTTTCATTTCCGCTTTCCAACTCCCGTGTCATTTCCTCTATAGCATGATTCCTCCACAAAACTTTAACTTGTGGTATAACCTTTCTTGCGTAGGACATGCTCCTTCCTATCCAAAATCTTGACAAGTACCTCCTCATACGTTAAGTCTTGGCTATCTCGTCCTGGTTTCTAACTCTATAACGTGGTTCGGGTCTTTCACATATTTACTGAAGTACGAGATATGTGAAACACATTATGAACACGAGACATACTCGGAGGTAACGCAAGTCTATAGGCTACATTTCCTACTCGGTCAAGAATTTGAAATGGACCGATAAATCGTGGATTGAGCTTTCCTCTCTTCCCAAATCTTGTAACTCCCTTCCATGGAGCAACTCGCAACAATACATGATCCCCTACATTAAATTCCACGTCCTTTCGATGAAGATCCGCATAACTCTTTTGTCGATCTTGTGCCATTTGTATACGTTGTCGAATCATTTGGATCTTTTCGGTAGTCATACGTACTAACTTGGGTCCCAACAATGTTGCTTCACCCACCTCATCCAAACATATTGGAGAACGACATTTTCGTCCATATAATGCTTCGAAAGGAACCATGCCTATATTTGTTTAATAACTATTGTTGTATGAGGATTCCACCAATGGCAAGTACTTATCCCAACTTCCTTTGAAATCTAGGACACAGAGTTTTAATATATCTTCAAGAGTTTGAGTAGTCCTTTCTGATTGCCCATCCGTTTGAGGATGGTATGCCCAAATCAATCAGAAATTGCGCCCATAGCTTTCTACAAACTAACCCAAAATCATGAAGTGAATCTTGGGTCACGATCCGAAACTATGGATACAGGCATGCCATGCAACCTCACAATCTCATTCACGTACATACTAGCAAGACGTTCAAGGGAATAAGTCTCTCGTATCGGTAAGAAATGAGCAGACTTGGTTAATCTATCAACAATAACCCAAATAGCATTGATGCCTTGAGAAACCGCAAGAAGACCCGTAATGAAATCCATAGTAATGTGTTCCCACTTCCATTCCGGAATCTCAAGTGGTTGCAACGGACCCTTAGGTACAAGATGCTCCGCCTTTACACGTTGGCAACTTAAACACATCGAGATAAACTTTGCAATCTCTCTCTCATATTGTTCCACCAAAATGTATGTCAAGATCACGATACATTTAGTACTTCCGTGATGGATTGCAAATGGCGTGTTGTGTGCCTCCATCATAATCTTGTACTTCAAATCGTAGTCGTTAGGAACACAAAGTCTAGAGTGGACTCAAGTATTCCTTCTTCATCAATTCTCGCTTCCTAATAGCTCCTTCTTGTACTTTTCTTCATACGCGCCATTCAAGCCTGGTGGCTTGAGCAATCTTAACTTTTTCTATTAAAGTTGGCTCTATGCGTATACTTGACATCATCGCACTCGTTCCCGCATATGATCTTCTACTCATCGCGTCAGCTACCACGTTCGCTTTTCCAGGATGGCATGATCAGAACATGTGCTAAAATGAGTCTCCTCTTAAGTTCTTCGAAGCTCTTCCCACATTCCTTGCTCCATTCGAATTTTGTATCTCTACGAGTCAGCTG
Organism: Panax quinquefolius; assembly: GCA_020205615.1. Classification (NCBI taxonomy): domain Eukaryota; kingdom Viridiplantae; phylum Streptophyta; class Magnoliopsida; order Apiales; family Araliaceae; genus Panax; species Panax quinquefolius. Next base: position 103,950,295 of record CM035167.1, read on the forward strand.
CGTTAATGGAATAGCGATTCGAGAATATCCTTCAACGAATCTCCGATAATAACCAACTAAGCCTAGAAAGCTACGTATTTCGATTCTCGACTTAGGTTGCTCTCAATCGTGACTCATATCCCAATCTTGGATAAGACGTCACAATGACACCTATCGCTTTACTATCGCATCGAATATGACGTCCCCTACAGAGAGTCTGGCTTAGGTGAATTCCACAAAGGAAGTCACAAAATAAAGGCTCAGGTACCAAATTCTATAGTTGAATTTTTAACTCCTCAAGTTCAATAGAGCCATTCGATATGAGATTTTAGAAATGAGTTTTGTACCGGGTTCAAAGTCGATACAAAATTTAATATCGAACTTTGGGAGTAAGCCAAGAAATTCTTCGTAAAATACGTCGGAAAAATCAATAACAACAGAATATTATTCAAATCGACGTGTCTTTATTCAAATCCATAACATGGACTAAGAAAATTTGACATCCGTAATAAACGAATGACTTCATGGCTTGATATGAAAATGTTTGACTACAATGGTTTGATTGCTTGAATTCAATAACAAAGTTGCTTAGGAATATGAAAACTAACAACCTTACAAAAGCAATCAATTTGGCATGATGAGTAGTTAACCTTAAAATCACATCAAAAGCAAATATCTCTATAGAAATAAGGTTAACAGTAATGTGATAGTGCCAACTTGAATCAAGCAAGATTTTTAAACAACGGATGTAATGAAAGTTTCTCCTAATGGAGTCTCCACAGATAGGTCAAAGTTTAATTTCTCCGTAGTCAAGTTCAAACGTTGAGCGCAAGTAAGAGAGATAAAGAATGGGTAGAACCAATATCTAGTAAGGTATATACTTCGCAAGAATTTATAATTAACTAACCTGCTAACTTCGTTCGGGTTCCTCGATTTTGACCAATCACAACAAACGCTTCTTCCTTAATCGTTGACTTTGACTTTTCTGGGACATTCTTTTGAGTCACCGTCCCATTGAACTAGGTTTTCGATATCGTATAATCTCGAGCGATATGTCCTTCTTTTCCACAATTATAGCATACCTTGAACTGCTGTGGGCGCTTTGACCGATATGTCCCTCTTTTCCGCATTTGTAGCATATGACCGGTGGTCGTTCTCCTCCCTTAAAACTAGTTGCTCTTCAGGCGCTGACGTCTTCACATGGTCGTTGTTGAATCTCCTCTTTTTAAAATCTCCTCCCGACTCGCTTCTTCTATTTTCATGGCCACGATTACCACCGAGTGGTTACCGCTTTGTCTCAGTATTCTTCTTTCTCCGCCGGTTATCGTTATTCGATGATCGCTATCTTCTAGATGATCCTGGTTATGGTCCCTCGGTTGAACGTACTCGTTATCTCGCTCTAACAACTGAGCCCTGTTGATAACATCTGAATAGAGAGAAAATTTATGAGAAATGAGATACTGACGTATGTCGGGTTTCAAACCTCTCAGAAACATCCGCGTCATACGTTCCTCATTCTCCACCAAATGAGGTGCAAACTTGGATAACTCCGCGAACTTCACCTCGTCTTCGGGACACCGCCATGTTATTCTCGCTCTAGTCTAATAAACTCCACTTCCTTCATATGATTTAATACTTTCGTGGAAGTACTTGTCATTGAACTGCTTCAAACGTCTCCCACGATATCTTGAAAAGTGCGGTGGATGGGTACGCTTCACTGATTCCCACCGATGAATCACTTCGCCACGGAACATAAAGGTGGCGAATGGAACTTTCTGTTCTCTCGTGCATCCCAAGACATCGAATATCTTGGTAATTTGTTTGACCCACGCCTCCGCCTTTAATCGGATCCGGCTTTCCCAGCACTCGTGGTCCCAACTCTTTGAACCGCTTGGGCTGTGACCACCCGTGAATTGCTATCATTTCTCCTCAGTATTTTGAACACGAGTCTCCTCGTCGATTTTGCATGAATCGCAAAAAGCTTCTAAACATCCCTCGCTCATCATCTCGCTTTCGCAGGTTGTTGTTCACAGGAGGAACATTGCCACTGTTGACGCGTTCTCCTCGTTGGTAAGTCAGGCATCTCCACGGTCTCACTTACTCCACTGTTAATATTCTCAGTCGACATTCTCAAATACTGTCATAAAACAAGGGTTAATTAAGGAAATCAATATATCACATAATATCCCTATATACCCGACCAACTAACAAATAAGCTTAGGTAGGACACACTAGCGAAGGATTTACTCGCCTCTCCCCTCCTAGTTCTATTCCCCGATCTCCGCCAGAGATCATATCCCTAATCTCGATACCAACCGTGACGCCCCAAAATAGGTATACACAACACCCATTCTGAGTGCGCCAAATACATGGTACAAGAAGCAAACTACAACTTCAATAATACAAATGTCGTGTGAAATACGACAATATATATTAATGAGTTTAAATATAATATTGTCTTCTAGACAATATCCACACGCAAATAAATCCCCATCATAATTATTGATTCATTATTTTACAAAATGGTGAGGACTACTAAACAACTCTCTCTAGAACCTTCATTCCATACCCCGACTAGTACTCGCTACATTCTCGCCTCCCGAGAAGAAAAAAAATGGAACAAGGAAAAGGGTGAGCTCAACTAGCCCAAGAAAGAATATTATGACTAAGATAATATACAACAAATTATCGTTAGTCTTCAACAGGAAAATCTGATAGAATACAATGTAGAAACACGTTTCGAGATCAATATTCGCAATGCGGAAATAATAATTCATAGAAGAGTTACGTAGAGAATGAAATCTACTATAATCTATGAATTTAATAGGTCCATCATCAATATTTTATCCCCGTAACATCAATCAATATACATCCGAATCAAATATTCATCTTTGCACTACAGGGCCAAAGATATTCATCACCGGTCATGTTCATTTAAACACTGCTCATCTTTGCACTACAGCCAAAGATATTAATCAATCGATCATATTCATCTCAACACACATTTCATCTTTGCACTACAGTGCCAAAGATATTCTTCAGAAATCATTCATCTTTGCACTACAGGTGCCAAAGATATTCAATAATATCATCATTTAAGATCGAGGATGATGAAAAATATTTTTAAAGAAACGAATCCAAAGAAAACAAAATGACAATGATTAAGGATTAAGGATTCGTACTTGGTTTTATCCACGCCCAAAAATACCTCAAAAATAATCATAGTGGTGTAAAATTCAAGAATGATCAAAACATGGATACAATCGAGTTAGTATCCGAATAGATATTTTGACAAAAGAAGAAATTTTATTTTTTGGTGAATAGTGTCAGATATCGTGAATAGTAGTGTGATATCGTGAATAGTAACTCAACACCAAAAGATAGAAATTCCACAAAAACATCTTCACGCTTCATGAATAGTACTCGTGAATAGTAACTCGTGAATAAGAACTCATGAATAGTAACTCGTGAATAGTAACTCATGAATAGTAACCCATGAATAGTAACCCCACATGAAAAAGTTCCAAATTTGATAAAACTTCAGATCAACATTTCAAAGATAATGATATTGAAGAAATAATATCATTACAAAAAAATAATATCCCTTACCTCGAAAGATCAAGATTTAAATTTGAAACACCTGATATAAAGGCTATGACTTGGACTTGCACCATATAGCAATACTCAAAGTATACTCAAAATACTCACAAGAATACGCCGATAATATAGAGAGAAAACTTCAGTTTACGTGTGATTTTCAATTCTAACCTAAGCACTTCTATTTATAGGAAATTGCTTAGAACACCAAAAGCGAAAAATTTAATAAATTAATATATATATATATATATATATATATATATATCAAATTCATACGCCAACCTTAGAATTCAGATCCTAGCATTTCCCATGCCACCTTCTAGAAAGAAATGATAAAAAACGTTTTTCATAAAATAAATAATTAAAACTTACAAAAATTAATTATTTCGGAGCTTCAGAACTTCAATAATTCATAATAAATAGCCCTTTCATCAGAAAATTCGAATCTCGCAAGTTTTTATAGGAAATTCAATTCTCTACAACTTTGCGAAAGAAAGTTTTCCAAATTCCAAATAGAAATTGGCCAAGAAATCCACAAACCAAGCGATTTTACAAAGCTATAATCAAATTTCAATCGATAAATGGGGTCCACCGACATGTTTAACATGTTTTAAACATTTATTGCAACAAAAATACTCTTCCTCCTCGTATACTCATATATCCCACATTCGTTGTAAAAATATCACCGTTAATATATTATTAAAATAATATATTTAAATGAATTATTTTATCGTAAAAAGATAAAATATTAATTTTCAACAATTGTCATTTTAAAAATTTTCTCCATTTATATCCACATAAAATCAATATTTTCCTCATCATATAAATCAATAATTAATTATTCACAAATAATATTACGTAATCACAATATTGACAACCTGTGCGTTCAGGAAGAGGGGCTTTCAATAAGAATTTCTTCTTCTCATGGCGCCAATTAATTAGGTGACCAAACCTCTCCTTAGATAGAACTTTCTAGACATTGCCAATAATGTTATCTAATAATATTATTCGATAATATGAATTATTGCTTCGATAATGAAAGATACCGTGTAATGACCATTATCAAAACAATGAAGAATATAAAATATCAACGCAAAGAATTATTAACTCAATAAAATATCGAATAAGAATTATCAGTAACCATTATTGAGTAGTGCCTTCTTACGTAAGAATCAATAATTGGTGCAATACCAAGTGCTACTTGCTCAACAACGCCAGACAGTGTGTTTTAACCACCGGGTATTCCAACAAGATAATTGGTAATAACTACGCCTGTTATTTAAAAACAACTTATATTTGTGCTTTCTTCATCCAATCGCTTTCAAGTTATGGGGCCCACACATGGTCATTTTGGCATCCGCATTTAATATTCCCGACCGCATTTAATATTCCACGACACCAAACGAATATTCCCGAACAACAATGAATATTTTATAACCACTTGCTTATTTTGAAATATTTGCATATTTAACCCTTAACTATCCACATTAATCAAATCAACCCTTACTATTTCAAAATAAAAAATAAAGGAAATTCCTTTTTATTTAAAAAATTTCGGGGTCTTACACCTCATATAGGATTCTCAAGCCATAAAATCCTATTTTTCAATTTTCTTACTTCACATAACATATTTAATTCATTTACTCATAACTAGTCCATTTTCATGAAAAATACCAAATCAGTCCCAAAAATATTTCCTTTCTGGGATTTAGCAGAACATAGTCCCATATTGAACATATATTTTTCCCGAAATTTTTAAAATTCATTTACTATTTTTTATATGGCCAAAACAGCCGAATATTTAGACATTTATCATAAATTGTACTTTTATCCAAAAATTCTGAAATTTACAGAGTATACTTCTGTTATATACTAGTACTCCCAATAAAAATTTCACCAATTTTGGAGTTAACCACAAGGAGTTATAAGGGTTTACTTTTAAAATAGTCTTTTGCCATAAAATTCATAACTCTTAATCTATACATCCAAAAATCGCTATTTTTGGACACAATCTAGAAAACTCATCAAATTATCATTTCAAATTTTTCCAGAATTTTTGAGGGTCAGAAAAATTATGAAACGGAAAAACATAATAACCCTTAAAATCCCTTACTATCCCATACCTCAAAAGAGCAGCACTTCTGACTAGATATCGGATATGACGCTGAAAGAAACTTGCACTGATGAATATCAACTCACCAAGTATCTAAATACTCACAAAATACACTCGATAATCTAGAGAGAAAAAGAGAGAAAACTTATGAATTCTGGTGTGATTTTCAATTCTAACTAAGCACCCTATTTATAGGAAAATGCTTAGAACGCCATAGAAGACTAAACTGCTACCTGATGGCTTTACCTGTTACTATTCCACCCACCAAAAATCAGTCATCTTCCCCAACAACCAAAAGTGGGGCCCACCCATTTCTAGAATTTTCCACCAAAATCATTTATAAACCTAATTTCCGAATTAGTCACCTCTTAAAATTCATAACAAATCATTCGTTCATTTTTAACAGTTCAAAATTTGTGAACATATACTCAACTCATATATGTATAACATATCCAAAAATCACAACGATCCAACGGTCAGATTAAAAATTATAACTCACACAATAAAGTTGTAAAGAACATTGATTTGATCTTTTAATACCTCCAATCTGACAAAATACTGATAAAATACCTCAACATTAATTCCTTCATTTATAACCACATAAATAAATCCATCATTTATATCCACATCAAATAAATATTTCCTTATCATATGAATCAATAATTAATTATTCAGAAATAATATTACAGAATCACATTTATGACAACCAAGCTGTTCCCAGGAAAGAGGGGGCTTTCCGATAAGGATTTCTCTTTACTGGCGTGCAATTAGGTGACCAAACCTCTCCTTGACTGAACTTTCTAGACATTGCCAATAATGTTATCTAATAATATTATTCGAATAATATGAATTATTGATCTGATAATGGGAAATACTGTGCAGTGACAATTATTGAACAACAACGCGTAATTACTATTGAACAGTAATTACTGTAATAATTATTGAGTAGTGCCTTCTTACGTAAGAATCAATAATTCAAAAATACTGTGCAATACCGTGTGCTACTGTGCAACAATGCTTATTACTTTACTTTACCCACCGGGTATTCCAACAGTGTTAACGGTAACGATTACGTCGTTATTTGTAAAAAACTCAAATTTGTCTTTTTCTTCATCCGACGCTTATTACATTATGGGGCCCATAAATGGTCATACTGGCAAATATTTAATATTCCCCACACAAAGAATATTCCACGACCAAACGAATATTCCCGACAACAATGAATATTTTATAACCACTTCATGTATTTTGAAAAAAAAATCATAAATCACCCTTAACTTTAACTTTTATCAATTTAACCATTTACCTGAATCGTAATTATAAGAAAAATTAAATACTTTTATTTCATAAAATTCGGGGTCTTACAATAATAATGATGATAAATTTTGTTTTATTAGTATTATTAAAGTAATAAAATAGAAAAGCTTTTTATATAAAACATAATACTTTTATAAAGTTATTCGTTTAATTAGACTATAAATAGAATATATAATATTCTATTATGCATAGTGTTTTGCATAGTAAAAAATCTTTTTATATAAAATGTAATACTTTTATAAAGTTATTTGTTTTATTAGACAATAATTAGAATATATTATATTTTATTATGCATAGTGTTGCATAGTGCTTGCATAGTGTTTTCGTATAAGTAAAAAATTTTTTATATAAAATGTAATACTTTTATAAAGTTATTTATTTTATTAGATTTTAATTAAAATATATAAATATATATATATATATATATATAGAATATATTATATTTTATTGCATAGTGCAGCATAGTATCCTTTCTATTTTCCTATAAATAAGATGCTTAGTTAGAATTGAAAACCACACCAGAAGTTCAGAGAATTCTTCTATAATCTTGACCATATTTCTGATGCATGTCTTCGAGGACCTGATCGTAGTGTCATGTTAATTGGTAGAGACAACACTACGATTTCAAAGAGTGTTGATTGGATCTTCAATGTGGAACACCTTTTCCTTCTCTTGTGCAGTACTTCAACACTTCTGTTTGCCTCAACAATTCTCAGATACTGATGACTTGACTTCCTTGTTCTGGCCCCTTCTGAACAACAAGACACTTCAGATTTGTGGCGTGTCCAGCTCGCTTTTTCCTTGTGACCTCCCGTTCACTGATCATCAATGGACTGACCTAATGCTTAATCACTTTAGCCTTCTTCTTCAGAAGCTGTCTAGTATCTCTGTATGTACTTCATCAGTTATTTCTTCGTTTGGCAAGCACTATGATCCTGGATGCTTCCAAGATCGTTGTCTTCTGTCTGCTTGACAACTGCTGCACTTGCTGACTTTCCTTAGTCAGTTAGTGAAGTCTTCTTCTGATCTCCTTGTGGAAGACTTCACCTCGAATGGCTTCACAACTCAATCTTGATGCTGATTGGGTTGGTGCTTAGATCTTCTGTTAGCATATAAGCCATTCGTTGAGTGCTATCTCGTTACCTTCAGGTGGAAGACTACGGCCTTGAGGAAGTTCTCCTCGATACACTACGATCCTCTCCTCGTCTCTCTTGGCAGTCTACGAACTCCAAGACTACTATCTTGCAGACTACAATTCTGCCTTGATAGCTCTCGAGTTTCATTGACTCTCCTGACAGACAACAATTTACAGTGCGAAGGCTCGAATCGATCGAATGCTTTATCTATTACATCATTAGATCAACCTAACATGCTTGATATTTCTATTTTTATAGTCCATGTAGATCATTTCTTTTTAAAGACTTTACAAAGTTGTTTTGCTTATGTAGGATCAACCTAACACATTTGATCAATTCATTCTAAGTCCTTGTACATATGTTTCTATAATCTATCAAAGGACTTTATATCTTTTCTTAATGCAAGCATACTTGCACATTCATTCATATATATCATAATCAAATTATACGTAAATAAGAATAACATTCACATGCTTATTCCTGACAATCTCCACCTATTTGATTATGACAAAAATAATAAGTTCATATGTATGTTATGAATTAATCTTATATACAGTGAGCAGCTGTATTTCTAAAACAAATAATCATGAATGTCATTTATAATGATATGTCAATTTATACATTATGACATTTTACATCCTGGATCCATAACATACCTAACTAGTTAGAGATGTACCTCTTTGGCTCCATGTATGTTTCCAGGATGTCTGTTGATCAGCTATTCATCTGTTTGTTCTTCTTGCTCTTGATCCCCCTTGGATGATGATCTTCTGTCTTTGCTTTGCTCCCTTTCAGCTTCTTTCTGAACATGCTCCCCCTTAGACTCTACGATCATGTTATCATCATCTTTTGGCTCCCCCTCAGATGATGATTCTTTTTCTGTAGCTGCTGTCTTCTTCTTTGACTTCTTCTCTCCTTTCCTTCTGCCCTTCTTTGAGTGCCTCTTGCTCTTCCCCTTTCTATGCCTCTTTTTCTCCCCCTTTTTGTCATTAATTAGTTGGGAGAGATGCTCCATGTTGGACATAAGCTGCTCTATCAGGTAGGAGGAATTAGCAACTTCAAACTTGAGTTCATGTTGGCCTAGCTCAAGTTGCACTAAGAAAGACTTCTTCATGTCATCAATCTTGTTAGAGAGGGCTTGAATCTGCTCTTTATTGGCTTTCTGTGCTTGTAGAGCATCTGCCTTCTAATCATTCATGACTTTTAGACAGATGTTATCCCTCTCTTTAAGTTTGAGAGATACATCGGCCATACTAGCTTGAAGCTTGTTCTGGAATGAAATATCTCCTGCTGTCGTCAGATTTTATAACTCTTCAGTGAATAGAGATATTTTCTTACTTAGTTCATCAGAGTTTTTCATCAACTCCTTCTCCACAGATACTTGATTATCTGGTTGAGCAGCCTCCTGTCGAGCATTAGATTGAACTCTACGATCTGCATTCTTGGACATATTTTCAAAGGTGTTGAGAATCTGAAGAATCGTTGAGTTCCAATCGTTGGTTGAGGATGAAGGAATTTCTGTTAGTAGTGCTTGAGCAGATGGAGACTTCTTGTTTTGAACTTGAACACCATCACTAGTAGAGTGAACAGACTCTGTGATCATCTCCTTAATCATGATCCTTCTTCCTTCAGAGTCCACTCTACGATTGTAGGGGATATAGTGATTTCCAGCATGACGATAAACTTTGAAGGGGGGCTGGTTTGTGATCATCTTTGTAGAAAAACTCTTTACCCTTGGGAAGTTTTGTGACACCAGCTCCATACTTGGAAAGTGAGAGTAGCACCAGCTGAAGTAGCTTCCATCTCTTTCAGTATGGGCCTTTAGCCATAGCATCCATTGGAAGAACCATCTCATCAGCAAATCATCAGGATTATAGAGAATGATTGTGCAATCTAGCTCCATGTTATTCCAGTTTTTAGCTATATCAAAGGTAGGCAAGAGGAGCATTAGCGACGACACAGTCCGTCGGCAGTGACCTTTTTTTTTGTAGTGCACCTTGAGCTGCTCATCTCCATGATTCACCCATCTTTTTGGAGGTGTTTCTTGTGGTTCATTCGAGACTTCTACCACTATTCTCCTGGTGAATTTTGCTGGAGAGAGGATAGGCTAGAGTTCTGGCTCCTCTGATTCCTGATTATCAGAATTTGAATCATTCTCCATTTCTTCTTTTTCCGAGCATGAACCATCTTGATCATATCCAGCAGTGAATCCTTCTTGCTATATTTCATTTTCAGAACCTTCGTCAGCAAGATCTTCCTCTGATTCATCTTCTTCACCACTGGTTCCATTTTCAGCACTTTCATCATTTGATACAAACTCATCATCACTCAGTTCAATGACAGCATTGGAGTGATCACGTTTCTTCTTGGAAGCAAATTGAGCAAGTAGTCTGTAGCTCTTCCTTCTCCTTGGAGGTTCAGCTATGGGAGAGTCAGACTCTTCTTCTTCTTCCTCTTTAGACTCTGACTCCTCGGGTTCAACATATAAACTTCCTTGGGGTTCAGCACTGGCAGGGGCAGATCCTTCTTCTTTGGACTCATCACCTTTTGAGCCATCATTGGGGCTTTCAGGATTGGAAGGGGCATGTCCTTCTCTTGAAACAACATTATTTGACCCATTATCCGGGCTTGTTGGAGAAGTTGCATTTGGGGATTGTGTTTGGTTATCTTAAATCTCTTCTTCATTGGAAAAGTGACTTTTCTGAGGATTAGCCATAGGGCTTGAGCATTCTTCTTTATCAGTAGATGCTACAATTTCTTCCATCACTTCAGCTTCACCTTCATTGCTGGATTCAGCTTTGACAACTGTCTCCTTTTCATTTGCTGACTCTACGTCCTTCTCTTCATTAGATGTACTATTTTGGGAAGTTGGGGTTGACCTATTAACCACCTTAGCTTTCTTTCTTAACGGCTCTTGAAGCAGCCTGTTGCTTCTTCACTTTGAGGTTTCAGCAGTCAGGACTTTTCTTCTTTATCCTTGTCCTTCGAGGAGAGACTTCTTGATGGGGCCTTGGTTTTCTTCACACCTCTGGATTTCTTTCTGACTGGTGTGGTTGATGCTGACTGTGACGCCCCCAAATTCGGGTATCTTCCAACCCGACAGATGGTGCTCCACTGTACTAACATCCATACAATCATTCCATTGAAATACAACAAAATGAAAGTAATTACTATCTTCTTATTACAATCAAAGTATAATCCTTCCCAGGTTCATAAACCGGTTACATCATTCATTGTTCATAATGTATAATACATACAAACTCACTAAACTATTACACAATGCCTAAGCATCCATCTTAGCTTTGCCCTTATCATTCTTGGCATTCACAATACGTTCATCTTTAACTGCAGTTATATAATTCAAGCAAGAAGTGAGCATAACAAATTTCAAAGAAGTTTAATCAAGGATAACAGGAATACCACATTCATGAATTATATAACAATTCCAACATAACTGAACAATAGTTATGAAGTATTCTGAATCAATAATACTTTAACAGTTCATAACATCAATTCCCAAAGTATAGAATAGATTAGGAATTACAACCCCATTAGATAGACCATGAACAGTAAATTTCAGTTTTCATACTTGAAAAGGAGTCCACAACACTAAGGGCATTCATCCGTATAACTTACGAGCACTTCTAGGTGATCAACCTATAGTACTCTATGTTGATCAACACTACATTCATTAAACGTATTTACGTTTAATATTTTTAACAAACTTCATTGCCCATCGTATAATCGATGAAAAATACTTTTGTTTGTTCATAGACAAACCTTACCTTCACGTCCGTACTAATTACTTGGCATAGGATAGCGTTAACATTTCTATATAGAATCATATGAATAATAATTAATCTATATCTTACGAATAGTCTAGCCGAGTTAAAATCTGGCATCGACCCTTTCTTTAAAACAAGTCTTGCAATTCAGTGCAACGAATCACATAAAACTTGGCTAACATGGAAGTTAGACAAGCGTTAAGAAAACTTGCCTTTCAGCGTCTTCAAATAACTTACTCGACTGACCACAGCCTTTACAGAATCTACATGATATGATCACATAGCACACTGTAATTAGCTATCAAACAACTATTAACATTGTTCCTACAGGCTTCTTTCTCTTCTATGTCTGTGTTAACTTAATATCTTTATTAAAGTCAACATGACTTAATACCCTTCGTCCCGGTGTATCACTCTATTGACGTTTATTAACCGGACTCAAACATCGCTGATAAGGTACCAACTTTGTTCGTTGTACATATCTTGTTAACATGCATTACATTCCTAAGTTTCATACTCTATACCTTAGTATAGGTAATATAGGATTAGTCTTTGTACTTTCTTTGAGTATATAAACTCAGCTCAAGTAGGTCCCGAAATAACTGAAGTTCAAAACCTAAGTTACTATCAAAAGCACTAAACTTCATACGCCATGCATGACATCGGTTGATTTCTAGTGGTATTGCATTTCACTCTCGAGAGTTTTGCGGACTTGACGTCTGCGGCGTGAGTCCATGAACAAACTCTCGCGTCAAGCGCAAGTCTGACCTTTTTTTTTTTTTTCGCCCATAATCGGGTGCTACTGGTACATATATTTACACTACGCTCGAGCCGCGTCGCCAGACGTCCGCATGCAATTCTCGGCTGATTTTGAAAACTTTGTGTGAATTTCACATCCGTAACTTCTTCGTTATAAGTCCAATTTAGTCTATTCAAAAGACTACACGTCATAAATGACATACCCTACATGGTCATATAAGAATTCAACACTTTCGAATCCGTTAACTCAGAATTCACTATTGAGTTCATTTTATATACGTTCGTAAACGTTAATGAGCATTCAATGCTCGTTTTCTTCGTTCTAAGTCAGAATCCGACGATTCTCGAACCCACAACTCTTAATCGCCTTATCTCACGTGTTGACATTGAAAACCAACGTTTTCAAGTCTCACGGCAACTTCCGACTACCAATCCGAAATTTCTACGTTTTTGATGTTTAACGTCTATTTCCGTAAAATTCGCCATATCTTCGTTACTAGGGTTCTCTAGGCCAAATGACATGGAATACTCCATGAACTTCATATCTACATCCTATTCAAACAAGATACAAATACTAGCGGATTGATGGAGTCCAATCATTTATCCACGATCGATCTCAACTACCAATATTTTCATGGTTCAAAACTTTTCAAACCTTATGATCCTTATAATCTCATGACTTATAGAGATTGAATCTATGGTAAGTCATTTTTAATCTCTCATACAAGGCATATACCACTCATCTATGATTCTCCAATACAAAAGAAAAATCAAAAAGAGATGGAGAATGAAAAACAAGTATTACCTCAAGTTTCTTAAAAATCTCTTGGAAGAATAAAGGTTAAAGCTTCCCAGATGAAGGATGTATAAGTCTAGCTCTCTTTTCTCTCTCAAATGATATAGGTTAGCAAGCTGAAAAACTCACAAATGAAGCAACCTAGCCTCATATTTATAGGAAATTAGAATAGAGGGCATAATGGTCAATAAACACCACCTCCTTACTATTCTTGTGTGGTCACCAAGTAAAACACTTGGTGACCAAGCCTTATGCTTGGCTTCCACACCAAGGTGGCCGACCCACCTCCTTTTGTGACATCCCATGGGTTGCCCCATGGGTTTTACCCATTCGGTGACCCAATTTCAATTCCACTGCCTCGGTTTTTTAATGAAATGGGCTTAACTAAATAAACATTGGGCATTGACTTGGACTTAACCCATCCATCTCATAGGGCTTAGTCATTCAATTGATTGGGCTAATCATAATCAAATACAAGTGAATTACTCATTGATACATAGATTAATCCTATGATACACATCGTATTCTACACGTACAATTCACGTATTCCCTTCGTATACCATACGTACAATAATCGTATTGTACCTCGTATTTACTCAACGTATTATACATAGATACTAACTAGCATCACCAATTGTATAACACTTGAATTAAACCTAACACCATTCCTTCTACGCATATTATTTTCTTCTCGGAAATCAATATACTCAACCCTTAGGTTTTATGTCCGCAGGCGAAAACTGCGTTTTCCATAAATGAAATATTATAGGATATTTCAACTCGTCACGATATTCTATCATTACGCGTTTCCCGGAATTTCAAAATAATTCCCCGAACAGAAACGAATGAATAGTATTTTTACGGAAATTTCTCAGATAACAATTATTATCGTCTTGGAAATTCCAAACAACTATTTCTAACACGTAGCTAGAATACTAACCACGTTAGCACATTCTAGGTCATAGAACGACCTTCACATAGCTTACTCACAAAGAAATCAATTAAATTCATTTAATTCACATAATCAAATAAAAATTTAATTGTCATAAAAATCTAATTTTCTCTAAGCATTACATTCTCCCTTTATAAGGATTCTCATCCCCGAATCTTAGCTTATAATTACATAAACAAATGAGGAAAATCTTCCTTCATTTTACTTTCAAGCTCCCACATTGCTTCTTCAAAGATTGTGGTTTCTCCATAACACCTTCATCAAGGTATTACCTTATTTCTTAAAACTTGTTCCTTCCTATCAATAATTTGAATTGGAAGTTCCTCATAGGACAAGTGCTTCTCTATCTGAATAGATTCATATTCTATCACGTGTTTATAGTCCGGTTTATAAGGACGTAACACTGACACATGAAACACATTATGAATGCGTTCCATCTCTGGAGGTAAGGCTACTACATACGCTACCTCCCCTATCCTTTTTTAAAATCTCAAAAGGTCCTATAAACCTTGGACTTAACTTCCCATTCTTTCCAAAACGTATCTTCCCTTTCCAAGGCGATACTTTCAGAAAAACAAAAGATCCTACATCGAATTCTTTATTCTCTTTGTGAGGATCTGCATACTTCATTTGCCGGTCTTGAGCCACAACTAATCGAGTACGTATTAACTCTACCATGTCCGCCGTCTGCTGAACCATCTCAGGTCCCAACATCCGACGTTCACCCACCTCATCCCAACACAATGGAGTTCGGCACTTCCTCCCATACAACGCTTTGTAAGGCAGCGTGCCTATACTAGCTTGAAAACTATTGTTGTACGAAAATTCCACCAATGGTAGAAATTCGTCCCAACTCCCTTTGAAACCCATAACGCAAGATCTTAACATATCTTCAAGCGTTTGAATTGTTCGCTCACTCTGACCATCCGTCTGAGGATGATACGCCGTACTCAATCTTAACTGCGTTCCCATTTGCTCTTGCAAACTTCTCCAAAAGTTCAATGTGAATCATGGATCAAGATCTGACACGATCAAAATAGGTACTCCATGTCTGGAAATAGTTTCCTTGACATACAGCTTTGCTAACTGATCTAGGTTATACCTAACTCCTATTGGTAGAAAATGAGCCGATTTCGTCAATCGATCCACTATCACCCAAATAGCATCGTATCCTTTTCTGGTTGTTGGAAGTCCCACCACAAAGTCCAACGTGATGTGCTCCCACTTCCACTCTGGAATTTCTAGCGGTTGTAACAACCCGCTCGGTCGTTGATGTTCAGCCTTAACTTTTTGACAAGTTAAGCACCTACTAACATATTCTACTATCTCCCTCTTCATATTTGGCCGCCAAAAGTTCTGACAAAGGTCTTGATACATCTTCGTACTACCGGGATATATCGAGTACCTCGAACTATGGGCCTCCATCATAATTTCTTCTTTTAATTCGGGATCATTAGGAACCCAAATTCTTCCCTCAAAACGAAGTAATCCCTCCTTATCGAGGTTATACTTAGTCTTTTCTTCGTCTTCTATCCTTTTTTGCATCTGCTTGCACTCCTCATTGCTCAATTGTACTCCCCTAACCCGCTCCACTATGGTAGGTTGGGTTTCCATGGAAAATAACATCTCTACCGCTTCGTCCGGTAACTTAACTTCTAGCTCCATTTTTGCCATCGCTATTACCAACTCATTTTGAGTTGTTAATATTGATAATTTCTCTCTACCCTTCCTACTTAGCGCATCGGCTACTACATTTGCTTTCCTCGGATGATATAAAATATCACAATCATAATCTTTTATTAACTCTAACCACCTTCTCTATCTCATGTTCAACTCCTCTTATGTGAAGATTTCAGACTTTTGTGGTACGTGTATATCTCACATTTCTCACCATAAAGATAATGTCTCCATATCTTTAGGGAAAAAACTACAGCTGCCAATTCCAGGTCATGAGTAGGATAGACCTTCTCACAATCCTTCAATTGACGTGGCGCTGTGACGCATGATGACTGCCCATGCTTTGCATGAGCATGCAACCCAGTCCTTTATGCGAAGCATCGCTATACACTACAAAATTCCCTGTATCGTCTGGTAAAGACAATACCGGTGCCTCACTTAACCTCTTCTTTAACTCTTGAAAATTGTTCTCACATGTTTCAGTCCACACATACTTCACTAACTTTCTTGTTAGATTTGTTAACGGAGTAGCTAATTTTAAAAAGTCCGGAATGAACCTTCTATAGTATCCCGCTAACCCCAGAAAACTCCGAACCTAAGTTGGCGTCTTCGGTCGCTCCCATTTGTTAACTGCCTCTACCTTTTCCAGATCTACGGAAATGCCATCCTTATCAATAACATGCCCTAAAAACTGCACCCTCTCAAGCCAAAATTCACACTTTGTGAATTTCGCATACAACTTCTCCTTCCGTAGTGTCTCCAACACTATTCTTAAATGTTCTGAATGATCTTCTAGTGTCTTTGAATAGACTAGAATATCATCAATGAACACTATGACAAACTTGTCCAAATATTGTTTGAACACTCTGTTCATCATATCCATAAATGCGGCTGGCGCATTAGTCAACCCAAACGACATTACCAGAAACTCGTAATGACCATAACGAGTTCTAAATGCAGTCTTAGGTACATCATCCTTCCTCACCTTTAACTGATGATACCACGTGTGCAAGTCTATTTTAGAAAACTACTTTGCCTCTTTCAACTGATCAAATAGATCATCGATCCTGGGCAAAGGGTATCTATTCTTAATTGTTAACTTGTTCAACTCTCGATACTCGATACAAAGTCTTAACGACCCATCCTTCTTCTTTACAAACAACACTGGTGCTCCCCAAGGAGACACACTTGGTTGAATGTACTTCCTATCTAATAGTTCTTGTAATTGAACCATTAACTCCTTTATTTCGACTGGCGCCATTCGATATGGTGCCCTTGAAACTAGTGTAATTCTTGGTAACAGATCAATTACAAACTCCACCTCCATGTTCGGTGGAATACCCGGTAACTCCTTCAGAAATACATCCACAAACTCTTGCACAACAGGTATCTGATCCAAGGATGTTCCCACTCTTTGGGTATCCACCACATGGCATAGATAACCTACACACCCTTTTCTCAATATCTTCCTAGCTTGTGTCATAGACAGACAACAAGAGCTGCGTCTCGGTGAATTACTACTGAAGAACACTGCCTTGGTTTTCTTAGAAAGCTGAAGGTTTACACTTTTCCTATGGCAATCTATAACCGCCTTATGGTTCACTAACCAATCCATACCAAGAATTACATCGAATTCTTTTAGCCTTATCGGTACCAAATCTACCGATAACTTATTCCCTCTAATTTCCACACAACAATCCTTATGAATATGTTCAATGGGGATTATCTCCTCGTTCGCTACCTTAACGTCTAAAGGTATAGGTAACTTTTCAGGGATTAAACCTAATCGCTTTGCAAATTCACATGCTATAAAAGAACAAGTAGCACCCGAGTCAAATAGAACATAAGCATTTATCTCATTGACCGGAAGGATACCTGCTACTACATCTGTTGATGCAACCGCATCTTGAATAG
Source organism: Panax quinquefolius (assembly GCA_020205615.1). NCBI lineage: Eukaryota > Viridiplantae > Streptophyta > Magnoliopsida > Apiales > Araliaceae > Panax > Panax quinquefolius. The sequence continues at coordinate 103,968,320 of CM035167.1, forward strand.
TTATATTAAACGTACGAGCTGAGGGTCAACCCACTAATGGTGTTGGTCTAGTAATGGCTAATTTACCACTGCCAGAACTCTTATTACCCTCTAAAGCCTTCTTCGGGCAATTCCTTGCCATGTGGTCCATTGACCCACATACAAAACACCCTGGTTTTTCGTAGGGTTAGGACAGTTGGGTGACAAATGCCCCTCATGCCCACAAAGAGTAGCATACTTGCTTTCCCTTTAAATGCACTCCTACGTGAGATTTTTCGCATGTCTTACATGCTTCCATTCTCCTTTTGGGATCTCCCTGCTTTACCCAGGTATTCTTGGGATTAAAACTCTTCCTCTTTGGTAAGTTGACGCTTCCGCTGGCAACTTCAGCCTTACTACCTCCTTCTATCTTTCTCATAATCTTCCGCTCTTTGTGTTGCTGAGACAAAGCCTCACCACCACCTTCATCTATTATCGCCATCTCCAGAATGGTCCCGTAGGAAGCACTCTGCAAAACCGATATCCTACTATAGAGCCAGGGTTTTAAGCCCTGCTCAAATCTGCGCGCCTTCTTTTCCTCTGTATGCACCTGATGTGGAGCAAATCTCGCCAATTCGTTAAACTTGGCGGCATACTGGGGAACTATCATATCCCCCTTCTTAAGTTCTAGGAACTTAATTTCCATCCTACCCTGCATGCTAGTAGGGAAATAGTTCTCGAAGAAAACCTTATTAAATTGTTCCCACGTAACAGTCTCTGTCCTAGCCCCATGCTGGTGAGCTTCCCACCAGTAGTTGGCTTCCCCCTTCATCATGTAAGTGGCAAAAGAAGTCTTTTGCGCCTCACCTACGTTTGTTATCACAAACGCCTTTTCAATCTCTCTAATCCATGTCTGGGCTTCTAGTGGATCCGTCGTTGCTCGAAACTCGGGAGGACCCACACTTTTAAAGTCCTTAAAGGTAGTTGTTCTTGCTACCCCAAGAGCTACAGGAATCCCCCCCCCCCCCACTTGGTTAAATGTAGCCGTTAATAAATTAACGAACTCTTGCATAGGGTTGTTAGGACCCCCCTGATTTTCATTATGAGACTCGGCCTCTTAGTTCTATTGTCTCCTTCTCGGCGGCATAATTCTGATTAAATAAATAAAGCGTCGTTATTATCTATTTAACAACTCGGTTATCATTTTAAATTAACAACAACCATTCATACCACAACAAGCACGTTAAATAAAAACTTCATTATTTAAATATGCTTTCATAGTCAAAACTATTTACATCAGGTTCCCTTAGCCAAAAACTATTACATACTATCCCGCGATTGCCTTCTTACAAAAGTTGGGATTTATAAAAAGACTACCCTTACTTATACAAAAGAGGGTTTTACGTCACTACTTATATACCAAAAATATCTAGCGATCTACTAACACTGTCGAACAACATTTTCATATTTCTGATTTACCAGAATCAACACTATATCTCGACTTATGGTATGTTGAGTCTGCCCGAACTCAACAGAATAACATGCAATTTTTAGCTTGAAATCCTCATGAGCGCATTCATGGATGTATGACATCCTAGCTATTTTCTGGTCTTTTTCAACTAGTTTCTGTTGTAGCTCAAGGACCTCATCCTTATAGTTATGAGCCTTATCATTCATAAGCACTTTTTCATCGTGCTCTGACTCAAAGTCTGCCTCTGCAGATTCTTTCGCCTCATATAAGGAAGTTATTTCCTCAATCTGTGCCTCTACCTGAGTACGGAAGTGCACATTCCTATCCAACACTGCCAGATACAATGCTCTAATTGCATCCAGAGATGTTGGCTCTTGAGTAGGTAACACCGTGTTAATCGACGTCACCTCCATTTCCTCCTACACATCTAGCATCTCGTTAAGGTATGATGCTAATCCCATAGTCTCCTCAGAGTATTCCTCCTCAGAGATGTACTCCTCAATGTCTGAGTCTTCTAGTACAACTATCGGTACCTCTGCCACTGGCATTGGTACAATCTCAACTTGGTTAACTGAATCCTCACTTATCATTTCCACCTTTCTAAACATCAAGCTATCGATTGACATCTACAAACACATAACACGTTGATTAGTACATAATACACAATAGTATAAGCACAAATCACATTTAATATCTTTAAGATTAATTTTCATCTTTTAATTCTTTCGATACTGAGTTATCTCAATATCTTCTTAATTCAATGGTCTTGAATTTCATTCCTCGGACTTTACCTTCCTTACGAGGTTATTAGCTTAAGGTTTTCCCCCTTAAGTTTTATAACCTAAGGCTTTGATACCAACCTGTGACGCCCCCAAATTTGGGGTATCTTCCAACCCGGTAGATGGTGCTCCACTGTACTAACATCCATACAATCATTCCATTGAAATACAACAAAATGAAAGTAATTACTATCTTCTTATTACAATCAAAGTATAATCCCTCCTAGGTTCATTAACCGGTTACATCGTTCATTGTTCATAATGTATAATACATACAAACTCACTAAACTATTACACAATGCCTAAGCATCCATCTTAGCTTTGCCCTTATCATTCTTGGCATTCACAGTACATTCATCTTTAACTGAAGTTATATAATTCAAGCAAGAAGTGAGCATGATAGCTCAACAAGTTTAATCAAGGATAACAGGAATTCCACATTCATGAATTATATAACAATTCCAACATAACTGAACAATAGTTATGAAGTATTCTGAATCAATAATACTTTAACAGTTCATAACATCAATTCCCAAAGTATAGAATAGATTAGGAATTCTGAACCGGTCGATAGACCATGAACAGTAAATTTTAGTTTTCATACTTGAAAAGGAGTCCACAACACTAAGGCCATTCATCCGTATAACTTACGAGCACTTCTAGGTGATCAGCCTATAGTACTCTATGTTGATCAACACTACATTCATTAAATGTATTTACGTTTAATATTTTTGGCAAACTCGCGTGCCCATCGTATAATCGATGAAAAATACTTTTGTTTGTTCATAGACAAACCTTACCTTCACGTCCGTACCAATTACTTGGCATAGATAATGTTAACATTTCTATATAGAATGATATGAATAATAATCAATCTATATCTTACGAATAGTCTAGCCGAAAGTTAAATTCGCATCGACCCTTTCTTTAAAAACAAGTCTTGCAATTCAAAGGTAACGAATCACATAAAACTTGGCTAACATGGAAGTTTGACAAGCGTTAAGAAAACATGCCTTTCAAATAGTCTTCAAATAACTTATTCGACTGACCATAGCCTTTACAGAATCTACATGATATGTTCACATAGCACACTGTAATTAGCTATCAAACAACTATTCACATTGTTCCTACAAGCTTCTTTCTCTTCTATGTCCGTGTTAACTTAATATCTTTATTAAAGTCAACATGACTTATTACCCTTCGTCCCTGTATCACTTTCTATTGACGTTTATTAACCTGGACTCAAACATCGTTGATAAGGTACCAACTTTGTTAGTTGTACATATCTTGTTAACATGCATTACATTCCTAAGTTTCATAATCTATACCTTAGTATAGGTAATATAGGATTAGTCTTTGTACTTTCTTTGAGTATATAAACTCAACTCAAGTAGGTCCCAAAATAACTGAAGTTCAAAACCTAAGTTACTATCAAAAGAACTTCAACTCGCGTCTTTGCATGCGTGACATCGAAGCATTCTAGTAGTATGGCCATTTACACACTTCTCAGAGGTTTTGCACGGACTTGGCGCATGGCTATGAGTCCATGAACAAACTATCGCATGCGCAGTATGAGTCTCGAACCTTTTTTTTTTTTCTCCCCATAATCGGCTGCGCCATGGGCTTTTTACACTACGTGCGCGCCATGGTGCGGAACCTCGATTTGATTCTCGGCAGCTTTGAAAACCTATGTGAATTTCCCGGTACCAGTAACTTCTTCGTTATAAGCCTGATTTGGTCCGTTCAAAGCCTACACGCCATAAATGACATACCCTACTACGTTCATATAAGAATTCAACACTTTCGAATCCGTTAACTCGTAATTCACTATTGAGTTCATTTTATATACGTTAAAACGTTAATGAGCGCTTCAATGCTCGCTTTCTTCGTTCTAAGTCGAATCAAGCGATTCTCGAACCCACAACTCTTAATCACCCTATCTCACGTGTTGACATTGAAAACCAACATTTTCAAGTCTCACGGCAACTTTCGACTACCAATCCGGAATTTCTACGTTTTCGACGTTTAACGTCTATTTCCGTAAAATTCGCCATATCTTCGTTACTAGGGTTCTCTAGGCCAAATCACATTGAATACTCCATGAACTTCATATCTACATCCTATTCAAACAAGATGTAAATACTAGCGGATTGATGGAGTCCAATCGTTAATCCACAATCGATCTCAACTACCAATATTTTTATGGTTCAAAACTATTTCAAACCTTATGATCCTTATAATCTCATGACTTATAGAGATTGAATCTATGGTAAGTAATCTTTAATCTCTCATACAAGGCATATACCACTCATCTATGATTCTCCAATACAAAAGAAAAATCAAAAAGAGATGGAGAATGAAGAACAAGAAGTATTACCTCAAGTTTCTTAAAAATCTCTTGGAAGAATAAAGTTTAAAGCTTCCCAAGTGAAGGACATATAAGTCTAGCTCTCTTTTATCTCTCAAATGATATAGGTTGGGAAGTTGAAAAACTCACAAATGAAGCAACCTAGCCTCATATTTATAGGAAATTAGAATGGAGGGCATAATGGTCAATAAACACCACCTCCTTACTATTCATGTGTGGTCACCAAGTAAAACACTTGGTGACCAAGCCTTATGCTTGGCTTCCACACCAAGGTGGCCGGCCCACCTCCTTTTGTGACATCCCATGGGTTTTACCCATTCGGTGACCCACTGGTTCGACCCACGGTTCGGTTTTAATGAATTGGGCTTAACTAAATAAACATTGGGCCTTGACTTGGACTTAACCCATCCATCTCATTGGGCTTAGTCATTTAATTGATTGGGCTAATCATAATCCAATACAAGTGAATTACTCATTGATACATAGATTAATCCTATGATACGCATCATATTCTATAATGCATAATTCACGTATTCCCTTCAGTATACCATACGCATAATAATCGATAGATCTCAGATTTACTCAATGTATTATACATACATACTAACTAGCATCACCAATTGTATAACACTTGAATTAAACCTAACGCCATTCCTTCTACGCATATTATTTCCTTCTCGGGAATCAATATACTCAACCCTTAGGTTTTAAGTCCGCAGACAAAAATTGTGTTTTTCATAAATGAAATATTATCAGATATTCCAACTCATCACGATATTCTATCATTACGCATTTCCCAGAATTTCAAAATAATTCCCCGAATAGAAATGGATGAATACTGTTTTTACGAAAATTTCTCAGAAAACAATTATTATCATCTTGGAAATTCCAAACAACTATTTCTAACATGTAGCCACGATACTAACCACGTTAGCACATTCTAGGTCATAGAACTGCCTTCACATAGCTTACTCACAAAGAAATCAATTAAATTCATTTAATTCATATAATCAAATAAAAATTTAATTGTCATAAAAATCTGATTTTCTCAGGCGCTACACTGGCACAGAGTCATTAGACTCAGAGCTTTCTACCTCTTCTGTCTTTCTCTTCTTTGCAGAGGCCCTGCTGCTACTCCCAGTTGTCAGCCTTCGGTTCTCCTTGGGATTTTTCTTCCAATTCACAAATAATTGTGGAGACATCACTTTGTGAACATTTAGAGGATCTCCTTCATCATCCTTGATCTTGCCTTCTAGCTTCTTCTTTATTACAATGCTCAGTAGTCTTCCATGAAATACCATTGTCAGAGGTTTTTCTGTAGACTTCTTTAGCTCAGCCTTTTCTACCCACTTGGAGATTCGGTTAAACAGGATAACTCTAAAGTTAATTTGTTTCTTCAGAACTATTGCTGTCATTATCTTTAACTGCTGATCAAGCACAGTATCAAGTGCACTATCCTTGCATAATATACATTTGCCCACTATCTCTGCAAGGAACTCGTACTCTTTTGGAAACTCCTTCATGTCTTTCAGACTAGGGTTTCTTTGGTACCCCATGATCTCCTTTGCTTGTTCCGTATCGACATCATCAAGGCTCTTCAGAACTTGGTTAGGAAAACCTATGCATTGATTGAGGTCAGAAGATTTTAGCTTTAGAGACTGACCTTTGACCTTGGTAGAGAGGGTTCCGGAGTATATGGAAGCATTTGAGTAGAACTCTTTCACCAGGTCAACATATACTCGAGTGCTAGCCTCAAGGCATTCTGAGAATCCAGCTTTCTTTATAAGCTCGAGAATGTCTCTGAATTTCTTTTCGGATTTCTCAAATGACTTGGTCCCGAGTTGAATGCCAGTGATTACTCGTCACTCTGCCATTTGAATAGTTCGAGGAATATGGGTATAAGATTTAGAGGAGTCTATTAGAGATGGTTGATTGTGATTTGGTAAGGCTTTGGAGTGTTAACCTATTTTGGCTCTTGAGAGGATTTTAGGGTTTGAAAATGGGAGGGAGAAGGGTTCGATAGCTTCTGATAACTGTTTGCAGATTTGAATTTGTCTTTATGGCAGTTCCTTCTAACTCTGCATAACCAGTGATGTGTGAACCGACCATTGGTTGCACGATGCCCAGTAATGAGCTGTAACTCCCCATATCATTTCAGTTAGATATTTCCTTTTAGAAGAGTAGACGTTTAATCAACGTGGCTTTGACCGTTGACCTTTTGATTCGTAGAGTAGCATGGTAAGGCAGCTATGAACTCTACGTTTTCCTTTGTTAACACAATGATCAACTTTTGAGAGATGCTGTAGTGGGTGGTTTTAACATCAGTCTTTATCTTGACACTGCTCATCTTGACCACTGATGTACTTCATGAAGGTTCGAGGGCTCCATTTCTGAGATGAATCTGCAAGACTTCTTCCGAGCTGATGATTGAACTTATCTCCCCATACTCTGAATTGTTGAGCAATTGTTCAGTTCTTCAAAGCTCCTCATTAGCTGGATTATCCTCTTGAAGAACTGCGATCGTCGAGTCTGCTTCTACGATTGCTGAGGTTGCACTATGATCGTGGAGTTCTCTTTAACTTTGACTCTACGATCGTTGACTATCCTGGTCCTTGAGATGAACTTGATCAAGCATTCCTTCTGGGTCAAGGTAGCTCTGGAAGGGCCAACCTCTTAGAGTGAACTAAGGATCAGGTTTGTCCCTGAGGCGCTTTCTAGATGAAGTACTTTAGGAGTTATTTGCACTGTCATCTCTTTTGACCTTTTCTGTTGGGGAAGTCCTCTACCAACTTTGGACAATTGTATTTGTTATAATCATGGTGTTTTCCTGCTTATACACAGCGATTAGATGTTTGATCGTGAACACTCGATGACTTTGAGTTGGGTGGCTGATAGGTTATCAGTAGTACGTTTTGAGACGTTCCTACTGACTATGGATCTTCATTTGGTTCATCAGCCACAAAGTTTTGGGACTCTGTAGCTGGTACATTTCTTCATAGTATAACTTAGTGTTGTTGTTTCTCAACAGATCACTGCTCCCCATGGTTGATGTTGTCTTTCCAGATAGATGTGATTCCCTTTACTTTAGGTTCATTTGAAGGCAGCCTCACATATCTCCTTCTGACTAGAATCACAATTATCACTTAGATCTCCTTGTATCGTAGGCATGGATATTTTCAGTACTGATCACTCTACGATCTTTTGACAGCACTACGAACGTAGTCTTCTTTGACAGTCTTGTGTTTGTGAAGTTTTGCTTTCGTAATGAATTCCTCTTGACTAATGCTCGATGATCCTCTGTTGTGAGCGCCCTTGAGGATTCTTCTCATATAGCATGCTTTGCTTGATTTGAGCATATGTGACCCTTTTCATCTTTGGTTGAATGGCCTGCTTCTATATATAGATTAGTAGCCATGTGAGCCTCATTCAGGTTAGCTCAATGAGTCTTCAAGGATAGGCTTGGACATATAGGAGTTTTATCAGAATCATTTTTGAACAGTCCTTATCCTTCTGCTGGTTTAGTCTTCTTGACTGAAGTCTTCTGCTTCAGCATTCCTTAGTGTGGCCGGATAGACCAGGTACCTGCAGGTTAGACATATTTCTATTTTTGGTACCAACATTTAAGTGGATCGTGCTAGGTTAGTTTTCTAAACCCCTGTTCCTCTTATATTTGGATAATTATCACATTTATCACCAACAGTCATATTCATGCATAGAACTAGTTTTAGATAATACATTTTAATATGCATGAAGGTGAGTGTGTGTAAGATTTGACATTTAATAACACACTCTTTATCTTTGATGGTTTCATCATTTGCTGGGTCATGTTCACAATGTTTAAGTGTTCACAGAGTGAGAATCAACTCTACGATTTAGGAGTATCTAGTTGATTCATGGAGATGATCGCCTACACATCATCAAGATACTCTTTTAGAATCGGTCATACTACGTGTGTTATCAAACACTCGTGAGCAAGGATTTGTACATACATACTAACCCACCAAAGAAAGATTACTTCACATATAATTAATTTGGCCTGTGATGCTCTTATGATCCATTTCAGGTTTCCTTCAAGGTGTCATCTTCAACCTAAAACTTGGATGGAGTGAAAGTTTACAGACATTTGAGTTTCCATCCTCAGGGTACTTTCTCTCTTCACCTTTTTAGGTAGATTATGACTTCTTGACATAATACTGTTATGGTTCATAAGAAGGTGCATTTATGATGTACACATATATAATAGTGAGGAACCGTACCTTTTTACTGTCAGTTACTTAACAATCATTTATCTTTAATGTACTGAGTTTAGGCATTAATGTGCATAGTTTCACATTTGCTCCTGACAGCTTGTTGCTCCAGTTGACCTTCAATCAACTAGTCGTGATCTTGAAGATGTAGGCCAAGAGAATCTCAGCATTTTTTAAATCTTTGACATCCTTCAGTTTACAAAGTTTGCACCCAGCTACTGGTTGGCCAGACATAAGTTTGAGAAGATCTTCTTTCTTCTCTTGATAAGCATTACTTAGCATGCATGGCCTTTTCATCTTTCAGACTGATGGATGCTTGACACTTTATCATTGATGTCTCTTGAGCTCTCTCGTCTGATCTTCAGACTACATGATTGACTGCAGGCAAGGATTGGTCTTGTTCATGTGACAATCGAGAACATGGACCAATCTGAGCATCTTCAGGAGTATATACACACTTAACCTATACACAATATTTTTAACGTGTGAGCTAATCTGCATATAACAAGTTACTTACTACTAAACTAAGTTTAGAACAATGTGTGTGCCTGGGATCAGACTCAAAGAGATTAGCTTTTGAATATAGCATGAGAACCTGCTCTAATACCAATTGTTAGTTCCCAATAGGCACAATAAATCTAGAAGGGGGGGGGTTGAATAGATCCTTTTTAATTCCAAATACTTTTCTGGTTTATTTTCTATTACTCATAATTTACTATATGACAAACATGAGAATCTTTTCGAGCACAATGAAATAAGTAAAAGATCCCCTTCATTGATATATTCATAATAAAACATACATTGTTCGTAGAGTTAGATCGATTATAAGCAATTAAAAATATACATAGCAGTTATAGCAGTTAATACATATAATGTAAATGACATAATGTAAAAGACACAAGGGTTTTTAAGTGGTTCAGAGACTCAAGCTCCTAATCCACTCTTCTGCTTTCAACTAACAGGATTTCCACTAAAGAAGGGTAGCACCCTGAATCACTAAGATTCCTTCAAGGCCAGCAGCCTTAGGACTTTAGTTCACTAAGAACTCTTCAAGGCCAGCAGCCTTGGAACTCCTCTAGTTCCCTAGGAACTCTTCAAGCCCAAAGAGCTTGGAACTTCATTTAGTCCTTCCGGACAAGGACCCCTTAGGCCCTGGCTTCTGTTGAGTTGTTTGTTTGTTTGTTGGAGTTGGTGCTGAGGTGCTAAGATGTCTTCATGCTCTGAACATCTTATGTACTTAGCAGCTTGGTGTGATTACCCTTGAAGTGCAGTTGAGTGTTGCATGATGCTCAGCTTCTTCAGGTACTCAATCACTTCGGATGATCACTTGATGACTGCTTTGAAGATCATACCTCTTGATACATGATGGCTGCATATGATGGGTTTCTAAGATGACTGTAAGCTCTTCTGCTAGGTACTTAGAAACTTTCTCATGCTTGCCACCATGATGACGTTTGTGATCTCCTTTCTTGATACTTGATGCCTTCTTATGATGGACTTGCTAAGATGACTGTGAGCTCTTCTCTATGGTACTTAGAGTGTTCCCATGATGGACACCAAGATGATATGACGCTCTTCTTTCTCTCGGAAGTTCTGAACACTCTTCAAGTAGTAAAACTCTCACTTCTACATTGTAGAACTCTGACTTCTACTTCTTTCTTTGTATGTCTCAGAGTGTTCTTGGTGGATTATAGAGTGAGCCTTCGGACTAACTATCTTACATGATTTAGAAACGATCGTATCACATCTAAACTTCGCAACTCCAAAGAATCATGATCTTTGAAGCTCTAGCTGATTTATACTCCTTCCCAATCCTTCCGTTGGAAAGTAGCCGTTGAAAGCTATTCAAACATCTTCACAGATCTCAAGTTGCTTGAGGTAGACTGCTGATGTGACAAGTTATACTTTCTCTGACATTGTAGTCTACTATTTCACCTACCCATCAGAGATGTTACTTTAATGTCTTGGGTAGGTCAAAGACTTTATTTCCTCCTTCTGATTTCTAGATCAGAGGTTGTCCTTTTGCATCGATGCTCTCAATAAGCATTTGTGTGAATATTACCCTTCAGATTGAACCGTTTCCAATGCTTCAGTTTTAGCTATTCGAACTCTACGATTCTGATGCATGTCTTCGAGGACCTTATCGTAGTGTCATGTTGACTGGTAGAGACAACACTACGATCTCGAAGAGATTTGATTGGATCTTCAATATGGAACACCTTTTTCCTTCTCTTGTGCAGTACTTCAACACTTCTATTTGCCTTAACAGTTCTCAGATACTGATGACTTGACTTCCTTGTTCTGGCCCCTTCTGAATAGCAAGACACTTCAGATTTGTGGCATGTCCAGCTCGCTTTCCCCTTGTGACCTCTCGTTCACTGATCATCAATGGACTGACCCAATGCTTAATCAATTTAGCCTTGTTCTTCGTAAGTCATTCAAAGATCTCCATATGTACTTCATCAGTTATTTCTTCGTTTGGCAAGCACTACGATCCTGGTTGCTTCCAAGATCGTTGTCTTCTGTCTGCTTGACAGCTGCTACACTTGCTGACTTTCCTTAGTCAGTTACTGAAGTCTTATTATGATCTCCTTGTAGAAGACTTCACCTCGAATGGCTTCACAACTCAATCTTGATGCTGATTGGGTTGGTGCTTAGATCTTCTATTAGCATACATGCAATTCGTTGAGTGCTCTCTGGTTCCCTTCAGGTGGGATTTATCTTTGCAGTGCCAACCAGAGGCTTTGTTCCTTTGGATATTCTGGGAGTGCTCACTAGTTGAGAATCATATTTGCTCTACGATTCTGCCTATACATTGTGAGCACAACTATTGAGGTCGTAGTTCTACACTCTACAATTCATCTTCGACTGTGCATACCCTACGACTTCGGGATCAGATCTTCACACTCAACGATTTCTGTCTTTGTGCTCGATGTCTTCATCTGATCTTGCTCGACTACGATCTCTTCATGTAATCAATAGACTCTACGACTTAGAGTGTGGTCTACGATCCTTGACTTGCCTTTGGCATCAGTAGACTCTACGACTCTGACTGTAGTTTACGTTCCTGACTTGGCTTCTAAGAGATGTTGGTTTCGGCTCAGTGGCGTTTGTCTCTCACGATTGTAACATGAATTCCTCAGCTGACTTCGGCCCTAAGGAAGTTCTACTTGACACACTACGATCCTTCATCATTTCTCTTGGCAGTCTATAAACTACGAGATCTACTATCTTGCAGACTACGATTCTGTCTCGACAGCTCTCGAGTTCTCCTTAACTCTCCGCGACTACGATTTACAGTGCGGTTTTCGACGATCGACGACAATGTTATCTATTACATCATAAGATGAACCTAACATGCTTGATCTTTCTATGTTTATGGTCCTTGTACATCATTTCTTTTTAAGGACTTTACAAAGCTGTTTTGGTTATGTAGGATCAACCTAACATACTTGATCAATTCATTCTAAGTCCTAGTACACATGTTTCTATTATCTATCAAAGGACTTTACAGCTTTTCTTAATGCAAGCATACTTGCATTTTCATTCGTATATATCATAATCAAATCATATATAAATAGGAATAACATTCACATGCTTATTCCTGACAGTATGTTATGTTATTCAATATTTATGCTATTAGATTATTCCTAAAGCGTGAACTTAGTATAAAGTGTTGATTCAATTATGGTTTATTCCGTAACATAGTGTTATTACCTTTTTATTCAACTAATCCTTAGTTGATGTTCGTTGAATTCCAAATTACCTTGAAACGTATCCAAACCAAACTTACTTTGGTGCAGACTTGTACTCTAAATGCTGAGATGAACAAACCTATTATTAGGGGATAATTTACGCATAGCGTTGAAATGTTTGTGCACAATACATTGTACGAAGGGATGATCCCCCTAAGTACGAGGAGTCCCTATAGTCTTATGACTGTTAAAGTTTAAGTTGAAAGATTACTTATAACTATGGACATAGTTCATGGTCTTCTGACCCTCAGATGAATGAACTCAGAATTTTGATTATCATTGATAGAACCTATTGTTCAGTTCTATTGAGCCTATTAATTGGCAATTGTTGTAAAGATTTTATTCATTATTATTTCAAGTGAGCTTTGTTTGCTCACTCTTGCTAATATAAACATTAAAGCTAAAGTTGAGAAGGTCGATGTACCTAGCACCAGTAAAGGAAAAAGAAAGATGAACAAGTATTGAAGACTTGTAATCATGTTGACATTTCTATTGTCAGACTTTATTTTTATTGATGTAATGAAGATATTTAATTTTCCGCATTTGAATGATTGTGTTTAAATGTTAGATAACCTGGGAGATTTTTATTAATGTAATCCCTTAATGGGAAGGTTTATTATTCAATTTTATTATGATTGGGTAGTTAGATATGAATGTTTTTGTTAAGTGGACACCAAATCTTGAGGGAATGAAGTACCCAGATTTGGGGGTGTCACGAGTTGGTATCAAAGCTTTAGGTTATGAACCTTAGGTGGCGGGGGAAAGCCTTAGGAAGTAACCTTTGAATAGATAGTGGTGATAAACTCTTATCGAGTTTTAAGGAAGAAGTAAGAAAAAACTTATGTGCTTAAGTGATTACATCTTATGTGCTCGAGAGTGTCGAGTATTAATGATTAATAATTAAAACTTAAAAATTTTGTTGTCAAGATGACTAATGTCGGAGAATCCAGTCAGGCTAGGGAGGAAGAACCCCAAATGCCTAGAGAGGAGAAGTCTCGTGAAATTCAGGTGGTTGGGGAATAACTACTGCCACGGGAGTCAGCCCCATTGGTCACAGTGGTTGAAGGTGAGGATGATGATGTGGAAACGGTTGACGAGGATCCCGTTGAGCTGCCATAGTCGAATGAGGATGACGAGGAAGAGGAGGAAGAGGTTCCACTAAACTCGATCGATGCTTATATGTACGATGAAGTCTACGACCGCAATATGGAACTTTAGGATACAGTCGAGGAGTTAGAAGAGATAGTAGTTGAGCAACAGACTTCGATGGCATAGAAGGATGACGAGATCCAGGATTGAGATGAACGTCTGACTAATGTCGAATAGAATCTGGTCCACGCTGAAGGAGAGAATGAACAAATAATCGAGGAGATCGCAGAACTGAAGAACAAGCTGCATGAAGAATCTACTAAGAGGGCAAGAGTCGAATATGCGTACGGGGAAGTTTTTCAACAAGCCGGGATAGCAGCGAGAGACGCACAAGCAAAGAGGATGAAGATGGAGGAGATGAATAACGTATTCAACACCGTGATTAATCGAGCTCAAGATCGGGTCATGGGTTATCCGATTCAGTTCGAGACGCTGCCATCATACATATTAGATCGCATAACAATGTTTCAGATTTTGGAGGAAGAACGTCGTAAGGCTACGCAATATCTTAGTAGGACATTGTAGGGAATGTACCTGATATGCGATTAATAAAATATTAAATAATATGTAAATCCCTAGTGATATGTAATTGATGGGATATGATGATGATGTTATCCTAAAACTTTAGTAATTCAAGAAAGTAATGTCAATAACAGGGATGCTATTGTTCTTATGTTTTTCAAAAAGATTATGAATGAATAAAAGTTATTATTTTATTTTATTTCAAAGTGTTATGTGATGATTTATTTTATGGGGGAAAGTTAAGTAGAAATTGCTTAAAGGAATTGAGTAATAATCTAATAAGTATATTTTAACAGAAAATGCCTCCAAGACGTTTACCACAACAGAGAACCACTGAGGGAACCAACAATAACGATGCTGAAGCTAACCTCGTTCAACAGCTACTGATGTTACTGATGGGTGCGTTGCAGAATCAACCGCAGAATCAGGCTACAACTTTTAAGGATTTCAAGGTGGTTGGACCACCAAAATTATGTGGGTCCATGAATCCAGTTGAGACACAGACCTGGATCATTGAGATAGAGAAAGTATTCGATGTTGCGAGGGTAGGGGAGAATCAGAAGACTGCTTTTGCAACAATTATGTTGAAAGCAGAGGATAGTTATTGGTGCCAGGCCAATAAAACTCGAGAAGGACAAAGGGGTGATGACTTGGGATAGGTTTAAGGAGATTTTTTTTGAGACCTATTTCCTAGAGAGTTCGAAGAATCAGTTGGAGGTGCAGTTTTTAGAACTGAAGCAGGGAACAATGATGGTATCGGAATATGCTGCAAAATTCAACGAGTTGGCAAGGTTTGCGCCATATCAAGTCAACGCGGATGATCGCAAGGCGAAGAGGTTTGAACAGGGTCTGAAGCCCTGGTTATACAGTAGGGTCTCCCTGTTCTAGCTGAAGACATTTACAGTAATACTAGAGAAGGCAATGCTCGCTGAAGGTGGAGGCAAGGCTGTAACAAAGTTCAATAAATAATAGAAAAAGAAGAAGAATGAGGTGGAGATTAAGAATGGAGGTGGGGGTAGTGGAAATGGTAGCAATAATCTGAAGAGAAAATGGAATGGAAATGTTGGTGCTGGAAATCAGCAGGGTAACCAGCAGAATAAGAAGTTTGAAGCATGTTCCACATGTGGGAAGTTTCACAAGGGTGTGTGTTTAATGGGGAAACGATTATGCTTTAACTGTGGCCAGGAGGGTCACATCGCCCTAAATTGCAATCAACCCTAAAAGAACGTTTGCTTCACGTGCGGGTCCAAGGATCACTTTGCTCGTGAGTGCCCTAAGAAGAAGGCTAGAGAGACAACATAAGCCAGGGAGGTAGTAGTGGAGGTACATGGGCCATTGCTACACCAACGGCTTCAAACAAACCCACAGCCAGAACCTTCAACATGACTGTGCAAGATGTTATGCAATCAAAGGATGTTGTGTCAGGTATTATCCCAATCAATGATATCGATGTTTATGTATTATTTGATTCGGGTGCTACTTGCTCGTTTATATCTGATGAATTTGCTAAGAGGTTAGGATTGCCTAGTGATGAATTAAATTTACTTTTAAACATAGAAATTGCGAATAATGAAGTAATTCCTATTAGATTCGTATACAAGAACTGTAGGGTGAATATTAAGGGGAATATCATGATGGTAGATTTAATTCCGATTAGACTTGGAGAGTTTGATGTTATTTTGGGAATGAATTGGTTGTTTAACTATGGAGCGATAATTGATTGTCAAAAGGAATGTGTAAACCTTATGACTTCATCAAAGGCAATTTTCTATGGTAGCAAATCGCCTAGACAAATGAAATATATGACGATTATGCAGGCCAAGAAGTTGTTGAGTCAAGGTTGTGTGGGTTATTTAGCTTACATAGTCGATACTCAGAAGAAGGTTGTGAAACTGGAGGAGATACCAGTGGTTAGGGAATTCGTAGATGTGTTTCTGGAGGATTTGCCAGGACTTCTGCCTGATAGAGAGATTGAGTTCGTGATCGATTTAGCGCCAGGAACAACACCGATATCAAAGGCCCCGTACAGAATGGCTCCGGTAGAGATGAAGGAACTGATGGAGTTGCAAGAGCTGTTAGACAAGAAATACATTCAGCCGAGTGTGTCACCGTGGGAAGCACCGGTGTTATTCGTGAAGAAAAAGGATGGGTCAATACGTCTTTGTATTGATTATAGGGAATTAAACAAAGTCACTATTAAGAATAAATATCCGTTGTCAAGAATAAATTACTTGTTTGATCAATTGAAGGGTGCTAAATACTTTTTGAAAATAGATTTGAGAAGTGGGTATCACCAATTGAAGGTAAGGAAGGAGGATATACCTAGAACGACATTCAGAACTCGGTATGGACATTACGAGTTTCTGGTGATGTCTTTTGATTTGACCAATTCCCTCGTTGTATTCATGGATTTGATAAACATGATGTTTAAACCATTTTTAGACAAGTTTATGGTGGTATTTATCGACGACATTCTGGTGTACTCCAAGACTCAAAAAGAACACGTGGAACACTTACGTTTGACGTTGGAAACACTAAGAAAGGAGAAGTTAAACGTGAAATTCTCTAAGTACGAATTTTGGCTAGATCGTGTACAATTTCTTGGGCATGTGATTGACAAAGATGGGATTTCAGTGGATCCATCAAAATTTGAAGCCGTAATCAATTGGGAACAACCAAGAACACCTTCAAAGGTGAGGAGTTTCTTGGGACTGGCCGATTATTATAGACGATTTATTCAAGATTTTTCCAAGAGAGCCACTCCGTTAACAAATTTGACAAGGAAAGCTGTAAAATTTGTTTGGACGGAGAAGTGTGAAAAAAGTTTCCAAGACTTAAAAAAGAAGTTAAGTGTGGCACATGTGTTATCATTACCAGATAATACAGGAAACCTAGTGGTGTATAGTGATGCCTCACATAAAGGATTAGGATGTGTCCTTATGCAGAACGACAAAGTTATTGCATATGCATCAAGACAACTGAAGGACTATGAGAAAGGGTATCCGACTCATAATTTAGAGTTGGCCATAGTAGTATTTTCTCTGAAGATATGGAGACACTATCTCTATCACTACTAGAAATTCGACATATAGCGACGAGCTATAGTGACGGTCGGCACGAAACCGTCGCTATAGGGTATCTATAGCGACGGTCAGCACAGAACCGTCGATATAGAGGTTTTTTTAAAGATAAAATCCTTCCACTTTCCCCCAAATCATTTCAGTATCTTCACACTCTCTCTCTCTCATTACAAACGAACGGTGCAGTAGTACTTAGGGTTTTAATGAAAAATTGAACAGAAATTTTGAGCTATCAAAGCTTAATCAAGGTATATGATATGGGATGGTGAGGCGTTTGGCGGAGTTGGAGCCAGAGGATCGAGATCGAACAATTTCGCCGATTGCTGCTATCATCCGCTGGTGCGTGGAAAAGTAAAGACGAATAAGAGCTCCGAGCAAAGGCGTCGGCGGTAGGTGATACAAACGACCAACCCAAGAGAAGGCGGTGTGCGTCCACCGTGGCGTTTCTTTCTTAGGCCTCGCTATTGTGAATCAACTTCTAGTACGTGGCTATTTCATCTGGATCATCATGGATAACGAAGGTGAGGAGTTTTTTTTACTGGTGTTCTTTTGCTTTATTTTTGTTTTGTCCGACTAATTGAATTCCTTGTGATAGATTTTAATTTCTATATGATAGAAACATTTGTGTTTGAAAATTGGGATGGATTAAAATCCATTTTATTTTAAAATTTTAACTAGACTTTTAAGACTTTGACATTAACAGTGCTTTTGTTTAGAAATAATTCGATCTGAGATGTTACTTTCTAAATTCACTTATTTGAATTCAGTCTATCACATTATATGTTATAATGGTCTGAGTTTTCCTTCATGTAACCTGTTCACTTTATTTTCCTTCATGTAACCTTTCACTTCATTTTCCTTCATGTAACCTATTCTGAGTTTGGTCTTATGCTTGTGTCTGCATGTAGGTACTATTGTTGACACAAAAATTGTGCACCCAAAATATTTTAATTTTTAAATATGTGCTCAGGCAGGGATGATTGTAAGTTGTTACATTCTTTTCATGTACCTTGAATCTTTAGTTGATGCATATTGATTCGATATGTTTCCTATGTTCATGAGAGTCGGACATCAGCTTAACCATATGTATAGAATTATGATTGTAGTTTACCAATGTACAATATTTAGGGTCTCTATCTAATAACCTGTGGATGCAGATAATTTTTTTGGAAAAGAAATGCAAAAATATGTAATTATTTTGCGTTGACAGTTATGTGTTAAAATATGAAAGTATTTACAATTTTTTACTTCCCCCATCCTCTAAGTTGGCAAATAGGTCAAGAATAGTGTCATTTAAGTAATTCATTAATGTCTTTTGGACTTCCTGAAAAAGCAAAGAGATCCATTTAAGGGGGAGGGGAAACAGTGTAATTAGGCTTAATTTTTATATGTATTCTCATATATGAAGAGATTATTCTTTGAAGTAAACAAATTTCTCCTCTATTTCAATAACAGGATAAGAATCTAGAAGAATTTCTAATTAAACACGAGTTTATTTCAAGCCAAATGGGGATTTATCTTTAAAAAACTTCAAATTTAATATTCATCTGGTCTTAATCATGTCTTGCTGGCGTATTGATTAATCATATTGTGCTAATTCAATGACAGGGACCTTCTCATCCAGCTCACTCTCATGTCTTGGTTGATGAGATTGGTTTCTCTCCCGATGATCTACAGAATCTCATCCATTCACTATCATATGTGTAAGAATTCAGGTCCCAACCTTTTTCTCTTAAATGTGACCAAATTCCAAACCTTACGAATTGACATGCTTTCTGTGACGCCCCAAAAATTAGGTATACATCACCCATCTTGAGTCGCCAGATACATGGTACAGAATTCGAATTCAACTTAATAATACAACTGTCATGTACAATATGACAAAACATAAACTGTGAGTTTGACTATAAATATTGTCTACTAGAGAGTATAAAAACTCAAAAGGAGTCCTCATTACAATTATTATCACACTATTTCACAGAATAGTGAGGACTACTAATGCACCATCTAGGACCATCACTCCGCTTCCCAGACTGCGTTCAAATATATTCTCATTTCAAGAGAACGGTGAAAGAAAGGGTGAGCTCAACTAGCCCAAAGAAGAAATATTATGACTAAGATAATGCGAATAAATTATCATTAGCCTTAAAACAAGCAGTTAAGCGGATATAATATAACAAACATCAAGTTTAATCTGCGGCTTGAACAAGCAATCCATTAAAAGAGTCAAGTAGAGAATAAAATCTATTATCTTTTATGATTTAAAAGGTTTTCATCACTTTTATCACTTTGGGACTCGACAATAAATAATCCACATCATCGAATCACCCGTGCACTACTGACCCGAGGATATTCTTTAGTATTACGACCACAATTATCCATACACTACAGGCCAAGAATATTTGTGTATTCATTAATGGTCATGATCATGATAACAATTGTCCATCAATGCACTACGGGCCAATGAGGACTTTTACCACATCATTTGTAACATTACGGTCATGATTACATCGAATAATCCCTGGTCATAATCATACCAAGTCCATCTATGCACTACAGGCCACAGATGACTTTCAAAAAATATAAATATGAGGATGATGACAATGATATAAGAATTCAATAAAACAAGTTCAAGAATTAATTTGTTCAAGAACCAATAACATCCTAATTGTCAACATGATACTGCTTTGTAGAGTAAAATTCAAGAATGCTCATAAGAATATTTCCATGAAAAGATACCGGATGAAACGCAATTATCAAGGATATTCCACTAATTTCATGGAGTATAGAAGTCAAAACTTTAACCAACTGAGTATAATAAAGAATGGAATAACAAAAGAAATCACCATGCATGCGGTGCTTGCATAGACAGAGTTATTCCAATGTAATACTAAATAACGGAACGGTGTCAAAGTGAAATTAAATGCACTGATAGGATGTTCCAACGAATAATAAAGAATGGAATAACAACGAAATCACCATGCATGCGGTGCCAGCATAGTATGCAAGTTATTCAGCGAGAATACTAATAAGGACGTAATCGGATCTGGCGTGATGTTCCAACAAAATAATAAAGAATGGAATAACTACAAAAATTACCATGCATGCGGTACTTCACATAGACAGGTTATTCCAACAGAATACTAATAAGGGCGGAATCGGTCCTAAGAAAAACGCATGCATGTGATATATTCAAATGTAATAATAAAAGCGAGAATCGTCCAAATAAAAACGCATGCATGTGATATATTCAACGAAATAGTAAAGGCGGAATTATAGAAGAATGTCACAAGAGTATAGGGTAGCAGTGTATACGACTTATTCCAAATGAATAATAAAGAATGGAATAACATAAGTTCTCTTCATGAATACAAAAGAATAACACCCCTTACGAAAGTACAACAAATAATATTCCTACCTTAACAAGAAGAGTCTTGGATATATAAGTAGTGAAGTAGTAGAATACTTTCTTCTTTCTCTCTATAGTTTATCTCTGAGAGTTTCAAAGAATTAAGTAAGAAAATAATGAAGGAATGAGCTTCTATTTATAGAAAATGGATTGCATAGTAACTAACTCATGAACGGTCCAGATTGATTTACTTTAATCGACGGTCCATATTTAAAGCAAAATCTTTTAAATAAAATATAATATCTTCTATTTATAATCTAATAAAATGAATAACTTTATAAAAGATTTTACTATGCAAACACTATGCGAAGCACTATACAAACACTATGCATAATAAAATATAATATATTCTAATTATTTTCTAATAAAACAAATAACTTTATAAAAGTATTCTATTTTTATAAAAAAGATTTTACTATGCAAAATACTATGCAGAACCTTTATGAACAAAATGTATAATAGAATATAATATATTCTATTTATAGAATAACTTTATAAAAGTATTCTATTTTATATAAAAAAGATTTTGTGTGTTATTACATTAATAATACCAACAAAACCGAGTGACTTATCACGTAATCATCAATAATTAATACATACAAGTGCTACTATGCAACCACGCCAGACATTCTTTTACTTTTAACACCGTGTGTTTCAACAGATTAACGGTAAAACTTCCGCCGTTATTTTCATAAAGTATTTTTGTCGTTTTCTCAATCCGTCAATAATTCCGTTGTATGGTCCACCAATGATTGTGCCGTTGTACGAATATTTCCTGTTAAAACGAATATTCCCCGACCAATAAAATATTATATAACAACTTGCGTACTTTGCAAAATTGATAAATATTACCCATAACTATAACATTATATCAATTTCACTCCATAATATTCAAAAATAATATTTATAGAAAAATCATCTTTATTCAAAAAGTTGGGGTTTTACACTTTCTTCTATTTTTCTGAGCTGCCTAGACTACATAAGAACGTTGCTGGGTCGATGTTCTTCTATTAATGTTCTGACAGTATTTGAAGATGCACATAGTACATGCAACTCTTTGGTGGTACAGGATAGCAGTTACCAAAGGTATTTTTTTTTGGGGGGGGGGGATTAGAGAAATAAACAAACCATACAAAAGAAATCTATGGTTTAGTTTAGGATATTTAACTCTTCAATATGCTGTAATTCAGGTAATATGTCTAACTTGTTGCTTTAGCAGTTATGCCTACACTATCATGCTTATGTCTCCCCAATTTTGTCTTGGGGAGTTGACTATTTGGATTTATGTCTGTGCTGGACATTGTTGTTTTCTTACCATGCATTGATACTCTAGTCATATAATCTTTTGGTTTTATCTGCAGAATTATTCACTTTTGTTGTAGTAATGCCTCACAACTTTCTGACTTTTATGGTCTATTATTTTACTAGCTGATGATATTCAAGCATAATACGCTAATAGCAGTCTTAAGATTTCTATAACAATAATTATGTTTAGTGACAAATTTTACTGTGTAGTTGCTGTTAAAAAATATGTTATCTTTTGCATTCGTGAATCATGATATGAATCATTGTTCAAGATGTTTGTGTACCATGAGCAACCTTGCAGTGGTATTTTTTAAGGGGGCATGGTTAAATATACAAGTTGATGGTAGCTGAAAGGAGGGAGGACAAAGCAACTTCTTAGTTGGAAAGACAGATGAAGGTATAGGTTTTTACGTCAAACAAAATCGATCTTCAGAATTTGGCATGGCATTTTAGCTATTATGAGGTTCAATCTGTTTTACAATTTGAACAGGGAGGTCCAAGCCCTGTTATGAAATCTGTTGTGTGTTTAGAATTGATGAAAGTTATTTTATGCTCTTATTATTATGTTTGTTTGCAGTAGTAATGTAGGATGTTTGTAATAGTATATCGATGGATTTATTCTTTATTGCATCTCTGCTGGAGATTCTTCTTTGCATTTTAGATACATTGTATGGTCTTGTCTCCGGTATCGATGTAGATCTTAGACTTGAAGAAAATGTGGAGGAGTAAGTTGTACTGACTACATAAAGCAATTGCTAAGTTTTGAGTTGTAATGTGAATGATTTTAAATGATGTATATAATATTTTTTATGTTTTACTTTATAGTGTACTTGTGTTTGTTGAATAAATGTGCATTATTAATTAAAAAAAAAATTAAAATCTAAAAAGTCTATAGCGACGGTCGTCGAACATCGCTATAGTCCTAAAGACCTTCGCTATAGAGTTTATCGACGGCTTCTATGGCGACGGTCGCTAAATCCTATAGAGGCGGTCTTTAGGCCTATAGCGACGGTCGATGACCGTCGCTATAGGTCGATTTTCTAGTAGTGATACCAAGGGAAGTTATAATCTTAACCTGTTAAATCTGCAGTTACTCTTGTGAAATTCTGATCTTAGTTATTAATTATTTTTGTTAATTTTAATTTTCAGATCCCAAACATTATTCCGTAGTTTAAAATAGGATTAGTTGTATTAAAATTGATAATTGATAAATATTAATCTATTTCCTCGTGGGAAGATACTTTTCTTATCATTGTATTACTTGTTGACCACGTATACTTGCGTGCGAATTGTCGATATCATTTTGGATAACAAGCAATCTGAATAGACCAATCCAGCAAGTTGTTTCCCTTTTTTAACATATTAAATTTCCAATTCATCATATTATTCAATATAGTCTATTGAATGTCCAATCAATAATGTAACTCATCTTTTAAAGTCTCATTTAATATTATTAATTATTTAATAATATTCAAATCATTTACTAATATTATTAATCATTAAATAATATTTTAAATCAATGATTTATTGACACTTTAATCTAAAAGTTATCAATCACATAATAATATCTTAATCTAATATAATTAATCTTTTAATAATATTTTAATCATTTATTAAACTTATAAACAATTTATTTTAATTGTTTAATCATTACTAAATCATTTATTTAATCATTCTAGAATGCCATGAACATAATATCTCATCAACATTGAACAAAATACACTTTAAAAATCTGCATATACCCTATTTAGGGGTTTCAAGCCATAAAATCCTATTTTCCAAATTTTCAACATCATGTAATTAATTTAATTCATTTATTCATAACTAAATCATTTCTATGAAAAATAAAAACTCAGTTCCAAATATTTTTCTTTTATGGAATTTGACAGAATATAAATCCCTTATGAACATATATTTTTCCTGGACTTTTTGAAATTCATTTACTATTTTTAAATAGTCCAAAACAACCTAATCTTGCTACATTTATCATAAATCGAAACTTTGTCCAACCATTCTAAAATTTTCAAGGTATGTGACTGACATATATATGTACTTCCAGTAGAACTTTTATAATTTTTGGAGTTACCCACAATGAGTTATTCATGTTTACTTTTACAAGTAGTCATTTACCGTAGAACCATAATTCTCATTCTACTGGGCCAAAAATTATCATCTTTTTACATGAATCAGATAACTTATCATAATATCACTCCAATTTTTCACAGAATGTTTGAAGTAAAATAATATGACGAAACAGCCCTTGGAAGTTGTTGGTCAGCGAGATTTTATTCCATTTTCTCCTTTTGAAAAATATGGGCTGTTTTTTGCCAAAACAGTTACCATGACTTGTAAAATCATTTTTTTTTAGTGCTACTACTTGAGTTTACTAGTTAAATTATATATCTAGCACCCCTCTTTGACGGATCTCAAAAAGGATGTGTAGATCTCAAGTTATAACATTTCAAAGTGGTAAAAAGTTGGGGTTTGCTAACCCTTTATCAACTATTTTTCATTTCTATGTTCTTGATCCAACTTTTGACACTCAAAAAGGATAGATCTACACATAACACACTCTAAATCATGTAGATCTATGATTGTTTTAGTTTTGAAACCTTAGATCTTTATCCCATCAAAACAAATTAAAAAAAAGGAAATAAACTAGTTTTGGGTGTTTTAAACCTTTGATCCACTTGATCTCCTTCTTCTATGGTTGATGAGGGAGCTTTGAGCACACAATCACTCTCTCCCTTCTCTTCCTCCTCCACCCGAATTCTCTCTCTCTCTCTAGTTTAGTTTTGTTAAATTAGGAAGTAAGAGAAATAAAAGATGAAAGAGAATGAAATGGTTTTGTGTTTATTTGTAAAATGTGTAGATATAAATGTATATCTAATATTCATTCCACCATTCACTTTCTATTTCTCTTTCTCTTTCTTCATCATTATAAGGTCGCTTACAAGTTTTAGATTCCTTGCAATCTTGGTAATAAAATGTTGCTTGAATAGAAACTTGACACATGGGCTTGAGTTGGTGGGAGTTGTTAAGATTAGGTAAATCAAATCATTACATTCATGCTCCTTCTTTTCCTTCCTTTTGGGCCAAAATTTAGGCCCTTTTTCTCCCCCATTTGGTTTAATTTTATTTCTTTATTTACATACTTAAATGTCCAACAAGTTCCTTAACATATGGGCTTGGCTTGGACTCCCAATTAATTGATTTGGGATTCCTAAATAATTCCTTGGGCCATGTAAATTAACATAGTCCCATACTTTTAATTTTATCTTACCTTAATCATTTACTTAGGGTTTGTATTCCACTTATTTGGAATTTAAATAATCACTTACATAGATTAAATTATATAACCTAATTAGACTTGTTTTAATTAGGTTTCAAAATAGATAATAAATTGAGATAATAAAATTAATCTCTTAAGTTAGTATAAATTTTAAATAATAGCATTCTTCCATATTATTACCCTTAAGTTATTTAATTCACATATCTAATGTATAATTAGGTTATGTAACTTTCTATTTAATTTTTATTTATATAATATATATATATATATATATATATACTAATATATTTATTTATTTAATGATATACATATTTCACATAAGTTACAAAGTATTTAAAAAATATACTCATCTACCTTGTGACCAAAATCATTGATTATACTTAATTTATAAATTAAGTAAAATTTTCGGGTTATCACATTATTCCCCCTTATAAGGATTCCGTCCCTGGAATCACTATTGTACCAAAAGTACATATAAATTCTTTCTAGGGTTTTGGATTTTCGTAACCCATATTTTCTCAAATCTCTTTCAATTATTATACCATATAGGTTTTTCTTAAATTATTTTTAAATAAATCCTCTATTTCCACTCTAGATTTTAAACATTAACCTTTAATTTAATCATTCAAGATCTTATAAATTTTTAGGTTGTCACATTCACCCCATCTTCTAAGAATTTCGTCCTCAAAATTACAGCTTACTAATCCCTGCTTCTTTTATTCACAAAAAATAGGTTTTCCATATAACCATTATCTAATCACCTCTGATTACACTCGTACTTAATGAGTCCATGCTATTTCCTTCTATAAGGATCTCTTCTATCTTCTCATGCTACCCTGACTACTTTCTAGGAGTTTAAACTTCCTCTAATCAAGCAGGAGTCTTCACAATTATTCAATAATTATGAAGTATAATAAATAACTTGAAAAGGTTTTAACAGAAATTCATCTGCAAACTGTTTTATCTAGACACCAACTTATGTAAATTTGATACCAATTTGCATTAACTTGACACCAACTTGTGTCAATTTGATACCACCTTGTATCACGTAATGTTGACACCAAATTGTGTCGGATACCGGCTTATACCCATTTGATACCAACTTAACATAAGATTCTGCACCAAACCAATTTGGTTTGGCATAAATTCTCAAAGAATGCTTTAAATTTCATGAACATTTGTCTAGCTGAATCAAATAGCTTAGACGCATACTAATAATTAGAACATCAGTCGAGACATGTGTCTAGCCACTTTAATTGGCATTGACTTTTCTTTAAATTGTTAAAAATTCTAAAAAT
Organism: Panax quinquefolius; assembly: GCA_020205615.1. NCBI lineage: Eukaryota > Viridiplantae > Streptophyta > Magnoliopsida > Apiales > Araliaceae > Panax > Panax quinquefolius. The sequence goes on from CM035167.1 coordinate 103,994,953, forward strand.
CATTTTATGATGTCATGTTCCCGCACTATATTCACAGTCCATTTGATGATTCTATCATTTTGTGACTTTGTCATACTACAACATACCATAGTGGGCTGCCGATACTTAGATCACATCCAACATTAGGTAAGACTGCATTCATTTTTATCATCTCTACACCATGTTAAATGATGCATTAATGATATATAAAATATATTTTAATATTTTTCAAATAATTTGTCTAGCCGAAACAATTAGCATAGACATATAAATAATATAACTTTTAAAACTCATTGGTTCATTAATCTGATCAAATATTTTTTTATTTTTATTTTTCAAAAATGCTTTTATTAGCACGATGCCAATAAATTTTGAAATCTAGCTGCTAGAAGATTTGGAATACATATGCTTCCTCCATCAATCTCTAATTTTCTCCAACGCTTCATTGCTTAATAATTCTATTTATTTCTATAATTATTAAAACTTACTACACTAAAAATCCTCAATTCTTCATCCACAACTTTTCTATACCCCAGTATAGTTCATCAAACATACCACACGTTATGAGTTCAGGAACTTTTCGCAATAATATGAGTTTAGAAACTTGTCCTAGCAATACACAGTCCAAGAACCAAACAGGAACTGTCCATACGCTTAGGGGTTCAAAAATATACCGTACGATTATGAGTCACAAACTTACCATAAGTATGAGTTTTAAGAACTCGATCCTAACCTTATATTCTCTACCTATCCGTTATACACATGAGAAAAGAATCACATTCTAAACAAGCATATAGCGAATAGCGCGACACTAGGTTCCGATGATTATAAATGTGATAAACTGAGTAGTCGTTAGACCAAGCACAAAACCCCTGCCCATACAAAGGTTTATACAACTCAGCTATCACATTAGTCCTCAATTGAAATCACGTACAATTCTAGCTTCCACTTTAATCAATACAAATTTCATTTAATCCGTATCTTACCATCTACAACTCTTTCCTAAGTTTTCATAGTACAACCTTCGTACAACAATTCTGCTATAAAACTTTCAATCATTTGATTGATCATTTGTCCTTCTATGACCTCATAAGATCACGTTGTGATCTCTTATTATAATCGTGTTATATTACGATTCTTTTCTATCTTATGATCATTTTGTTTTACGATCTTCTTATCTTTCCCTTTAATCATTTTATATTATGATTTCCTTTATACTTTTAGTTTTATAGGCTCTATTTATTTATTATTACTTTTCATCTTCATTATCAGAGTTGGGTAACTCTGATTCTTATCTTTATAACTTTTCAAGATTCTTCTTTGAATCTTATTTATCTTCTCCTTTACTTAATAATGAATTTCAAAAATTCATCTCTTATTACTTAAACTCTATTTGAGTTTATTCCTTATCCTTATCTATACGGTTATACCCTAATGTGCCCCTAACTAAGGTTTATAACCTACAACTTTGATACCAAATGTAGCGCCCCCAAATCCGAGCCCCTTTTACCTTGAACCTGGTGCGTCACGATATAACATCTTTATACACATTCTATAAAGTAATGTAGAATATATAAACATACATTGTTTATTTCAAAAGATTCTACAAAAATACCCAAGGTCTATAACCTTAACTTAATACATACATTCAATAACTTAAAAGGTTTACAATATCATTTGCATAAGTTAACTTAATTATTCTAAATGCATAATAATCTACTCTTGGAATTTGCCTTTTTGTCTCTGTCTTTCTTCGAGCCTTCGTTTTAATCTGAATTTTTTTATCATGATATAGCAATGGTAAGCAACTACTTTACTCAACAAATTTAAATACAATAAACATATATCATGATTGAAAGAATGAATAAGCTTTCGAATTTTCAATAATAAAATAATTGTAAAGAGCATGAATTAATTTTAATGATTAAATGACTGAATCAATAATGCGGAATGGGGAAAAATGACCATAAACAAATTTAACTGAACCTTATGGTAATCAAGGTTATCAACCTTTTATACCTGATGAACATATGCAACATGCACTAAGTGCGAATCAATAATCATAGATCACTACCACAAAATTGTAAATAGACAACGCTTAAAAGACAACGTTTTTATAAAAAATGTTGTGGTATTTTTTTTACAACGTTTTTAAAAAAAAACGTTGTAGATACATATACAAAAACGTTATCTATTTAAAAGAGTATTTTTTTGATTTTAACTAAATAACGTTTTATTTAAAAAACGTTGTCTATGTGTAAAAACACGGAGCTAAAAATTAAAATTAAAACACGGAGATAAAAACGCACAACTAAATCAAGCCTAGGGTTTGTTTCTTCCTCTGTGTTTTAGAGAGAGTAAGAGTTAGGGAGAGAAGAAGGGATTCCTTCGAAGATCGGCGATGCTTACGAAAAAACAAGGGATTCCTTTGAAGATGCTTATGAGAGATGTCGTACTACCCCATGGAAGGTATGTTTCTCATGAGATCTACTGATCTGAGTTTTTTCTCCTCATACATATAAGCAAAACATCTATTCACTGTGAAGTGAGCTTTTTCTCCTCATACAAATTCAATACAGTTGCATCTCCCTCAAGTCTTACCTTACTTTATTCACCGGTAAGGCCGATTGTTTCAAGACCGAGTACGACAGAGGTGTGAATACCTTCTCTCCCGAAGGCCGATTGTTTCAGGTTGAATATGCTATTGAGGCTATCAAGGTAATAATATCTGCACCTTTGCTATTTGTATGTTGATTCTTATTCGCTTGATTTAGTTGCTGGATTGGTAGAAATCCTTTTGCAAGTGATTTTTTTTATGTGGGGCTTGACTACTGTTGAAGTTAGGTTCAACTACAATTGGATTGAAGACTAAGGAAGGGGTTGGAGAGCTTGGAAGAGGCAAGATCGGCAATGGAGGTTGTGAGACCAATATTATTGGTGACGGACACAAGTACTAGTCATTGGAAGTATTTGGAAATTTAATTTAATTTTATATCTTATAATATTACAAATGGATTACAGAAAAGTGAGCCATAATATACATTTATTTAGTGCTTTCAGTCTATTTCACTACCAACACTGATTCCACTGAGCTATGTCATTTACTAGGGGCTAGTTTAGGTATTCACTGTAAGACCCCGAATTTTATGAAATAAAAGTATTCAATTTTTTTTTAATTACTATTCATGAGTTACTATTCACGAGTTACTATTCACGGGTTACTATTCATGAGTTACTATTCACGAGTTACTATTCATGAGTTACTATTCACGAGTTACTATTCACGAGTACTATTCATGAAGCATGATAATTTTTTTTTTAGAAGAAGGCATTACTCAATAATTATTACATGTAATTCTTGTTCAATATTTTATTTTATTGATTCAATAATTGCTACGTTGATATTTTATATTATTGTTGTTTCAATAATTGTCACGTACGATGATTTTTCCATTATCGGAGACAATAATTCATATTATCTGAATAATATTATTGGATAACATTATTGGCAATGTCTAGAAAGTTACTGTCTAAGGAGAGGTTTGGTCACCTAATTGCGGCGAAGATGAGAGATCCTTATTGAAAGCCCTCTTTCTGGGAAGCTGCACTGTTGTTAATATTGTGATTATGTAATATTATTTGTGAATAATTAATTATTGATTTTTATGATGAGAAAATATTTATTTTATGTGGATATAGATGGAGAAAATTTTTAAAGTGACAATTGTTGAAAATTAAAATTTTATCTTTTACGATAAAATAATTTATTTAAATATATTATTATATTTTAATAATATAATAATGGTGATATTTTTTACAACGAATGTGGGATATATGAGTATCTGAGGAGGAAGAATATTTTATTACAATAAATGTTTAAAACATGTTAAACATGTCGGTGGACCCCATTTATTGGTTGAAATTTGATTATAGATTGTAAAATCGTCCGTTTGTGGATTTCTTCAATTTTTGTTTGGAATTTGGAAAAACTTTCTTACGCAAAGTTGTAGAAATTGAATTTCCTATAAAACTCACAAGATTCGAATTTTTTGATAAAAGAACTATTTATTATGAATTATTGAAGTTACGAGCTCAAATAATTGATTTTTGGAAGTTTAAAATAATTTAAATAACAAAAACGTTTTTTGTGCAAGTCTTGTGAGGTGGGTTGTTTTGTGGCTGAGGTTTTGAAGCAAAATAAGTGTACTTTGGAATAAAAATAATATATATTAATATTTTATTAAATTTTCTGCTTTGGTGTTCTAAGTATTTTCCTATAAATAGGGTGCTTAGGTTAGAATTGAAAATCACACCAGAAACTGAAGTTTTCTCTCTCTATATTATCGAGCGTATTCTTGTGAGTATTTTGAGTATACTTTGAGTATTTCTATATGGTGCAAGTTCGTTCAGCGTTATTCCAGTCAGAAGTACTGCTCTTTTGAGGTAAGGGATAGTAAGGGATTTTTAAGGGTGATTATGTTTTTCAGTTTTGTATTTTTCCGGACCTTCAAAAATTCTAGAAAAATTTGAAATGATATTTTGATGAGTTTTCTAGAGTGTGTCCAAAAATGGAGATTTTTGGATGTATAGATTAGGAGTTATGGATTTTATGAGAAAAGACTATTTAAAATAACTATTTATAACTCCTTGTGATTAACTCCAAAATTGATGAAATTTTTATTGGGAGTACATCTATATAATATCGATTATCTAGTGTAAATTTTAGAATTTTTGGATAAAAGTATAATTTATGATAAATGTTTAAATATTCTATTGGTTTTGGCCATATGAAAAATAGTAAATGAATTTTTAAAATTTTGAGAAAATATATGTTCAATATGGGACTATGTTATGCTAAATCCCGGAAAAGAAATATTTTTGGGCTGATTTGGTATTTTTCATAAAAATAATCTAGTTATGAGTAAATGAATTAAATATGTTATGTGAAGTAAGAAAATTATAAAATATGATTTATTGGCTTGAGAATCATATATGAGGTATATCTGATTTTTATGAGGGTTTTGGTTAATGGTGATAAAATCTTATGAGTTTGGCATTTTATGATGATTAAATGCATTAATTAGTAAAGTGTAAACAATTTAATTAAATTGTTTATAAGTTTTAGAAATGATTAAAATGTTATTGTAATATTAATAATATTAGATTATGAGATTTCTAAGTGATTTATAACATTTGGATTAAGGTGTTATAAATATGGATATGAATTTTATTATGAAACTTTATCTTTTAGTGTCGAGGTTACTTATGCGCGTGATACGGTACTATGTCACGAATCACGGGTACTATTCACGACAAATTGGTTTCTTCTTTGACCAAATTATCGTTGATTTATGAATCTTACTCTTGAAATTAAAATCATGTTTTGATTATATTATTTTTATATAGCATTCTTATAACCCTAATGATGATATTTCTCTTTGACTTGAGTGTAAAGATGAGTAGATTATTGGTATGATCGTGACTATAGGTTCTCTTTGGCGATGGTTCAAAAGTTGAATTGTTGGTTGGTATGATCATGACCATTGAATTTATAATTGAATATTTTTAGCTTAAGTGCAAAGGTGAATTGATCAACATGGTTATAATTATTGTTATATAACTTCTGAAATGATTATGTATTTCTTTGATATATGAATATCTTTGGCTCGTAGTGCAAAGATGACTTGTTAATGAATATCTTAGCCTGTAGTGCAAAGATGAATTATTGATGAATATCTTTTGCTCGTAATGCAAAGATGACCAGTTGTTGAATATCTTTAGCCTGTAGTGCAAAGATGAATTATTGATGAATATCTTTGGCTTGTAATGCAAAGATGACCTGTTGTTGAATATCTTTAGCCTGTAGTGTAAAGATGAACTGTTGATGAATATCTTTGGCCCGTGGTGCAAAGATGAATTTATTAGTATGATTATGAACAGGAACTGTGATTTGGTATAACCATGATATTTGATGTTTCGGTAAAGGCAATGATGAAAATTATCTTCGTCACGGATGAGAAGAGGAATTTAGAATCACAATTATGATTATAAGTTATTCATATGATTGTGGAAAGGAACTGTTGATATATGTTACAGGGATAAAACATTGTTGGTGGACTTTTAACGTGGAGAAGACAATAGACTTTATAGTCTATTTGACTCTTCTAATGGATTGCTCGTTCAAACTGCAACTATGGTTGAAAAGTTTTATCATCTACCATATGTTCTAAATCTACGATTTATTCTTGATGAAGACTATTGATAATTTATTTATCTTTAGTCATAATATTCTTCTTGAAAGCTAGTTGTGCTCACCCTTTTATTTCACAATTCCTTTCGGGTAATAAAAGTGTAGCTTTGGGTTGGCCCGGGGATAACAAGGGAATAGAGCGGTGGTCTATAGTTGTTGAGGTTCTCCCTAAAGAGTATGGAAATAATTTTATTGAGGACTTTAGTGTGTTGTATTTTATACATCATTTAATAGTTATTTTTGGTGAATTAAATAGGGTGAGGCGAAACCAACTTTGGAAGGGTGTTTTGTCACTATCATACAAGATGTTTAATGACATACAAACTCGTGTTATCATAAGACATGGTTGTGCTCATCCACTTGCTGAGTATATTTACAAGCACTACCTACATAATCTTGGTGTTTGTTTGGAGTATAATACCCAATTAGAGACAGTGGAGATAATGATATGTTAAGAGAAGACTCACCATTGGGAAAAATATGATAGTAATCTTCTCGTTTTTCTTTGGGGTCTATTGGGTCAACCAAGGATAATTCTGTGGCCATATGATATCTACCATAACCTAAAAGCATGGCCTCCCATGTATGAAGGTTTCCTTGAGCACTTCCCAAAGATTCTAATTTCTAAAACAGTTTTTGACTATACCTTTATGTAAGGTGTCATTGTGACGTACTTCTGATTGGTATATATTTGTATCCAAACTCACAGCATATGTGTTGTTGTATTTTTCATGACAAATGTATTAATAAAGTTGTAGTTATTTCTGTACCATGTATTTGGCGACTCAGAATGGGTTGGATGGAATGAACCTATTTTGGGGTCGTTACATTCACCATTTTGAAAAAACAAGCAAATCCATGCATTAACACATCCTCTTATTTATTAGAGGAATTATGCCTTGCATTTAGCTAATAGTGGCACATTTTTGCTTCTTCCAGTTTCTCAGAACTTATCATATTTTAAATATCAACAGATGTTATTTGTTACAACAGATGTTTGAGTGAGCGATATATTATTGTTGTTTGAACCGTGCGTTAGATTCATAGCAATGAATATTTGTCTATTTTATATGTCTTCGTTTTTGTGTCCTGAATAAGTGAACAACATTTAGTTATTTGTTATAACTACTAATTAGTTTGACATGTCTCTCCTTCATACTTGGGATTCTGGCTTTATAGTTTTCTCATACTATTCTATATTGCAATATTGTGGTTGCTTGTTCTGTAGATCTTGTCATTGATCATTCGATTCGGTTGATGTTACAAGGTCGAGAAAATGCGGTCTGCAAGCAAATCACGGAGCTTAATTTCAAAGAAACAAAGAAAGATTTGCTTTTTTGAAGTGGGGATCCAATGCATTCCACAACATGCTTGTTGTTCCTCAAGGGTTCGACAACATGAAATAGAGGTTCTAAAGTTGATTAAAATAACGGTTTCCTTATTTTCATTGTTTACAGTGATGTACTACTTTCCTTGGCTAGAAAGAAAAGCTAATCAAGTATAGTGACTTTGTCAACAAGGAGCTTATACTATTTTCAATGGTACGATCTTGAGAGGTCCATTCGGTTGATGGTCTAAAATCGGGCCAAAGAAAGATTCTTTTCATTCTTTCAAAAAGAAGTTTACTAAGGAAGCCAAAGTTGCTCAATTCTCTGGTTGTGTGGTGAGCACTCGGCTTACCATCACGGTGAGCGAGTCTTTCGAGTACCATTATTGGCATGGCTCGTGAGGATTTTTTGGCGATAATAACATAAACCTTCTTCTCTACCAGAATGGGCAATTCTTCACTCGACACCGGTGTGACAATTAGAATATTTCAAATCTTGAAAAAATGAACTTTATATCTAAATATCAAATGTATTAACTTCTTATTTACTGGGGAGGCAAAGATCATGCGAGTGCTAGAGTACATATACACTCAACTTTCTCCGATCACAAGATACATTTTTCCCACGGATGATGATATTCTCCTTGACTACTTGAAGGAAGATGGGCGTAAAATAAAGCCTACTTGGTTAGTTCTCTTGTCTTTAGCATATGAAATTTGGCCAAAATAATATAAAGATGGAACAATTATTATATTTATTACACATTATAGATCTTGGTCAAGAAAATATTGAATAATTTTTGGAAACTATGGAAATCATTCCCAACTTCCACTTCACGAAAAAGTTTAAACATCTCTAAGATGATGATCAACGGAGATTCTGTCTTCTTTTGTAGTTGAAGAAGGCTTTCATGATTTTTACAATAATATTTGCGGAGATCCCACTAGGATACCACTTTGGGAAACTATCACGAGGTTAGAATTATCTGCAACTCTCTTGCAAAACAGGTTAAAATGTATTTAACCCGTCCACTAAATTGTGTTAAAATTTTGTAAATCATGTGACAAATGTCTCTTTAAGCCTTGTTTTGTTGTGATTGTTTTCTAAGTTGAATTTACGTAAACCTTTTTTTTCCATTTATGGCGGTGTGACGAAGAGTGCTTGCAAAGAGGCATTCTTTGTCTGTAAAAGATGGTGCTCTTTTTGGAAAATTGGGAAGGGATTAGGTATTTTATCTTTGCCAATGATGTCATTGATGTCTTTGGATCGAATGTGAGTTGTATTTTATGTAAATGGACTATATGGCTACTCTTTTCTTTAATCTAACATGCTTGATGGCATATTTTCTTGACAATCTTTTGGATCGTGTATCGGTGAACATGTTGACAAGTTTGGTTCTGATGTGGTTGATTGTTTTGTTGGGCATGGCGTGGGGACGATTTTCATTCTGAGTCATTGATATTTCATCATTGTAAGTAACTTCTTTGGTTAATTATTTTAAAATTTGAATTTGGCATGTGCTATCATTTTGAAGCATTCTTGCATTAGGAATAGTGAATCTATTATATATTGTGAAAAGAATTCTTTGAATATTTGGTACACCTTTGAATGAAACTAAACTGTTATTACATTAAGTGGTCAATGACTTGGTATCTGGTTTGTACCAATGTTTTCTTATAGGTAATATTATTTTATGTATGAGGATTGTTTACCAATGTTATTACAAGTAACAAATGTGATTTGCTATTAATCTAGATGTTAGTGCTTCAAAACTTTTGCAGATTGATGTCAAGTCCTAGAAGTTGATGGGGAAAAAGTTGTTGTTTAGGTGATAATTGTTTGATTTTGCGACCTTGAGTTGGTACTGTAAACCCTTCCGGGATACCTGCAATAGAAAAAGCAACCAACAAAATCTGGGAACCTTTTGCAAGTTCAGTCTCATTGTCTTTGAAAGAAATTTAGTTTCACTTGTATTTTTTAATTCATGTTGTTTCATAATCAACGCTTGAGATATTTGAAACTGTAAACGAATGATATTATTGGGATCGATGTATTTTGAATGGTTGATACATTTTGTTTTTAAATTTAAAGGAGAATTTAGACCTTTTAGTTATATATCATGGCATTAGCATATTGCAGGTGCATTGTTAATATAGGTGAACCAAAATTTTTATTTATTTATCTACAACATTTTAAAAATGTTGTATAAATTGGTTAAAAACGTTGTCTAATATACTAAACAACAATATTTTTATCCAAAAAAAGTTGTGCAATCATACCTTCTACAACGTTTTTAAGCATCTGCTAATTTTTGGAAGACAAATCTACAACGTTTTTTCCTAAAAAATGTTGTGTATTGTGCTTAACTACAACGTTTTAAAAATGTTGTGTAAGGGTGTCAAATAGACAACACCCTTAACCACGACGTTTTTCTGATTGAAACCACAACGTTTTTTTCGCGTTGTCTATTTACTTTTTTGTAGTATTGGATGTGAAATAATCAACAATAATTATCCACTAATATGCTTTGAAATAATAACTCGAGTTTGAGTTATGGATTGAGTTTGTGGGAGATGTTAGGATTAGGAAAATCAAATCATTATATTCATGCTCCTTCTTTTCCTTCCTTTTTGGGCCAAAATTTGGGCCCTTTTTCTCCCCCATTTGGTTTAATTTTATTGCTTTATTTACATAATTAAATGTCCAACAAGTTCCTTAACACATGGGCTTAACTTGGGATCCCAATTAATTCTTTTGGGCTTCCTAAATAATTCCTTGGGCCATGTAAAATAACATAGTCCCATACTTTTAATTTTATCCTACCCTAATCATTTACTTAGGGTTTGTATTCCACTTATTTGGAATTTAAATAATCACATACATAGATTAAATTATATAACCTAATTAGACTTTCTTTAATTAGGTTTAAAATAAATAATAAGTTGAGATAATAAAATTCATCTCTTAGGTTGATATAAATTTTAAATACTAACTTTCTTCCATATTATAACTCTTAAGTTATTTAATTAACATACCTAATGTATAATTATGTTATGTAACTTTCTATTTATTTTTTATTTATATAATAAATAAATATATACTTAATATATTTATTTATTAATCACATACATATTTCACATAAGTCACAAAGTATTTAAAAAATATCCTCATCTACTTTGTGACCTAAATCCTTGATTATACTTAATTCATAAATTAAGAAAAAAATTTAGGGTACGTATCACATTCTTCCCCCTTATAAGGATTCTGTCCCTGGAATCACTACCAAAAGTACATATAAATTCTTTCTAGGGTTTTATATTTTCGCAATCCATATTTTCTCAATTCTCTTTTAATAATTAAACTGTATAGGTTGTTCTTAATTTTTTTTTAAAGAAATCCACTATTTCCACTCTAAATTTAAAACTTTATCCTTTAATTTATTCATTCAAGATCTTATAAATTTCCGGGTTGTCATATACATCATTTCTACATCTCCCTCAACAACTTTGTGTAACTCATCGCCATTTCCTTGCATATACATCGTGCATTGCTATTCACCCTCCTCGTTAGGATTCATTTCTGTGAGGCAAAGTAATATTCCTTGCGGTTGATTAAGGATGATATTGGCAAGTTGTTTCAATTGGCTCTCGAGGTTTCGCAATGAAGCATCTTGGTTCGTCATCTGAACATCAACTTTCTCTATGAATTTGGAAATGAGCACCTCCAACATTCTTTCTTCTTGATGTTCTAGGTACTTGGACAAGCTCTCCTCCAACTTAGATGTCTCCTCATATTTTAGTGGAGGTTGGTACGAAAATTCTGACTGGTATGAAAAATTTGGAGCACATGATAGCTCTTGACTATTGTCCCTTGAAAAGCTTGTATAACTCTGACACTCCGAATGATAGTATGTTGGGCCATAGTCAGCTTGACCTTCACATTAGGAATTCTGAGTAGACACTCAAGATTTTCAGCAAACCTTGAGAGATTTGATACTTGTTCTTGCAATTGCTCAAGTATTCCTTCCGAAATTGGTTGTGAGGTCCTCTCACAAGGCCTTTGATAGTTATGCTCATCCATAGCTGAAAGGATTTAAAAACAAAACAAAGCAAAGACAAATCAAATACAAATATACAAGTTCAAATTAGACTAAATTGATTGAAATTGATATTGGACAATATTAGAAGAAATAATTCCTCAACAAAGACGCCAAAAACTTGTTGGTCAATTTCGTAACTTATAAATAGGCGCAAGTATACACGGTCAAAAATTAATAAAGAGTAAGTAAGTTGTCGATCCCACGAGGAATTATCACTAATATTTACCAAGTACTGACTTTATATCACCTCAGTCTTATTTAAACAGTTGGTATAAAAGGTAGTTAATTTAAGCTAAAGAAATTCTAATTAAGAGAGTAAACAATGAGCAACGACTTAAATCAAGGTGAGACAAGCTAAGATCACAATTTCCCCAACACAAACATTCTGTCAAACATAAGGCGTGCAATTTTTGTTCAATCTTCTAACTCTTCCTTTCAATTAATGAATCACACGAATGGTTAACTGAGAATTCTAAGTATTTATAAGCCTCTTCCGATGGTCAAATGAGTATCCCCCTTCTAAATAAATCACGATATTCCTATTTAAAATAAATTAGGCAATGAGTCATTAACATTAAATTCTCACAATAGCTAATATGGCCAATAGATATATTCTTATTCTATATGCAAATTATGTATTTAATCCTAAGAAGAATAATCATAACATGTGTCATCATATTTAGGTCTAAACTCTATATTCCACTTTCCAATTTCATATAAAGCAGCACAATAATCACTAGCAAAGCAATTAATATATGAAGAGAAAAATATGATAACTCGTCCAATTGTGAATCAAAATAATTAAAAGGAGAGAAATTCAATTAAAACCATACATTGGGTTCCATTGCAACCTTAGAATGGAAGTTTAGTTCATAGCTATTGAATTAAACACTATTAGCAAAGAATTTAACATTCGTGGATTACAAAATTAAAGAGAATGATTAGAGAATAAAAACTCTATAGAAGTTCAATCTCCAAGAACCCCCTTTTAATTCATGCTCTATGACACCCCCAAATCCAGGTACTTCAATTCCCACGTGATTTGGTGTTCACTATACAAACATCATATGTCTATCTACCCATAATAAATGAAACCATAAAATAGATAGAAGTAAATCCTCTCTTCAAGGAGTTATAACATCTGAAATTAAATACATCAATCTCAGCTCATACTAACCTTAAATCTCAAATGCGGAAACATAAACAAATACTAAGTCTTACACAAATTAAACATAAGTCTGAAACATAACATAAACAATAAACAACAAATCTTCATAACTTGTTAATCTTTCCCTTGCCTTTGCTAGTAGAAGGTTCGTCAGACCTTTCATTCTTAACTGCAATGTTATTATTACGCAAGAGTGAGCAAGATTGCCCACAAGTATAATAATGTAACAACAATTAATAACATGTGAGTGAGTCAAAGACTTCTGAAATAATGAACTTAACTTTTGAATCAAGAATGTATAACAAGAATCAAAAGAACTTCTGAGGGTCATAAGACCTTGAACTATATCCTAGGTTGTCAAGGGTTATACTTGAAATCTTTAACAGTCATAAGATTATGGACTCTTCTACTCGTACTTAGGGGGATCAACCCTTAGTACCATACTGTGCACAATATCTTAACACTAAAGCATAAGTAATCCCCTATAACGGGGTTATTCATCTTAGTTTGACGTTAGATTCCGCACCAAAGGAAGTTTGGTTTGGATATACTCAACAAGGGTTCTGAATTTTAGAACGTTCATCAACTATGGACTAGTCGAATCAATAAGGGTTCACTAATCTTACAAGGTTCAACAATATTGTATACAAATTGAATAATAACTCAAGAGGTATACAATGGAATAAATATTGTATAACAGGAATCATGCTTTAAAAGATTGATAACCCTTAATATAATATACTGAATTTGATCAATAAATAATAGGAACTTGCTCGATATAAAATATAAGTCTAGAATTAGGTCAAAGTAAAGAGGTGAGGTTTAGAAACTTGCATAACGATAACAAGTAAGGTTATAAAACTTGCCTCGTGACTATAGCGTCCCTCGATTTAATCCTACATACCAGTTACATTCATATTACCAGTCAATTATAACATACTAGCATCACAAGTTCATTTTCTTTTGTCTAAACTCTGATTATGATTACACTAATCAAATCACAACACTTGTTTTCACATAATATTAAACTTCACGGATGACAAGCTAACTACGCGTTCAACAGTGTAATTAAACATGTAATTACTTTATTGACATGTTAAGAATCTATTTTAACATCACATTATATGTCTAACACATTTTTATGTTTATTAGATTAGGTTACAATTACATTCCCTGAAATAAAATAATAAAAATGCTCATTATTCTTGGATAGACTTCATAATGGCACTGCGGCGCCACCCTACTGAGTTAACTTATTTGGTCTTTGGCATATTCTTTGGCAACCAATTGTGAGCTAGTGCGCGTAACGGGCCTTGCTAGTATATGGCGTAACGCATATTGACTCACGCTTTCTGACATGGGCTTTAGACTGAAAGCCGAAGCCTACTGTAGCGAAATCCAGTTCCGAAAAATTGTCGTTCGTGAAAAATGCAGAGCAAGCCAAAATCTACTGATTCCTTTATTCACACATTAATTTAAACATACCCGGACATTATAATACATACATAATCATTACGCAACCTTTCTAGCATGATTTTCACAAGTTAAGACATACAACTACTTGAATCAATTCATGTAATTTCAGTGTTCTTGGTGATTTTAAAAGTTTTAAAGATAAAACATGAAAATTGACATTACAGTTCGTTATAACTCCGAATCTGTCTGTTCAAAGTTTATTTTCTTCGTTTTAACATGTGATATCACAATCTATTATTAAATTTCAAGTTAAAAAACAATTTGTAGCCTACCATTACGCATAAGGGCATATATATGACACATTTATACTATGTAACTTCAAAAGTCTATTTACGATATATTCGTATGCAATTGATGTTATGAAAACATACGTATATGGTAATAAAAATATATTATGATTATATATTATCATATTTTTACACCTAGATCATCAATTCATGCATAGATCACACAAATTTATTTTTCAGAGAAGTTAGAGATAGTTTTTTACAAAAATAATAACACCGTAATTACAAATTGGGTTGAAGAGATTACCCTAAAGCAGGTTCCTCTGATTCTTCACTTCCTTCTTTAATCACTCAACTTTTCTCTAAATTCTATCTGAATTCTCTCTCAGTTAGAATAATGAATGAGTTACGTAAAAGAGAAAACTGAAGAAGGCGCACAGATAACCGGCAAGTTGTGGTCAGTTAATCCATACGTGGTTTAATTACTCCCAACTCCTTATAAGGCCTTGTTTGGATAGCATCATAAGTACCCTTTCTAGTTATTTTCATTAATATCTTATAATATAGTTTAATAATGTCACACCCATTTAAGCAATTAATCAAATATCTTATTTAATTTAATTTAAATAAAATATAATAATTTCTCATAAATTCACATATTCACATAATTAAATTTCTCATTTCTTAATTATGTCAAATCATTAAATCTCTAATTAATTATTAAATTAATTAAAATAACATTATGCTTATTAATAATTCATTTAATTCAATAAGCTCACTTAAATACATACTTTGAATAATAAAATTCCTAACATTAATTTAATCAATATAACACATACACTTAAATTAATCTACCACAAATTCATCAATTAACTATTTTATCTTATAATTAAATCATCAAAAAATATTTATTTAATTCAATAAATATTCAAATTAAATTACAAAATCTCGTTCGTCACATCTTTCAATTCCCCCTTAAAAGGATTCTGTCCCCAGAATCACGACTCAATCAATTCGTCTCGTTACATGCTCTCCAATCCATGTTGCAAGGTTTGCTCTTGAGTTCCCATTGAGTCCTAGCTAGGCGCCAACCCTTGCTCCCAAGAGAAAGAGAGGAAGATATATTCAAGATGATGAGTGATTGGTCACTAGGTTAGGCTTCAAATAGTTGAAATCTGTAAAAAAAATCGCACACGACGCTGTGGCATCTTGATTTGGCTTGAAACGAGCATTGCAACACTGTTGCAGGGGTGAGCTACTGCTTTCGGGCGCTGCGACGCCATAAATACACTAGATATGGGCAATGTGGCGCCGAGCAAAAATCTGGAATTTCCAACTTTGACGTTTGTTGGGAGATTGGCCATAAAGTCTTCATCCAAACTCCGATTTAGATGATTCAAGATGTTCCGGAAAGAAGAGACGCAGATTTACAACTTTTGTTCTTTATAGTTTCCAAAATATGGACTGGATCATTGTTCAAATTGACCATGAAGTGACTATTGTGTAAATAGAAAGTCGAAAACGCGAATGTAGTAACCCTAAACATTGATCCAAGTAGCTTTTATTCTAATTCCTACAAAACAAAATAAAAATACATAAAAGTAGTACAAAAACACATAAATGCATTACAAAACCACATTATACAATAATAAGATGAAAATACATAAAATCCAAATGAAATACTCTAAAACTTAAAAAGTATCAAAGCCAAAAATAACCAATTTGTAGGTATAAAACCTATTCATCACTTGTATAGGCGGATAGTTATTTTGGTTATAACTAATGCATCTAGTGTTTTCATGAGTTTGTTAAAATATGTTTTGCATGCTTCCATTGAAAGATTTTTTTTATTGTTATTTTGCTGGTAGAATCATCTTTATCTTAAACTATGGAGGCTATTTGATATTTATTGAATAAGTTTATGATCATGATGTGTTTTCTCGTTTTCAATATTTTTATTTGCATGAAATTTATCCTAGATGTTCTTATCCATGTGTTGAGTTAGGTTTTCATGCTAGTCAATCTTTACATGAGTTGTTGTTTGTTTACAATGGTAGTAATAATGCTTGTACGTTCGAGCAATCTTCATTCCATGAGGTGCTATCATATGGTATTGAGTTGAACAATGTTTATCATCAAATTGGAGTAAGGTATGGTTTATATGCGTGTATATTTAGATCATTTGGTTTAGCTATTGCATTTAATATTTTCATGAGAATGTTGAACCATATTTTATGTTATTTCATGGATAAATTTGTTATTCTCTATTTTAATGGTATTCTAGTTTTTGTCAACACTTGGAGAAATTCTTTAGCATGCATTGAGTTTTATTGTGATTATCATAATTATGCTATTGAGTTTTCATCTTGTAAATTGGGTTGTGACCTTTTAGTTGCATTGATATCATTACTTGATTTTGAACGTTGCAATGTCATTCATTACAAGAAAAGGTCTAATTTCTGACAGAATATTCTGTCGGGGATTCGGTTGAGTTTAAGCACGTCAAAATTAAGTCCATCGAGATTTCAGTCGAGGATTACTAAGTTCGACAGACATATGGTCGACCAAATAGTCCGTCAAGGTTAGGATATCCTCGACTGAATATGTTCCACCGGTCTTATTCGGTCGGTATTAAGCTGCCACGTGGCTAGTGTTGAAAAATATTAAAGGGCTTATTTCCGATGGAATTCTATCTAGTTTACCTTATTTCGTCGAGGATAAGAAGGTTTTTTTAAAATATATGCTCTGTTTAGGCAACATCCAGGGTTATAACCCATAATTTTATACCTGTAAACAAGTTTATACCTATAAACAGTACAGTCAACATAAGAATAACCTTGTTCACATGCATACAATATGTCCAGTCACGTACATATAAGTCCAATATATATAACTTTTGTTCACATGCATACAAGTCCAAAAAAAATATTTTCAAAAATACTCTTGAACTACGTACAATACTCCATAATATGTACAAAAAAGAATTATATACAAGGTTTAAACTACAAAAATGTCAAATATCAAATAAAATAAGTCAAGCCAATAGTACTACCGCCGGTGTGAGGAGGATCATCAGGTGGACGTCGACGTTGCTGCTCTGGCGTATGAAAATTTTCATCGACGTCGTCCCTCCACTCATGATCAAAATGAGCATATTGTGATGAGATGTTTAAGTTGCCATTTATGCTAGTTAATCTCCTTATCTCCACTAATCCTTAGGTGTCAATCTCTCATTGGTTAAAAATTTCTAAAGTAGATTACATGTAATCCTAAAAGATAAGATGAGGCTTATGGCTGAGAGGGTAAAAGAGATATGGGGGATAATAAGAGATATAGAATGTATGTATGTACTTTAAATACTAAACAACTAATACTTCCATCTTCCTTTCATTTCTTTCATTTCATCTTATCTCACTTTTAAACTTGTAAAAGAAAGAAAAAGAGAGAGAGACAAAAGAGAGGGAGAGGCCGTGAGTTTAAGGGAGAAGAGAGTGAGAGGTTTCTAGTTTCATGCATCCTAAGTGTTGCCTCTTTTTATTTAGCCTTAACAAAAGAGCTCTAACTCATGCAAGCATACATGTGTCAACAAGCAATACAGAGCAAGTAAAGTATCGATCCCACAGAGAAAGTTGTTTAATTTAAATCACTATGCATTAATTAAATCACTATATTTATATACTTAAACTAATGACTAAGATTGGTTTGTTCTCGAATTGCAAATAACAATTAAAACAAAAATAACATGGATTAAATCAAATCTGGAAACAATGGGATCCTAACTTCATTTATTGTTTCATTCAACCGCCACTATCATGCATGACTTGTTCACATATCATTGGAAAGTAGCCAAGAGCACTAAAAGAGTATTAGCCATTTTTCAATGCACTAAGACCTACTTACACATCATCCACAGATGATAGACTCTATGTAATCATCAATATAACCAAAATCATTATATGTCTATGTGAAATTGCAACTATATTGAATTTTAGTTCAGGCCCTTATTCTAACTTATACGGTGAAATTGTATATGTCTATCTGGTTCACGAAATACACAAGCCATATAAAACAGCCCCATATACGTATACTATCATGATTACAATCCATACTTGCATGTTCATTGTCAATTCCATACAAGTACTGAAACGAATGGTGATTAAGCATTCATACATGCAAAACAATCGTGATAGACATCCCATATGATATGAAAAAAATAATCCAGCATTCAAGCATGCAATCAAACTACATATTAAAATTCGTTAGAATCCCATAATGGAGTTTAGTTCATGATTGAACCAAAAGCCATTATGGGATCAAATCTAAACATGATTAATAAATGAACAACTAAAAGATGAAAGGTAGAAATAATCAAACCCAATTGCTGAATATAAATCAATGTTCAAATCCTCATAAGAATCCAACAAATACTAATAATAATCTACTCTGGTGGAAAATCCCAAGAAGAAGTAGAAAAGTAGAGTTTTGGCCTCCTTCTACGTTGGAATCTCTCCCAAAGAGTAAATCATAATTGCGATGTAAAGATACATCAAAAACTTAATAATTGTCAAGTGATACGTCAGACACCAGTAAAAAATCGTTTTAAAAACATTACCACCCTTAAAAATTGGAAATTAATATAAAACAAATCATCGACTTTCAGTTCCACATGGCATTCACGCCTCCTTCTCCAATTAACTATTACTTGCGACTGCACGAGCCTTGCGATGAAAGTCGTGATGTTGTTTGGGCTCTCTCGGGTGTGTCCTACTCGCGGTCGTGCAACTTGCAGTAGGTTCCATGGTCTGGATAGGTACTCGCGCGGGCGCGCGTCTCTAAGCTCTTCCTACCGCGTTGCCGCGCAGCTTGCAGTTAATGACTTCTAATTCTGCTCCTGAGTTTGGTTCTGCAATGTTGTTGCTGCTACTGAAGTGTCCTATGTCCATCCATGTTTGTCCATCCATGCTCCACTCAATCCTCAACCATGCATATCCTATCTTTTGCCTCGTCTCACGCATCCATTAGACTCGTGCCCTATAATACCACCAAATTAGGCCAATTCCTGCACTTATTCACCAAAAGGAGTTTTAAGTATATGCAATGCAAACTAACATGAAATGCAACTAAAACGTACTAAAATGTACTTGAGATGGGCATAGTTCGCATGAATTGGTACTCCATAAGTAGGTATAAAACCCACTTATCAAATACCCCTAAACTTGAACCGTTGCTTGCCCTCAAGCAATGCATTCTATTGAACAATGAAAATGCAGCTGAATTACTATTCAACTAAATTGTGATGCAACTACTCTCACATTGTCCCAACTATCATAGAAATTCAGTCCAATTTGCCTCAGCGAATTTTTTTCTAGATTCAAGAATACAAATTCAAATCAAACTGCAGGCATAATGTCATACACTCAGATAATTCAAAAATGCTATAGAGATCTTTGTGTGTGTGTTGTGTTCGCCAAAACTTGATTTAGGCACAGAATACTCATGTTATCTTGCTCAAAACAGAAATTTGTAGCTTAAACCAAGACTTATGTATATATATGCAACCAAGACTATTCCAACATCTTAAAATAAACTAAGGTTCAACATTGGGCTTAACTGCTTTATTTCTACTCACGAGGGCGACTTTCGCACTTGATTTAGGGTGTTTATTCCTATTTTTCTTTTCTTTTTCTTTTTCACATGACTGTGCAATGTCTTACTCCATTAGGCACACTGCTACCCCTTAGCGAGCTTTCAACCAACGACTCCTAGACCATGAAAGATCTTAGGGCACTAGGTGTAAAGACAATCCCCTCAGGCATACTTACTCAAGTAGCCAGGGCCCCGAAATAAGACTAGCCACGTTATTGCTATTCTTCTTTTCTTTTCTTTTTCTTTTTTTTATACACAGATACCCATGTTTTCCCAAAGTTTAAAAATCAATGTTTTATACAGTCTATACTCACTTTTCACATATTTCTCTTTTTAAAACTACAATTTTCTATTGAGCACTGCAACACATGCTTCTTATACCTACAAGCGATTGTGAACACATTTGTGCAAACCGAAAGCATTTAAACAGCATTATGAATTTCATTATGTCAAACATTATATCTCAGCTCGTATTATCCAAAATACTAAAAAATCATTTAACAAATTCACTATCATCATTGGCTAGACAGAAATTTCTATACAGCAAGAACGGTGAGAAATGCAACCTAAACATGAACGTGCAAATATGTATGCAAAAATAAACTATATGATGCAACAATGTAAACTAAACATGCAAGAACTAAAAAAAATTAACTAATCATGCTAAACTAAAAAATTATTACTAATCATGCAAAACTATATGCACTACCCTACTCCCCAATAACCCCAAACTTAAAATATTCAATGCCCCATTGAATGAAGGTAAAGGGTACGAAAAACTCCCCTAATTGTCTGTGGTGCCACCCTCCTCGGGTGGTGAATCTAGCGGTGGATATGGTTATGCGGTTCCGAACTGAGGCCATTCTAAAGTAGTTCCTTGTTGCGCAAAAGCTTCGGCCAAGACCCTTGTGAGTCCCATTGCAAATGTGCCCAAATTATCGTACATGGCATCGACTTTGCGCTCCAACCTTCGGAGCTGGCGATCTCCATGGGTGGCACGTGCGTTCGTGGACGGGTCAGCCTCATCTGTCTGCGGAGGCTGCTGTGCTGGCTCTGGAAAAGTGGGTTGCATGATGAATCCTAGTCCGCGTGGATGTGGTACACCACCTGCCCAGTCCTCGAATTTTTCAATCGTGGCATGAGTAATGTCTTGGCTTGGGTATTGCATTTGCTCATTGCCCCAGTTACATCCCTGATTAGCATAGAGCATGGCAATTATGGATGCGTGTGGAATGCTCCCAATGGTTCCTCCCCGTAGATAGCGCAACATATTCTCATGAATGAGATGACCAATGTCAATGTACTTCCCGGTGATTATTCCCCACAGAATACGTGCCCTCTCCGCTGTTATTTCATGCTGATGGGAGGAAGGCATGAGCTTGGCACATATGAACAAGTTACATGCCTTTGCATAG
This sequence comes from Panax quinquefolius, assembly GCA_020205615.1. Classification (NCBI taxonomy): domain Eukaryota; kingdom Viridiplantae; phylum Streptophyta; class Magnoliopsida; order Apiales; family Araliaceae; genus Panax; species Panax quinquefolius. The sequence continues at coordinate 104,016,541 of CM035167.1, forward strand.
CGGTTCAGGGCTGCAGCTGGGAATATAGGAGGTTGTGTCGTGCCAACTTTATATGTCCATTTCGTACCTGTCACACATAACTCCGCAATAATCAACTCCATGTTGGTCTCCAAATGAGCACCGATGACCCAATTAGCAGCCCCCACTGGCGGTGCATCAGTAATTTTGAAAATTAATCGGATGGCATGGGGTCTATAATCTACCTCGATACCACGAACCAGAGATATACCGCTCATAGTGATCTTAGCATTGGCATAGAACCCACAGACTATGCTCATAGGAATGGGCATTGGAGTAGTAGTCAGTCCACCCCAGCCTCTCTCTCGAATCATGGCGCACAACTGGCCATCCTACCCCTCCGACTTGAATCCTCGCTTCTTGATGAACGTCTTCGCCACAATTCGGTAGTACTCTTGTTGAGCTTCCAAGTTTAGGAACTTGGTGTGATCCACAATATCAGCCTCTTGACTGCCCGAAGAGGATGAAAAAGATGAAGCAATAGAACGTGCACGCTTAGGCCCCATTTGTAGTTGATAGAGATTGGACATATTATATGATGGAGAATGAAGAAAGCTAAAGAATTGATAACCCCAATACTCATTTCTGCAACCCAAATCAGGAACCATATCTTTATAATGCACTTGGAGAAGTTGAGGAGATATGGACTTTGAACGTGGAGAGAATCGTGGCTAAGTAATTGAGAAATGTACGACTTCCCTTTGTAACTGATAGATAGATAGAGACGTGAGTTATGGAGAGTGAGAGGATTTCGCATCTGTTATTATTCCAAATGGTCCACAACTCTTTTTAAAATGTTCAGATCTGTCTTAATCCGGTTGTCGTAATGTCTAATTTGCATTGCGTTTATCTTGGGTGGGCGCGAGCTGAGACTTGCGAGACTTCAGGTATCTGTTGTCTGATTGACTTGGCACACAGGCACGCGAGTTTGTAGTTATAGGCTACGCGGCCGCACGATCCAGGTATCTGCAATGCTAAAGTTCAATTCCACTCTGCCTATCAGTGATGCTATCCAATGATGGCTCCTGCATAGACATTAATGCACCTTGTTAAGGCATGACTTAGTGGCCACATAATGCTAACATCTTGCAAATATTCGCAAAGCAATTCTTGCTACACACTTAAGCATGAACATCTAATATCCTCTTAAAAATGAATTCTATATAACTACTAAAATAATCCAAAATGAATAACTAAAAACAACTCAATAAAGATAGAAATAATGGGTTGCCTCCCATCCAGTGCTAAGTTATAGTCAATTAGCTTGACTTTCTGTATGTCTACCTCGCCACCAAAGTAATGTTTTAAGCGCTGTCCATTCACCTTAAAAGGCTTGTCTGGCAACGTATCGAATATTTCAATTGCACCATGTGGAAAAATAGTTTTCACTGTGAATGGTCCTGACCACCTCGATTTCAGCTTCCCAGGAAAAAGTTTAAGTCTGGAGTTATAAAGCAAAACCCTTTGTCCTGGTTCAAATGCTCTCTCAATGATTTTTTGGTCATGTCATTTCTTCACTTTCTCCTTATATAGCTTCGAATTCTCGTATGCCTGCAATCTAAATTCATCCAACTCATTTAGTTGATGTAGGCGTTTCTCCCTGACAGATTTCAAATCAAAATTTAGCTTTCGAATTGTCCAATATGCTTTATGCTCAAGCTCCATAGGAAGGTGGCAGGCTTTTCCAAACACGTGTTGAAAAGGTGACATACCCAATGGTGTCTTATATGCCGTCCTATAAGCCCATACTGCATCATCTAACTTCAATGACCAGTCCTTCCTTGTGGGATTTACAACTTTTTCTATGATTCACTTAACTTCTCAATTTGACACTTCAGCTTGGCCATTCGTTTGTGGGTGATATGATGTAGCAATGTGATGATTCACCCCATATTTAGCCAATAAAGCTGTAAACTGCCTGTTACAAAAGTGACTGCCTTCGTCACTGATGATCGCTCTTGGGGTCCCAAACCTTGTGAAGATACTTCAGTGTAAAAATCTGAGGACGACCTTGGCATCATTTGTCAGAAGAGCTGCCACTTCTACCCATTTTGAGACATAATCTATAGCGAGCAAAATGTAGAGATTTTCGCAGGAAGAAATGAAAGGCCTCATGAAATCAATTCCCCATACATCAAAAATTTCTACTTCCAGGATTGTATTCAATGACATTTCATTCCTTTTAAAGATGTTCCCCACTTGCTGACATATATATCACCGCTGAACAAAATTATATGCATCCTTGAAAATTGTCAGCTAGTAGAATCCTGCTTGTAATATTCTAGTCGTTGTTCTTTCACCCCCACAGTGACCGCCATACACAGTAGAGTGACAATCCTGCAGAATCCCCTCGGTCTCGCTATATAGAATACCCCTTCGTATAACTTGATCAGAACATTATTTAAACAAATATGGCTCATCCCATATATACCATTTGACATCATGCAAAAATATCTTTTTTTGATAACCCACCGAATCAGAAGGTAGCATCTTACTCACCAAATAGTTTGCAAAGTCCGCAAACCATGGCACTTCCCCTTTCACCACAAAAAACTGTTTATCTGGAAAGGATTCATTGATTAAAACCTTGTCATCTGTCTCCCTATCCGGATTCTGAAGTCGAGATAAGTGGTCCACCACTTGGTTTTCAGTGCCCTTCCTGTTCTTGATTTCCAAATCAAATTCTTGCAGTAATAAAATCCATCTGATCAACCGAGGCTTTGCATCCTTCTTTGCCACTAAGTGTTGAATTGCAGCGTGATCCGTATACACTATCACCTTTGTGCCGATCAAATATGCTGAAATTTATCAAAGGCGTACACCACTACTAATAACTCTTTCTCCGTGGTGGTGTAGTTCAACTGTGCATCTGTAAGGGTCTTGCTGGCATAATAAATAACATGAAACATCTTCTTTTTCCTCTTCCCCAAAGCAGCCCCTACGGCGTAATCACTGGCATTACACATCAGCTCAAATGGCAATTCCCAATCTAGTGCAGTAATAATTGGTGCAGATGTTAATTTCCCTTTCAGGTGCTCAAATGCCGACACGCAAGCATCATCAAAGTTAAAATGTGCATCCTTCTCTAATAAACTACATAGTGGTTTAGTTATCTTAGAGAAATCTTTGATGAATCTGCAGTAGAACCCAGCATGTCCCAGAAAGCTGCGAACACCTTTTACCGAAGTAGGTGGTGGCAATTTCTCTATAGTTTCCAACTTTTCCCTATCTACCTCGAGTCCCTTCTTCGATACTTTGTGTCCCAGTATGATTCCTTCTTGTACCATAAAATGGCATTTTTCCTAATTCAATACTAGATTTGTTTCAACACACCGCTTCAAAACCATCACCAAATTTTAAAGGCATAGATCAAACGAGTCCTCGAAGATTGAGAAATCATCCATAAATACTTCCACATTCTGCTCCACCATATCTAAAAATATAGCCATCATGCATCTCTGAAACGTGGCTGGAGCATTGCACAGCCCAAAAGATATCCTTCTGAAGGCAAATGTGCCGTATGGACATGTGAAAGTTGTCTTTTCCTGGTCTTCTGGAGCTATCATTATTTTGTTATAGCCTGAATATCCGTCCAGTAGGCAATAGTACTCATGACCTGCTAATCTGTCCAACATCTGATCAATGAATGGGAGTGAAAAATGATCTTTCCTTGTAGCTTTGTTGAGCCTGCGGTAGTCCATGCATACTCTCCACCCTGTCACTGTTCGTGTTCGAATCAACTCATTATTTTCATTAGTTACTACAGTTATGCCTCCTTTTTTCGGTACACACTGTACTGGAATCACCCATGAGCTATCTGAGATCGGATAAATTATGCCTACATCCAGCCATTTCAGTACCTCTTTCTTAACCACTTCTTTCATTATCGGATTAAGTCTCCTTTGCTGCTCAACCGACGACTTACTTTCATCTTCCATCAAGATTTTATGCATGCAAAATGAAGGGATGATCCCTTTGATATCCATTATGGTCCAGCCAATTGCTGATTTAAACTCTCTAAGCACTTGTAGCAGTTTTTCTTCCTGACAAGATGTTAATGCAAAAGAAATAATCACAGGTAGCTTTGAATCTTTATTTAAAAATGTATACCTGAGATGTTCTGGAAGTGGTTTTAATTCAAGTTCTGGAGGTGTTTCAAGAGATGGCTTTAATTTTACTGATGATTCTCCCGCTTTTGTCAATGGCTCAACAGGTGTTATGAATTTTCTTACTTGTGGAGTGGTATCCAGGTATTTCATAAGTTCATCAAGTTCCTCGTCCTCTAAATCTGAATTTTTAGCAATTATTCTCCTCAAAAGTTCCTCATCATCTCGGCTCTGTACTTCATCATTTACGACCTGATCCACCAAATCAACCAGAAAACATTCCTCTTCATCTGCAGGAAACTTCATAGCTTTAAAGACATTAAAGGTGACCTCTTGATCATGAACACGTATAGTGAGTTCCCCCTTCTGCATATCAATCAGAGTCTTGCCTGTGGCTAAAAATGGTCTTCCCAGTATGATTGGTATATTTTTGTCTTCCTCGTAATCCAAAATAATGAAGTCAGCCAGAAAGATAAATCTATCCACATTTACTAATACACCTTCAACAATTCCCCGTGGATACGTGATGGATCTGCCAGCTAACTACAAAGAAATGTTTGTTGGTTTTGGATCCGGTAATCCCAATTGATTGAACAATGATTAGGGCGTCAAATTTATGCTCGCACCAAGATCACACAAACATTTTTCAAAATTCATCTTCCCGATTGTGCACGGGATTGTGAAACTGCCCGGATCCTTCAACTTTGGAGGTAACTTCTACTGAAGTACTGCACTGCATTCTTCTGTCAAGGCTACTGTATCAAATTACTCTAATCTCCTTTTCCTTGATAGAATACCTTTCATGAACTTTGCATAGCTTGGCATTTGTTCCAATGCCTCGGCGAAAGGTATGTTGATCTGCAGCTTTTTGAATACCTCCAAGAATTTGTTGAACTGTTTGTCTTCCTTTTTCTTATTTAATCTCTGCGGATACGGAACTTGAATATGAAATGGTGGTATTGAACTCTTAAGTTTCTCCTCTGAACCTGCTTTATCCGCCTCTTCCTGCTGAACCTCAGATTTTTCCAAAATTTATTTCTCAGTAGCTAGCTCTGCGGCCTCATGAGGTCAGCAAGATCCACCTCGATGTAATCTTCATGCAGCGCGACTTGCGAGACTGACAAATCTTTCCCTGATCTCAATGTGATCACTTGACATTGTTCCTTCCCTTCTCTTCTTGGATTTATCTCTGTATTACTTGGCAATGAACCATGGGGCCTATTAGTAAGCATGTTCACCATCTGCCCCATTTGAGTTTCCAGATTCTTTATAGCCACTGCTTGGCTCTTGATCATAACTTCTATATTTGCCATGTGTTTCATCATCATCTCCTCCACTTCTGATTTCTTTTCTTGCTGAGGTGCAGCTGGAGTATGATGATGATGTTGTTGTTGTTGTTGAGAAAATCCCGGTGGAAAAGGTGGTCTAGGATTAAACTGCGGCTGCGCTGGTTGTGACTGAAACTGATTATTTGATTGAAACTCATTCTGCTGATTCCCTTGATTATTCGACCAACTAAAGTTTGGGTGATTTCGGTTGTTGGGGTGGTATGTGTTTTGAAACTGACCTTGGTCTTTTCTGTAGTTGTTCACATACTGCATTGATTCTGAGCTGATAGCATATTGATCCATTGAGTGTGACCCCACACAAATCTCACATACGAAGGCAACCGTCTTTGTTTTACCTTCGGCCACAGTATCTATCTTCTTTGCCATGGCTGCCATCTGTGCTGACAACTGAGTAATAGCATCTACCTCCAACACACCTGTAACTTTGGACTGTGGCATTCGAGATGTTGAATTTTGAAAATCATTCGATGCCATTGTCTCGATAAGGTTATAGGCTTCTTCATAGCTTTTTGCCCATAATGCCCCTCCTGCAGCTGCATCTACAATCGGTCTCGACTGCCCTCCCAATCAATTATAGAACGTGTTGATCACCATCCAATCTGGTATACCGTGATGTGGACACTTCCTCAGCATTTCTTTGTATCTCTCCCATGCTTCATATAAGGACTCACCCTATTGTTGTTCAAATTGTGAGATAGCTGTCCTCATCTTTGCAGTCTTAGCCATTGGGAAGAACTTAGCTAAGAACTTATGTGCTAAGTCCTCCCATGTAGTTATAGAACCGGCTAGCAAAGAATGAAGCCAACTAATTGCTTTATCCCTCAATGAGAATGGGAATAGCCTAAGTCTGATAGCATCCTCCGTCACACCGCTGTATCTTAATGTATCACAGATTTCGATGAAGCTCAACATGTGTTCATTCGGATCATCTGTAGTGGCACCCCCAAACTGCACTGAATTCTGTACCATCTGAATAGTGCCCGTTTTTATCTTGAATGTGTTGGCTGCTATTCCTGGTCTAACGATGCTAGATTGTAGTCCATTAATATTGGGCATGGAATATTCCTTCAGAGCCCTATGCTCCTCTCTTTGTTCTTCTCCTTGTGCCTCGGCTGCCATATTAGTTGTTGTATTTTCTAACTGTGCTTGTAAATTCCTACGAACACTCGCTTTCCAACCTCTCCCGTTTATGTTGTCCTGAACAGGAGTTAAGTCGGGGTTGGATGACCGCGTGCGCATAAAAATTTATCCAATTTCCTGAAACAAAAATAAAAAAATGAAATGAGGTAAGATTAGAATTGTCTAAGTCATACAATATAGCTTAAAACTAATAATAATAATAATACTAAATTAAACGTCTTTCCCCGGCAACGACGCCAAAAACTTGTTGCCTCTTTTTTTTAGTCTTAACAAAAGAGCTCTAACTTATAAAAGCATACATGTGTCAACAAGCAATATAGAGCAAGTAAAGTATCGATCCCACAGAGAGAGTTGTTTAATTTAAATCACTATGCATTAATTAAATCACTATATTTATATGCTTAAACTAATGACTAAGATTGGTTTGTTCTCGAATTACAAGTAACAATAAAAACAAAAATAACACGGATTAAATCAAATCTAGAAACAATGGGATCCTAACTTCATTTAATATTTCATTCAACTGCCACTATCATGCATGACTTGTTCACATATCACAGGAAAGTAGCCAAGAGCACTAAAAGAGTATTAGCCATTTTTTCAATGCACTAAGACCTACTTACACATCATCCACAGATGATATACTCTATGTAATCATCAATATAACCAAAATTACTATATGTGTATATGAAATTGCAACTATATTGATTTTAAGTTCAAGCCTTTATTCTAACTTATACGGTGAAACAGTATATGTCTATCTGGTTCACGAAATACACAAGCCATATAAAACAAATTTCATATACGTATACTATCATGATTACAATCCATACTTGCATGTTCATTGTCAATTCCATACAAGTACTGAAACGAATGGTGATTAAGCATTCATACATGCAAAACAATCATGATAGACATCCTATGTGATATGTAAAACAATCCAGAATTCAAGCATGCAATCAAACTACATATTAAAATCCGTTAGAATCCCATAATGGAGTTTAGTTCATGACTGAACCAAAAGCTATTATGGGATCAATTCTAATAATGATTAATAAACGAACAACTGAAAGATGAAAGGTAGAAACAATCAAACCCAATTGCTGAATATAAATCAATATTCAAATCCTCATAAGAATCCAGCAAATACTAATAATATTCTACTCTAGTGGAAAATCCCAAGAAGAAGTAGAAAAGTAGAGTTTAGGCATCCTTCTACGTTGGAATCTCTTCCAGAGAGTAAACCCTAATTACGTTGTAAAGATACATCAAAAATTGAATAATTGTCAAGTGATACGTCTGACACCAGTCAGAAATCGTTTTAAAAACATTACCACCCTTAAAAATTGGAAATTAAAATAAAACAAATCAGCAGCTTCAGGCCTTGCGCGCAGTCGAGCGCTCCTCAAGCTTATTACTCGCGCGGGGGCGAGACTTGCAATAAGTCGTGATGTTCAGCCGGGCTCTCGTCTTTGTGGCGCCAAGGCTCCTCGGGCTTGTCTGCTTTCCATGATCACAAGAAACTTGCGATGGGTTCTATGGTCTGGCTAGGTACTCGCGCGGGCGCGTGTCTCTTAGCTCTTTTTGTCGCGCGGCAGCGTGGCTTGCAGTTGATGACTTCTGATTCTATTCCTGAGTTTGGTTCTGCAATGTTGTTGCTGCTACTGAAGTGTCCTATGTCCATCCATGCTTGTCCATCCATGCTCCACTCAATCCTCAGCCATGCATATCCTATCTGTTGCCTTGCCTCACTCATCCATTAGCCTCGTGCCCTATAATACCACCAAATTAGGCCAATTCATGCACTTATTCACCAAAAGGAGTTTTAAGTATATGAAAAGAAAACTAACATGAAATGCAACTAAAATGTACTTGAGATGGGCATAGTTCGCATGAATTGGTACTCCATAAGTAAGTACAAAACCCACTTATCACTAAGCACATAAGGTACTTTGGAAAGACAAGAAGAATAACAAAGAAATCAAGGTAAAGCCCTAACCAAGTTCTTCTTTCTTTCTTTTGTTTTTTTTTCGAAGTTATGGAGAGGTTATGTTCTAAGACTCAAGAACCCTTAGATCTTTATGTTTCATATAAGGATCTAACCCTCTTGAGTGTTAGAATGAGGATCCAAAAGAAGAAAATGGACTTATGTTGCTTAAGGGTGAAAAACCCTAGCTTTTTCTTCACTTGGATCATCTATAACTTGAGATCTACACCTCCGATTTCTGATCCGTCAAAGGGCGGTGCTAGATATATAAGTTACCTAGTAAACACAGGTGGTAGAACCACAAACCACTGACGTTTCCAGCCATGGTAGCTGGTGGAGCCAAAACAGTCCACTGTGGAACAAAACTAGTGGACAGTTCCTGCCCACTTGCTACCAAGGGAATTTTTGTCAACTCTGTCCATTTTAAAAATTCTAATAAAAGTCAAGAAGGTACTTTGATGAGTTATCTAAATTTAGGAAAAAGAATGGACGTTTTTGGATACGTAGAATATGAGTTATGGACCTTACAAGAAAGGGCTCGTTTAAAAGTAAAGATGAATAACTTTGTGTGTAACTCCAAAAATGGTAAACGTTTTACTAGACGTACATATATATAACAAGAGCATACATTGAAAGTTTCATGATTTTTGGACAAAAACTCGATTTATCAAAAATGGTTCATGATCTGGCTGTTTTAGGCACTTTAAGAATAGTAAATCAAGTTGGAAAATTCTGGAAAAATTTGGGAAATCTGTGGACATTATATTCTATCATATTCCTGAAAAGAAACATTTTTGGAACTGTTTTACTATTTTTCTTATAAATTGTTGTGTAATGAATAATTGGAAATAAATAACTATATGATGTCATAAATGGTAAAAATGTGATGTTAAAGCTTGGAAATCCTAAATATATTGTATTCTGATTTTGGGAGGCTATTTCGGTAATTTTTGATGAGAACTAATATGTATGAGCTTTTATGATTATTAAATAAAGGTAGTATTAAAGGGTAAACCATTAAAATAAATTATTTAATTGGTTTGATAAATGATTAAAATATTATTTATATATTAATAATATTAGAATAAGATATTTTTAAATAATCAATATTTAAATCAAGATTGAATTTAAAATATTATATAATAATTAATAATATTATATTAAAGCACTAATAAATGATTAAGATGTTATTAAATGACTAACAATATTAGATTAAAATATTTTTAATGTAATTAATAATATTAGATAAAAATATTATTAAAAGATTAATAATATTAGATTAAAATATTATTAGATGATTAAAATATTATTAAATAATTAATAAAATTCAAAATTAAATAAAATGTTATTCAAAATTAATAATATTAGTGAATGAATAGAATATTATTAAATGAATGATAATATTAGAAAATGATTAAAATATTATTAAAAGGTTAATACTAATCCCTCCGTCCTAGGATAAAAGTCCTAGTGAATTTTTCACGCATATTAAGAAGATGAATAAAATGACAAAATTGCCCATAATAATGGCATTACTCATTTTCAATGTAGGTGTGAGAGTTACTTTTTAACTTTTCAATTCAAAATATTTTAAACACATAACTAATTATACTTATTGAATATGGAGAGAGAATTAGAATAAGAAAAATATGAGATATTTAATGCTAAGGGTATAGTAGAAAAAATTGTGTAAAAGTTTGGTTATTAAAGGAAAATGGACATTTAACTTGGGACTACTCAAAATAGTAATAAGGAATTTTATTCTTGGACGGAGGGAGTATTAGTAAATTAATAAAATATTATGAAATGATTAATAATATTAGTAAAAGAAGTAAGTGTTAAGAATATTAGAAGTTGATTAAAATATTATTAATAGGTTAATAATATTAGTAAGGGAATAAAGTATTATTAGTTGAGTAATAATACTAAGAGATAAATAAAATATTCTTAAGGGTAATAATATTAGATGAGTTAAGATAATGTTTACGTGATAGTAATAAGGGATGATAATATTACTAAGGAATTAGTGTAATGACTAAATGTTCAATAAGAGTAATGATATTATATGATTTAGTAATTTGAAGATCAATCATAGGTCTTTCAAAGGAAGATAAATTAAACTGTTTAGCCGGAAAATTTTAATTTCGTAGCAGTAGACCGCAAACGAGGAAAGTTCTCTAACTTAAACTTGAGTTATTATTTTCGAAGCATGTTAATGGATAATTATTTTTGATTACTCCATATCCTTAATGATTATTGTTAATCGCACTTTGTGCAATCGAATTCTTATTCTATTATTATTAAATTATGAATTTATTTAAGTTCTTTCATTCATGAACCATTTTTGAGATAGCACTATGCTAACTGGTATATCGGGGATATTCTTGAAGAAAACTTGCACTATTTGATACACTCAAAGTTTCTTTAAACTCAAAAGAAATACGATCAATATTATAGAAGAAGAATTCTTTGATTCTTGTGTGATTTTCATTTCTTAACTAAGCATCCTATTTATAGGAGAATAGGAGGATAATATTTAAAATTTCATCACGGACGCACAGAATTAAATCACGGGAGAATTCGATCGGCTGATTTCGTTGAAATTTTTTATTTTAATATTCATTACTGTGCAATAAAATATTCTAATAAATAAACTTTTTATAAAATATAATCTATTCTATTTATAATTTAATAAAACGAATAACTTTATATATAATATAAAAGTATTCTATTTTATATAAAAAGTTTTCTATTTTATTACTATTATAATAATAATAAAACAAAAACTGAGATAACTTTCTACCGGTGATTTTGAAAAATGAGTAAGTGGGGGTCCATGTAATAAGTCAAACTTACAACAAACACTTCATAAAAAAAACCCCTCAATTTATCACAAATCACTTGTCTTCAATAAACACATTTTTAATCTTTCAATTTTTATTCATCATTAATATTATAACTCACAATATTAACAATCAGATCATTCTCATGAAAGAGGGGAATTTCCGATAAAAACTGCTCCTTATTGGCGCACAATTAAATGACCTAACCCCTTTCTTGGACAGAACTTTCTAGACATTGTCAATAATACAAATAATAATATGAATAAATGCGTCGTCTCATTTATTGATTTAATAATATAAAATATTATGCAGATGATACTGTGATAATAATTGAATCAATAATATAAGATATTATGCAACAACTATTGTGGCTATAATTGAATGAACTGAGTGACTTCTCACGTAAGAATCAATAATAAAAGATATTGTACAATACCGTGTGCTACTGTGCAACCACGCGTATTATTATATTTTTATCACCGGGTATTTCAACCGTTAACGGTAGAAGTTTTGTCGTTATTTTTATAAAAAATGTTATTTCTGTCGCTTTCTATATCCAACAACAATTCTGTTGTGGGGTCCACCAATGATTGTGCCGTCGTACGGATATTCCCTGATAAAACGAATATTCCCCGACCAAACGAATATTTTATGACAACTTGCTTACTTTGCAAAATTTGTAAATATTACCCACAACTATAATATTATATCAAATTCACACTTTATTATTAAAAAAACATTTAGAGAAAATTAAATCTTTATTCATAAAAGTTGGGGTCTTATATAAGTACATATATATGTGTATATATGTGCCCATAACTTAATTTAATGTAGTAATATTAAGTCATTATAATTGTTTTAATACGCCTAAAAGGAATTAAATTTAGTAGAATGGGGACCATTTTACTAATAAGTAAGGATGAAATAGAGCTTGTCCCAAATTCATTGTTCCTAGTTATATAAGCTGTGTAATAGGCCAATGGCCTACTCCTCTATATTGTTGAAACTTTAAAACTGATGATGGCTTAAGGGATGGAGAAGATGGAGTAGGCTATCAACTCCTCTCAATCAACTGGTTTCTTCTTCTTACCCTTGGTTTAATTCAATGTGCAAGACCCAAATTTGGGCAACACTTTCTCTATAAATAGAGACTTCTCCTCCTCATTCTTGTTTATTGACTTGTCTAAGAAAATTGGCTATGGAAGGTTAATATAATTGAGAGCAATGGGAGGATTGAGGAGCTATAGTTAGCAAATTTAAGCAATCTAGAGGTAATAACACTATTATAAATGCTTTTGATTCCTAAGTTTTTCAATTTCTTAGTAATGACAAGAAATACTTACTTTTCAGTCAAATATTGATGGCTAAGGATTTTTGTAATCCATAAATTGTTGTTAAATATTGATAATACAGTTAAATACGAAATCTACAGAAGTTAAACAGACTAATTTGGTTTAGAAACGAATCTGTAGTGATGAAATTGGCTAATCATGTTAAAACATGGAAACATAGCATGAACTTTGAATTTGAGTTACCAAATTGGTTGTCTATGTCTCGTGGGCTATTTCGTCTGGTCTTCAGACTACAAGATTGACTGCAGACAAGGATTGGTCTTGTTGATATAATATTCAAGAATATGAACCAATTTGAGCAGCTTCAGGTGTATATACACATTTACCTGTACACAATATTTCCAACGTGTGAGCTCATGTGCATATAACAAGTGACTTACTACTAAACTAATTTTATAACAATGTTAGTACCTGGGATTAGACTTAAAGAGATTAGATTTTGAATATAGCATGAGAACCTGCTCTGATACCAATTGTTAGTTCTCAGTAGGCACAATAGATCTAGAAAGGGGGGTTGAATAGATCCTTTTTAATTGTAAATACTTTTCTGGATTATTTTGTATTGCTAATGATTTAGCATATGACAAGCATAAGAATCTTTTCAAGCACATTGGAATAAGTAAAAGATCCCCTTCATTGATAAATTCATAATCGAACATACATTGTTCGTAGAGTTTATTTAGATATAAGCAGTTAAAACATACATAACAGTTATAGCAGTTAATATACATAATGTAAATGATAGAAGGTAAATGACACAAGGGGTTTTAAGTGGTTCAGAGACTCAAGCTCATAATCCACTATTCTTCTTTCAACTAGTAGGATTTCCACTAAGGAAGGGAAGCACCCTGAATCACTAAGATTCTTTCAAGGCCAGCAGCCTTGGGACTCCAGTTCACTAAGAACACTTCAAGGCCATCAGCCTTGGAACGTCTCTAGTTTCCTAAGAACTCTTCAAGCCCAGCAGACTTGGAACTTAATTTAGTCCCTCCGGACAAGTGATAAGTAGGTTTTATGCCTACTTATCCGGTATCTGTTAATTGAATTATTTGCTTAATCTCATGTTTCATAGTTACTTTTCATGCATTCCGTGTTCATTTTGTAAATTATATGCTTGGGAGTTGAAATCGCAAAGAATTGGTATGAAATCGCAAAGAAAAGCAATCCGGACATCGTTTGGGTTTTTATGTTCATTTCATATTCTTGGCTTGGAACTTGGATTAAATTTTTGAGATTCTTCTTAGCTTTCCGGAACAACTTGAATTATTCCAATCGGAATTCGAATGCAATAGTTATGACATTTGTACCAACGGACGTTGAACGTCACTGTTTTGGGTGGTCATTTACATAGAAGCCACTTCAGAGCCACTTTCAACATTGTTCTAGTCCTTATTTCTAAAAACTTAAAGCATGAAAGTTGTAGATCTACGTCTCCTCTTTCCGGAACATCTTGAATCATCAAAATTGGAGTTCAGACGAAGAGGTTATGGCCATTTTTCTAAAGGACATCAAAGTAAAAAATATTTCTTCACAAAATCGCCGCCGAGGTGGGCGTACCAGCTCCAAAGCAGGCCCCTAGCCCGCAGGGGTGGGGGTATGCCCAGAAAATGTGAGAAAATGTGAATTTTGGTCCAATTTGAGTCCGGAAAGGATTATTTCGATCTGATTGACACAAGGACTTCGAAGAAAACTTAAAGATATATAAAGAGACTTATAAAAGGAGGAGAATCACAAGGGTTAGGGGAGATTATAGACTAGATAGAGGATTCCATTAGATTAGATTAGAGTAAATTAGATCAAAACACAAGTTCTTGTTAGATTTGGAGATTGAAACAACTTGGAGACCATTGAAGATTCAAAGTAGGAGTAAGGAGGGAGCTTCAAATCTATAGACAATAGATTCTATCTTCTTATCTTCTTCTATATTTATCTTTTAATGATTATTCAATTGTGGATTCTTAGTTTTAATTCAATAATCATGAACTAATTCTTTGTTTGGGATTACAATGGATCTTATTGTGTAGTTTATTTTAATATGCTTTGCTATCAATTATTATGTTCTATCGTGAGGATTGTCTATTGTGATTTGGACTTAATTGCTTAATTGCCTAGCTATCAATTACCGTGATAATCTATATGAACTCGAGAGATGAAGTATTTATTTAGATCTTATCATGATAGCATGTGTTTGTGATTTCTACATAGATGGAATTCATGATTCGTGTTTAGGATAGAGATATGCCTTTACGCCATATGTAATCTTATAGAGAACTTGTGCTTTAAATCCCTTTTAATTGTAATTCACATAGAGATATAGTAGATTAGTTAATTACGGTGTCTTGCTTAATTCTATCATCTGTGGATTTAAGTGAGTATAGGTATTATGCATCGAGAGGTGATTTTATCTTCTTTAGTGTTCTTGATTAACAATTCAAGATAGAAAATAATTAATGAGAAGTGTGTTAACTTAAATGAAGCAATAAGTGAAGTTGTGATCTTAAATCTCCGTAATCTTAATTTAACTAGTGGTAATTAGAAGTAGTTTAATTATATAATTTGAAATTCATTTGTTTAAATAAGATTGAGTTGGTTACGAGTTAGTACTTGGTGATTTTTATTAAACAATTCCTTGTGAGAACGATACTCTACTTTCACTTTATTACTTGTTGACCACGTATATTTGCGTGTTGTGCATAATTAGATTTTACCCAACAAGTTTTTGGTGCCGTTGCCGGGGAATTAGTTAATATATTTTTACCAATATTAGATTCAATCAAATTAGTCTTAATTAATTTTTTTTATTTTTATTCAATTCTCTTCCTATTTTTCTTTCTTTTTAGGTACCATGGCGGAATTTAATTATCAATGGTCGTATACGAAGTCAAGGGGAACGAGGATTGATGGTCTCAATGCATTTTCTGCATTATCAGCGCAACTTGAGACACTTTCGAGGAGGTTGGACGTTGTTGCAGCCCAACGTAATCGAAGGATAGCAGTTAATTGCAATTATTATGCTGGAAGTCATCAAAGTCATCAATACACCGTCAGTTTTGAACCAATACAATATAGTGGTGATTACCTCAATAACTACGTTGTTCCTAACTATCACCTAGATTGGGGGTATCACTCAGATTTTTCATGGAGCTATAATTATGATGACCAAAATTACGCTCTAAATCCATCATACACACCGAAATTTTCATGTCCACCTCCAGTGTCACAAGAGACAGATAATTCAAGGTTGGAGGAATTGTGGTCCAAGTTTGTAGCAGCAAATGAGGAGAAGATGAGTAATCAAACGAGGTCAATTCAAAATCTTACGGATCGGATAGAGCAAATGACCAAAGCCATAAGAAATCTTCCTCTAAACACTTGGCCATATGACATGGATGACAAAATTGACGGAAAACCCGAACCAAATATGCGACTGGATGAGCCACAAGATATTGAAAGTGTGGAGACAATTGGGGATAATGAAATAGAGGTTGACGAAGATCTAAATAGGTCTCCACCAAAGAACAAAGAGTCAGTCAGATTTGCAAAAGCATGCCCACTTGGTAGTCATGTCGTCGGCGAAGCTCTTGATGACAAAAGAGTGAGTAAAATTTTGAATCCATGGTGGGACGAGACAGAGAAGATAGACGAAGAGCCCATTGTGTGTGACAAGCTTCCATGCCCCAAAGTGATCACATACACATTAGAGAAAACACCTAGCTGTGGGACGTTCTTGATTGAGATCATACCTAATCAGAGCATACTAGGTGACTTTGATGCATTGGCCATCACAATTAGGAACCTACCAAAAGCTACATTATTTTCGATGGATGGAGGGTTCCTCAATTACCGAAGAGGAATTGGATAGCGTTGACCAGACAAAGTCAGGCTGAAAGACTATAATTCAAGCGCTAACTGGGAGGCAACCCAGGAATTTTTATATTTATATGTGTTACTAGTTTATTTAGTAGATAGGAATTAATTTGCTTATTAAGTTCTCTTACCAATCCAAGTGCTATTCTAATCCATGTTGTCTCTCTTCAGTGTAGGTATTGGAGGTTCAATGGACAGGCAAAAGATTATGAAAAGGTTATTCAAGTCAAATTCAAGTGTGGTGCCCAATTTGTTCCATGCGCCTAATCTATTCTCCAAACTTACTTAGACACGAGGAGGATTGCTATATTTTCGTGGAAGTCCTCTCGCTTTACTTTTTTATTTGACCATTGAGGAGGACAATGTCTAGTTTAAGTTTGGGGGCATTTTAGTGTCGTATTGCATATAGTTAGTTATTTACATTGTAGTTCATATAGTTACATTTAGTTTTTGCATTCACTATCCTTAAAAAAATCAAAAATCAAAAATTCAAAAATAAAATTTTTAGTTAGTTACTATGTTCATTTGCATGAATCCAGTTGTTAGATAGTTTACAGTTTGTTTTGGCCAATGATGAGATTAGAATTGGGTAGACAAGTATAGTACTGACTATTAGAGCTTTGATGTGATTTCTTGTTATGAATTGAGTCTTTTTCTGTTTGAAACTGGTATAGTAAGGATAGCACAGTAAAAACAACTTGTTGATTTATTGAGTTTAAATTGATACATAATGGGATTCTAAAGGATAATGCTAGTTTGAATAATAGAATGACAAGAATAAATAGTGATGGCTAAAGTTAGACAAGAACCTAAGTTTGGGGGAATATTTGGGGTATATAAGCATCTAAAAAAAGAAAAAAAAAAGATATCGAGTTGAATAAATTGAGTCATATGGTGGGTCGAGAAAAAGCGTGAACTGCACTCCTCATAAATACAGGCGTGAGATGGAGCATAAAACGCACTCACTATCCAAAAAGAAAAAGAAAAAGAAAAAAATAGAAAAATAGAATAAATAAAACGGGAAATAAGAGCAAAAAGTCCCCGTAGATGAAAAATAAAGCATAAGTACCCCATGTTGACCCTCGATATTGGTAATTATTTGATTGTAGTTGGATCTATCTTATTTTTAGATTTCTTAAGTTTACACTGTATAATGCCTTCGAAGAGACTTACTATGTGTTAAATTTGATTTTATATCAGTTAACATTGTTGTGGAGCACACACGCACTATATTAGTGATAACAGTCTAAGATTTGATGATTGATTGGGAAGTTAATGATTTTTTTTGATATGGTGTATTATCATGTTTACTTGATTTCTCTAAGGCCGGTTGAATAGACTTGTTTCTGTCATTACAGCTGGATTCGTAGGCATGTAGATTAGTTGCATTGCATAGCATTGTTGTTTTGTGTTTTTGCTTGAGGACAAGCAAAGGTTTAAGTTTGGGGGTATTTGATAAGTAGGTTTTATACCTACTTATCTGGTATCTGTTACTTGAAGTATTTACTTTATCTCATGTTTCGTAGTTACTTTTCATGCATTTTGTTTTCATTTTGTAGATTATATGCTTGGGAGTTGAAATCGCAAAGAATTGGTATGAAATCGCAAAGAAAAGCAATCCGGACATCGTTTGGGATTTTATGTTCATTTCATGTTCTTCACTTGGAACTTAGATTACATTGTCGAGCTTCTTCTTAGCTTTCCGGAACAACTTGAATCATTCAAATCGGAGTTCGGATACAAGAGTTATGACATTTGTACCACCGGACGTCGAACTTAACTGTTTTGGGTTGTCATTTACATAGCAGCCCCTTCAGAGCCAATTTAAACATTGCTCCAGTCCTTATTTCGAAACACTCAAAGCATGAAAGTTGTAGATCTACGTCTCCTCTTTCCGGAACATCTTGAATCATCAAAATCGGAGTTCAGATGAAGAAGTTATGGCCATTTTCCTAAAGAACGTCAGAGCAAAAAATATTTCTTCACAAAACAGCCGCTGAGGTGGGCGCACCAGCTCCAAAGCAGGCCCCTAGCCCGCCGGGGCTGGGGTATGCCCAGAAAATGCGAGAAATGCGAATTTTGGTCCAATTTGAGTCCGAGAAGGATTATTTCGAACCGATTGACACAAGGACTTCCAAGAGAACTTAAAGACATATAAAGAGACTTATAAAAGGAGGATAATCACAAGGATTAGGGGAGATTAAAGACTAGATAGAGCATTCCATTAGATTAGATTAGAGTAAATTAGATCAAAACACTAGTTCTTGTTAGATTTGGAGATTGAAGCTACTTGGAGACCATTGAAGATTCAAAGTAGGAGCAAAGAGGGAGCTTCAAATCTACAGACAATAGATTCTATCTTCTTATCTTCTTCTATCTTT
The DNA here is from genome assembly GCA_020205615.1 of Panax quinquefolius. NCBI lineage: Eukaryota > Viridiplantae > Streptophyta > Magnoliopsida > Apiales > Araliaceae > Panax > Panax quinquefolius. Next base: position 104,035,584 of record CM035167.1, read on the forward strand.
ATCTTTCAATGATTATTCAATTGTGGATTTTTAGTTTTAATTCAATAATCATGAACTAATTCTTTGTTTGGGATTACAATGGATCTTATTGTGTAGTTTATGTTAATATGCTTCGCTATCAATTATCATATTCAATTGTGAGGATTGTCTATTGTGATTTGGACTTAATTGCTTAATTGTCTAGCTATCAATTACCGTGATAATCAATATGAACTCGAGAGATGAAGTATTTATTTAGATCTTATCATTATAGCATGTGTTTGTGATTTCTACATAGATGGAATTCATTATTCGTGTTTAGGATTGAGATATGCCTTTACGCCATATGTAATCTTATAGAGAACTTGTGCTTTAAATCCTTTTTAATTGTAATTCACATAGAGATATAGTGGATTAGTTAATTACGGTGTCTTGCTTAATTCTATCATCTATGGATTTAAGTGAGTATAGGTATTATGCATCGAGAGGTGATTTTATCTTCTTTAGTGTTCTTGATTAACAATTCAAGATAGAAAATAATTGATGTGAAGTGTGTTAACTTAAATGAAGTAATAAGTGAAGTTGTGATCTTAAATCTCCATGATCTTAATTTAACTAGTGGTAATTAGAAGTAATTTAATTATATAATTTGAAATTCATTCGTTTAAATAAGATTGAGTTGGTTACGGGTTAGTACTTTGTGATTTTTATTAAACAATTCCTCGTGGGAACGATACTCTACTTTCACTTTATTACTTGTTGACCATGTATACTTATGTGTTGTGCGTAATTAGATTTTACCCAACAACAAGGACCCCTCAAGGCCTGGCTTCTTGTTGTTGAGTTGTTTGTTTATTGGAGTAGCTGCTGAGCTGCTAAGATGTCTTTATACTTTGAACATCTTTTGTTCTTAGCAACTTGGCGTGATCATCTATGAAGTGCAGTTGAGTGTTTCATGATTCTTAGCTTCTTCAGTTACTCAACATCCTTTGATGATCCCTTGATGAACTGCCTTAAAGATCATTCATCTTGATACATGATGGCTGCACATGATGGGTTTCTAAGATGACTGTAAGCTCTTCTGCTAGGTACTTAGAAATTTTCTCATGCTTGCCACCATGATGGCATTTGTGATCTTCCTTCTTGATACTTGATACCTTCTCATGATGGACTTGCTAAGATGATTGTGAGCTCTTCTCTATGGTACTTAGAGTCTTCCCATGATGGACGTCAAGATGACATGACACTCTTCTTTCTCTCGACAGTTCAAAACACTCTTCATGTAGTAGAACTCTCACTTCTACATTGTAGAACTCTCACTTCTACTTTTTTCTTTGTCTGTGTCTAAGTGTTCTTGGTGGATTATAGAGTTAGCCTTCGGACTCACTATCTCACATGATTTATAACCGTCCACCTTTACTCCAAACTTGACAACTCCAGCAACCCTCGATCTTTGAAGCTCTTGCAGATTTATACTCCTTCCCAATCCTTCGTTGGAAAGTAGCCGTTGAAAGCTATTCAAATATCTTCACAGATCTCGAGTTGACTGAGGTAGACTGCAGATGTGACATGTCTTTTTTTTTGACACTGTAGTCTACTGTTTCACCTACCCCATCAGAGATGTCACTTTAATATCTTGGGCAGGTCGAAAACTTTATTTCCTCCTTATGATTTCTCGATCAGAGGTTGTCCTTTTGCATCGATGCTCTCAATAAGTTCTTGTTCGAATATTACCCTTCAAATTGAACCATTGCCTATGCTTCAGTCTTTAGCTATTCGAACTCTACGATTCTGATGCATGTCTTCATGGACCTGATCGTAGTGTCTTGTTGACTGGTAGAGACAACACTACGATCTCAAAGAGTGTTGATTGGATCTTCAATGTAGAACACCTATTCCTTTTCTTATGCAATGCTTCAAGACTTCTGTTTGCCTCAACAGCTCTCTGAGACTGATGGCTTGACTTCTTTGTTCTGGCCCCTTCTGAATAACAATACACTTTAGATTTATGGCGTGTCCAGCTCATTTTCTCCTTGTGATCTCTCAGTCACTTATCATCAATGGACTAACCCAATGCTTAATCACTTTAGCCTTGTTCTTCAGAAGCTGTCCAGTATCTCTGTATGCACTCCATCAGTTCTTTCTTTGTTTAGCAAACACTACGATCTTGGTTACTTCCAAGATCGTCGTCTTCTGTCTACTTGACAGCTACTGCACTTGCTGACTTTTCCTTAGTCAGTTACTGAAGTCTTCTTCTGATCTCCTTGTGGAAAACTTCATCTCGAATGGCTTTACAACTCAATCTTGATGCTGATTGGGTTTGTGCTTAGATCTTCTGTTAGCTTGCATGCCATTCATTGAGTGCTCTCTGGTTTCCTTCAAGTGAGATGTATCTATGCAGTGCTGACTAGAGGCTTCATTCCTTTGGATATTCTGGGAGTGCTTATTCATTGAGATTTTTATTTGCTCTACGATTCTGCCTTGGCATTGTGAGCACATCTTTTGAGGTCTTAGTTCTTCACTCTATGATTCAGGTTTGGCTGTACAGACACTACGACTTCGAGATCAGATCTGGACACTCTATGATGTTTATCGTTGTGCTTGTTGTCTTTATTCTATCTTGCTCGACTACGATCTCTGCCTTTGGTATGATCAGTAGACTCTATGACTCTAAGTGTAGTCTACGATTCTTGACTTGGCTTTAGCAGATACTCGGTCGGCTCGTAAGCAGGCTATCTCTACGATTCTGAATATGACTTCCTCAGTAGACTACGGCCTAGAGGAAGTTCTCCTCGACACACTACGATCCTCTCCTCGTCTCTCCTGGCAGTCTACGAACTCCAAGACTACTATCTTGCAGACTACGATTCTGCCTTGATAGCTCTCGAGTTTCCTTGACTCTTCTGGCAGACTACGATTTCTGGTGCAGTGCTCGACAATTAGACAAGCCTATCTATTACATCATTAGATCAACCTAATATGCTTGATCTTTTTATTTTTATAGTCCTTGTAGATCATTTCTTTTTAAAGACTTTACAAAGTTATTTTGCTTATGTAGCATCAACCTAACACATTTGATCAATTCATTCTAAGTCCTTGTACATATGTTTCTATAATCTATCAAAGGACTTTACTGCTTTTCTTAATGCAAGCACACTTGCACATTCATTCATATATATCATAATCAAATCATACGTAAATAAGAATAACATTCACATGCTTATTCCTGACAATCTCCCCCTATTTGTTTATGACAAAAATAATAAGTGCATATGCATGTTATGAATGAATCTTATATATAGTGAGCAACTGTATTTCTAAAAAAGATAATCATGAATGTCATTTATAATGATGTGGAATTTAATACACTGACATTTTACATCTTGGATCCAGAACATTCCTAACTAGATAGAGATGTACCTCTTTTGGCTCCATGTATGTTTCCAGGATGTCTATTGATCAGCTATTCATCCGTTTGATTCCTTTGCTCCTACTTCCCTTGGGATGATGACTTTCCTGCTTTATTTTGCTCCCGCTTAGATGTATTCTTCTCTTTTCCTTCTGGCTCCCCTCAGCTTCGGTATACATAGGCTCATCATTCTTTGGCTCCCCCTCAGATGATGACTCTGCCTCTTCTTCTACTGTCTGTTTCTTTGACTTCTTCTCTTGTTTGATCTTCTTGCTCTTCCTTGAATCCCTCTTGCTCTGCCTCTTTGTATGCCTCTTTTTCTCCCCCTTTTTGTCATTAATCATTTGGGAGAGTTGCTCCATGTTGGACATAAGCTGCTCCATCAGGTAGGAGGAGTTAACAACTTCAAACTTGAGTTCCTGTTGGCCTAGCTCAAGTTACACTGAGAAAGACTGATTCATGTTGTCAATCTTGTCAAAGAGGACTTGGATCTGCTCTTCATTAGCCTTTTGTGCTCGTAGAGCTTCTGCCTTCTGATTATGTATGGCCTTCAGATAGATGTTATCTCTCTCTTTGAGTTTGAGAGATACATCAGCCATAGTAGCTTGAAGTCTGTTCTGAACTGAATTATCTCCTGCTGATGTCATTACCATCTTTGTCTCTTCATTGATTAGAGATATCTTCTCAATCAGCTCATTAGAATTCTTCAAAAGCTCCTCCTCCGTAGGAATTTGCTCATCTGGTTGGGCAGCCTCTTGTTGGGCATCAGATTGGACTCTACGATTTTCATCCTTGGACATATTTTCAAAACCATGGAGAATTTGAATAATCGTTGAGTACCAATTGCTATTTTAAGATGAAGGAATGTCGGTTAGTAGTGCTTGAGCTGATGGAGGCTTCTAATATTGAACTTGAACACTATCAGTAGTAGAGTGAACAGACTCTACGATCATCTCCTTGGTCATGATCCTTCTTCCTTGAGAGACCACTCTACGATCGTAAGGGATATAGTGATTGTAGGCATGTCTGTAAACCATGTAGTGAGGCTGGTTTGTGATCAATTTGGTGGCAAACTTCTTCACCCTTGGGAATTTTTGTGCTACCAACTCCATGCTTGGAGAGTGAGAGTAGCACCAGCTGAAGTAACTTGCAACCTTTTCAGTATGTGCTTTTAGCCACGACATCCATTAGAAGAACCATCTCATTAGCAAGTCATCAGTATTGTAGAGGATGGTCGTGCAGTCTGGCTCCATGTTGTTCCAGTTTTTAACTATAGCAAAGTTAGTCATCCTTACCACCTTAAGTTATTCATCTCCATAGTTTACCCATCTTTCTGGTGGTGTTTCTGGTGGTTCATTCGAGACTTCTACCACTATTCTCCTGGTGAATTTTGATAGAGAGAGGACAGGATAGAATTCTGGTTCCTCTAATTCTTGATTTTTAGAATTGGAATCATTCTCCATTTCTTCTCTTCCAGAGCCTGAACCATCTTGATCATTTCCAACAGTGAGTCCTTCTTGCTCCATTTCATTTACAGAACCTTCTTCAGCAAGATCTTCTTCTGATTCATCTTCTTCATCACTGGATCCTTCTTCAGCACTTACTTCTTGTGATATAGACTCATCATCACTTAAGTCAATGACAGCATTGGAGTGATCACTTCTCTTTTTAGAGGCAAATTTGGTTTGTAGTCTGTAGCTCGTCCTTCTTGTTGGAAGTTCAGCTATAGGAGTGTCATTCTCTTCTTCCTCTTCAGACTCTGAAGCCTTTGGATCATTAAACAAACTTCCTTGAGGTTCAGCATTGACAGGGGCAGACCCTTCTTCTTTGGACTCATCACCTCTTGAGCCGTTATGGGGGCTTTCAGGATTGGAAGGGGCATGTTCTTCTTCTTTAGAAACAACATCATTTGACCCATCATCTGGACTTGTTGGAGCACTTGCAGTTGGGGATGGAGTTGGGTCAGCTTGTATCTTTTCTTCATCATTAGAGTGAATGTTATGAGGGTTAGCCATAGGGCTTGAGCATTCTTCTTCATCAGCAGATGCTGCATTTTCTTCCATTACTCTAGCTTCACCTTCATTGCTGGATTTTGTCTGAGGGGACTCAGTCTTGAGACTATCAGTTTCCATCTCTTCTTCTGACTCTATGTCCTCTACTTGATTAGATGGACTTTCTTGGGAAGTTGGGGCTGACATGTTTTCCACCTTAGCTCTCTTTCTTAATAGCTCTTGAAGCAACCTATTGCTTCTTCACTTTGTGGTTTCAGCTGTCATGACTTTTTCTTCTTCATCCTTGTCTTTGGTGGAGAGACTTCTTGATGGGGCCTTGGTTTTCTTCACACCTCTGGATTTCTTTCTGGCTGGTGTGGTTTCTGTTGGTGCAGAATCTTCAAACTCAGGACTTTCCATCACTATTGCCTTTCTCTTTTTCGCAGAGCTCTTTTTCCTACTCCCTGTTGTTGTCAATCTCTTGTTTTCCTTTTGGGTTCTTCTTCCAGTTCACAAATAAATGTGGAGACATTACTTTGTGAACATTCAAAGGTTCTCCCTCATCATCCTTGATTTTCCCTCCTAGCTTCTTCTTCATCACAATGCTCAACAGTCTTCCATGAAACACCTTAATCAGGGGTTTGTCTGTAGACTTCTTTATCTCAGCCTTTTCTACCCATTTGGAAATTTGATCAAACAGGATAACTCCAAAGTTGATTCATTTCTCCAGAACTATAGCAGACATGATCTTTAACTGTTGATCAAGCACCGTGTCGTGTGCAGTGTCCTTGCATAGTATGCATTTTCCAACTATTTCAGCAAGGAACTCGTATTCCTCTGGAAACTCCTTCTTCTTTATGTCCTTTAAATTAGGGTTCCTCTGGTGTCGCATTAGCCTCTTGCCTTCTTCAATGTCTACTTCATCCAAGTTTATTAGACCTTAGTTGGGAAACCCTAGGCATTGATTGATATCTGAAGCTCTTATCTTTAGACTTGATCATTTCACCTTCGTGGTTAGAAGCCCAGAATTTATCGAATCATTTGAGTAGAACTGCTTCACTAGCTCTGTGTAGACTGGAGTGTCTGCCTCCAAGCACTCAGAGAACCCAGCCTTCTTTACGAACTCAAGTATGTCCTTGAACTTTGTTTCTGATTGTTCAAACTTTTTGAAGGTAAGTTGGATTCCTGTTATAACTCGCCATTCTGCCATTTGAAGAGTTCAAAGTATATGGGTATATGATTCAGAGAAGTTATGAGATATGGCTATAATTTGGGTAGGGCTCTGGAGAGTTAACTGATTTTGGCTCTTGAGAGGATTCTAAGGTTTGAAAATGGGAGGGAGAAAGGTTCGATGTTTTCTGATAACTGGTTGCAGGTTTTGAATTTGTTTTAATGGCAGTTCCTTCTAACTCTACAAAATCAGTGATGTGTCAACCACCCATTGGTTGCACGATGTCCAGTAATGAGCTGTGACTCCCCATAACTTTTCAGTTAGATATTTCTTTCATAAGAGTAGACATTTAATTGATGTGGATTGACCGTTGACCTCTTTGGTTCGTAGAGTAACATGGTAAGGTAGCTATGGACTCTACATTTTCCTTTGTTGACTTAACGATCAACTTTTGAGAGATGTTGTAGTGGATAGTTTTGACATTAATCCTCATCTTGATGCATCATAGCTTGATCACTGATATATTCGAACTTATCTCCTCATAATGTGAATGGTTGAGCAATTGTCCAATTCTTCCGAGCTCCTCATGAGCTAGATTATCCTTTGGTAGGACTGTGATCGTCGAGTCTGTTTCTACGATCGTTGAGGTTGCACTACGATCGTCGAGTTCTCTTTAACCTCGATTCTAGGATCGTTGACTGACTTGGTCCTTGAGATGAACTTTACTTAGCATTCATTCTGGGTCAAGGTAGCTCAGGAAGGGCCAACCTCTTAGAGTGAGCTAAGGGTCAGATTTGTCCTTGAGGCGCTTTCCAGATGAAATACTTTAGAAGTGATTTGCAATGATATCTTATTTGACCTTTTCTACTGGGGAGGTCCTCTACCAACTTCAGACAATTGCATTTGAGTTAATCGTGGTGTCCTCCTGCTCTTACACTACGATCGGATGTTTGATCGTGAGCACTCCACAACTTTGAGTTGGGTGGCTGATAGGTTCTCAGTAGTACGTCTTGAGACATTCCTACTGACTATGGATCTTCATTTGCTTCATTAACCACAAAGTTCTGAGACTTTGTAGCTGGTACATTGCTTCATAGTATATCTCAGTGTTGTTGTTTCTCAACAGATCACTGCTCCTTCTTGGATGATGATGTCTTCTCAGTTAGACGTGATTCCCTTTTCTTTAGGTTTATTTGAAGGCAGCCTTGCATACCTCCCTCTGACTGGAATCACAATTATCCCTTAGATCTCCTTGTATCGTAGACATGGATATTTTCAGGACTGATCACTCTACGATCATTTGACAGCACTATGAACGTAGTCTTCTTTGACAGTCATGTGTGTGTGAAGTTTTGCTCCCGTAGTGAGTTCCTCTTAACTGATGCTCGATGATCCTCTTATGTGAGCTTCCTTGAGGATTCTTCTCATATAACATGCTTGCTTGCTTTTGAGCACATAAGACCCTTTTCATCTTTGGTTGAATAGCATGCTTCCATATACTGATTAGCAGCCATGTGAGCTCCATTCTAGTTAGCTCAGCGGGTCTTCAAGGACAGGCTTGGATATATAGGATTTTTATCAGAATTACTTCTGAACAATCCTTAGTCTTCTGCTGGTTGAGTCTTTTTGACTGAAGTCTTCTGCTTCAGCATTCCTTAGTGTGGTTAGACAGACCAAGTACCTGCAGGTTAGATATATTTCTATTTCTGGTACCCAAAATTAAATGGGTCCTGCTAGGTTAGTTTTCTAAACCCATGTTCCTCATGTATTTGGATAACCATCACATTTATCACTAACATTCATATTCATGCATGCAACTAGTTTTAGATAATACATTTTGAGATGTATAAAGGTGGGTGAGTGTAAGATTTATCATTTTAATAACACACACTTTCTCTTTGATGGTTTCATCATTTGCTGAGTTATGTTCACAATGTTTGAGTGTTCACAGAGTGAGAACCAACTCTACGATTTATGTGTATCTTGTTGATTCATGGAGGTGATCAGTTTCTACAAATCATCAAAATACACTTGTAGAACTAATCATACTCTATGGGTTATCAAACACTTAGAACATATGTTTGTACATACATACTAACCCATTAGCAAAGATTACTCCACATAAAAATTGATTTAACCTTTGATATGCTTATGACCTATTTTAGATTTCATTCAAGATGTCATCTTCAACCTAAAACTTGGATGGAGAGAAAGTTTGTAAGCATTTGAGCTTCCAACTTAGTGTACTTTCTTTCTTCAACTTTTTAGGTAGATTATGACTCCTTGAAGGAATATTGTTATAGTTCATAAGGAGGTGCAACATGATGTACGTTTATAATAGTGAGGAACCGTACCTTTTTACTGTCAGTTTCTTAACAGTCATTTATCTTTAATATACTGAGTTTAGGCATTGATGTGCATAGCTTCACATTCGTTCCTGACAGCTTATTGCTCTTGTTGGCCTTTAATCAATCAGTCATAGTCTTGAAGATGCAGCCTGAGAATCTCAGCATCTTTTAGTTCTTTGACATCCTTCAGTTCACAAAGTTTTCACCCAGCTGCTGGTTGGCCAGACACATGTTTGAGAAGAACTTCTTTCTTCTCTGGATAAACATTTCTTAGCATGTATGGCCTTTTCATCTTTCAGGTTGGTGGATGCTTGACTCTGTGTTGTTGATGTCTCGTGGGCTATCTCGTCTGGTCTTCAGACTACAAGATTGACTGCAGACAAGGATTGGTCTTGTTGATATAATATTCGAGAATATGAACCAATCTGAGCAGCTTCAGGTGTATATACACATTTACCTATACACAATATTTCCAACGTGTGAGCTCATCTGCATATAACAAGTGACTTACTACTAAACTAAGTTTATAACAATGTTAGTACCTGGGATCAGACTCAAAGCGATTAGCTTTTGAATATAGTATGAGAACCTGCTCTGATACCAATTGCTAGTTCTCAGTAGGCACAATAGATCTAGAAGGGGGGTTGAATAGATCCTTTTTAATTATAAATACTTTTCTGGTTTATTTTTTATTGCTAATGATTTAGCATATGACAAACATAAGAATCTTTTCAAGCTCAGCGGAATAAGTAAAAGATCCCCTTCATTGATAAATTCATAATCGTACATACATTGTTCGTAGAGTTAGTTTAGTTGTAAGTAGTTAAAACATATATAACAGTTATAGCAGTTAATATACATAATGTAAATGATAGAAGGTAAATGACATAAGGGGTTTTAAGTGGTTCAGAGACTCAAGCTCCTAATCCACTTTTCTGCTTTCAACTAGCAGGATTTCCACTAAGGAAGGCAGCACCCTGAATCACTAATATTCCTTCAAGGCAAGCAGCCTTAGGACTCCAGTTCACTAAGAACTCTTCAAGGCCAGCAGCCTTGGAACGTCTCTAGTTCCCTAGGAACTCTTCAAGCCCAGCATGCTTGGAACTTCATTTAGTCCCTCCGGACAAGGACCCCTCAGTCTCTGGCTTCTTGTTGTTGAGTTGTTTATTTGTTGGTGTTGGTGTTGAGCTGCTAAGATGTCTTTATGCTTTGAACATCTTCTGTACTTAGCAGTTTGGTGTGATCATCTTTGAAGTGCAGTTGAGTGTTGCATGATGCTCAACTTCTTCAGTTACTCAACCTCCTCTGATGATCCCTTCATGAACTTCCTTAAAGATAATTACTCTTAATACATAATGGCTGCACAGGATGGGTTTCTAAGATGACTGTAAGCTCTTCTGCTAGGTATTTAGAAACTTTCTCATGCTTTCCACCATGATGCCGTTTGTGATCTTCCTTCTTGATACTTGATGCCTTCTCATGATGGACTTGCTAAGATGACTGTGAGCTCTTATCTATGGTACTAAGAGTCTTCCCATGATGGACATCAAGATAACATGACGCTCTTCTTTCTCTCGACAGTTCAGAACACTCTTCATGTAGTAGAACTCTCACTTCTACTTCTTTCTTTGTCTGTCTCTAAGTATTCTTGGTGGATCGTAAAGTGAGCTTTCGGACTCACTATCTCACATGGTTTAGAACCGTCCACCTTTACTCCAAACTCGGCAACTCCAGCAACCCTCGATCTTTGAAGATCTTGCTGATTTATACTCCTTCCCAATCCTTCCATTGGAAAGTAGCAATTAAAAGCTATTCAAATATCTTCACAGATCTCGAGTTGACTGAGGTAGACTGCAGATGTGACATGTCTTACTTTTCTGACACTGCAGTCTACTGTTTCACCTACCCCATTAGAGATGTCACTTTAATGTCTTGGGCAGATCAAAGACTTTATTTCTTCATTCTGATTTCTCGATCAGAGGTTGTCCTTTTGAATCGATGCTCTCAATAAGCTCTTGTTCGAATATTACCCTTCAGATTGAACTGTTGCCAATGCTTCAGTCTTTAGCCATTCAAACTCTATGATTTTAATGCATATCTTCATGGACCTGATCGTAGTGTCTTGTTGACTGGTAGAGACAACACTACGATCTTGAAGAGTGTTGATTGGGTCTTCAATGTAGAACACCTCTTCTTTTTCTTATGAAATGCTTCAACACTTATGTTTTCCTCAACAGCTCTCAGAGACTGATGGCTTGACTTCTTTATTCTGGCCCCTTCTGAATAACAAGACACTTCAGATTTGTGGCGTGTCCAGCTCGCTTTCTCCTTGTGATCTCCCGTTTACTTATCATCAATGGACTGACCTAATGCTTAATCACTTTAGCCTTGTTCTTCAGAAGTTGTCCAGTATCTATGTATGCACTCCATCAGTTCTTTCTTTATTTAGTAAACACTACGATCCTGGTTACTTCCAAGATCGTTTTCTTCTGTCTACTTGACAGCTACTGCACTTGCTGACTTTTCCTTAGTCAGTTACTGAAGTCTTCTTCTGAGATCCTTGTGGAAGACTTCATCTCGAATGGCTTCACAACTCAATCTTGATGCTGATTGGGTTGGTGCTTAGATCTTCTGTTAACTTGCATGCCATTCATTGATTGCTCTCTAGTTTCCTTCAAGTGAGATGTATCTATGCAGTGCTGACCAGAAGCTTCATTCCTTTGGATATTCTAGGAGTTCTCATTTGTTGAGAATTGTATTTGCTCTACAATTCTGCCTTAGCATTATGAGTATATCTTTTGACGTCTTAGTTCTGCACTCTACGATTCAGCTTTGGTTGTGCAGACACAACGACTCCGAGATCAGATCTTGACACTCTACGATGTATGTCGTTGTGCTTGTTGTCTTTATCTGATCTTGCTCGACTACGATCTCTGCCTTTGGTATGATAAGTAGACTCTACGACTCTGAGTGTAGTCTACGATTCTTAACTTGGCTTTGGCATATACTCGGTCGGCTCGTAGGAAGGTTGTCTCTATGATTCTGAACATGACTTCCTCAGCAAACTACGGCCTTGAGGAAGTTCTCCTAGACACGCTACGATCCTCTCCTCGTCTCTCCTGGAAATCTACGAACTCCAAGACTACTATCTTGTAGACTACGATTCTACCTTGATAGCTCTCGAGTTTCCTTGACTCTCCTGGCAGACTACGATTTCTGGTGCAGTGCTCGACAATCAGACAAGCCTATCTATTACATCATTAGATCAACCTAACATGTTTGATCTTTTTATTTTTATAGTCCTTGTACATCATTTCTTTTTAAGGACTTTACAAAGATATTTTGATTTTGTAGGATCAACCTAACACATTTGATCAATTCATTCTAAGTCCTTGTACATATGTTTCTATAATCTATCAAAGGACTTTACAGCTTTTCTTAATGCAAGCATACTTGCACATTCATTCATATATATCATAATCAAATCATACGTAAATAGGAACAACTTCCAAATGCTTATTTTTGATAGATTGTTATCATGTTAGTTGAGCATCATATGCATGTATAGAAGCAATGTGATTTGTTTAAGCATGTGACATGAATGATTTCTTGCATGGGTTTTAAGTTCTGCAGAAGCAGAGACCCTTCTAGAGTTGTTAGGGAAGGCGCGATTCATCCATTCTCTATAGTTCATTCGGTCTTTAAATGCGCGATGTTATTTTGGTATGCTTGTCACAGGCGGTGAGTCATTGCCTTAGCTCTGATTCGACCTGACACATGTTGCACCATGCACCAGTACCTAATTGTGTTTTTTGCTATAATCTGATAAGCTTTGGCATGTTGGTAGAGCTTAGTTATGTATGAAAACAGGTTAAGCATGTTGTCTAAAGTTCCCTTGCATATATGAGTTGTGTTGGTTTACGTTAATATATGTTTCAAAAATAACTTGAAGATTTGGAAAACAAACCTTGACGAACTTTGAGTCATTTAAGTTCTGACCTTGATAACATGTATACGAAGTTTAATTATGCATGATAAAAGATTCAAAGTTGTATCGTATGTGTTAGATTGCTTTGATTTGGTTTAAAATGATTTCAAAGGCAAACTCAGATATTTTTGCAAGCTAAGTTTTATAACATGGAGTGGTTATATTTTGACCTTGTAAGCATATATAGAAACATGTACAAATGAGTATGACATGTGATTCGAAGTTGCCTTGCATGAGTAGTTTGACCTAGTTATGCATGGAATAGGTATGACATGTGGTTTCAAGCCCCTTTGAATATCATGAACCTCTTAGTCACTTTAGTGTATATTTCTAAAGAAAACATGGAACTTGAGAACAAATTTATTTTATTGAAGCATGATATTGGAAAACAATTGTTGCTCAATTATGAGTGTTTATCCCCTTGATTACCAAAACTTATTGAGATTACCACTCAACAACTATTATTCAATTATTTGAATATTCAATTATTGAGAATTAATTCATGTTCTTTCACAATCATATCCTATTGTTGAGCATTGAAAGCTAAATTCCTTTCTAATCATGATATATCCCCCTTGTATTTAAACATGCTAAGCAAATTAGTTGTTTACTCTTGCTATATCATTACATTTATTTTAGTTAAACCCGAGACGTCCAAGGAGGACAAAGGCAAAAGGGAAGGTGCAAGAGTAGTTAAATGAGAAAGCTTATGTATTAGTTTACTTTAAATGATATTTAGTTATGTAAACTCTTTATTGTATTAAGGGTACCTTTAAGTGAAGGTTAATAGACCTTGGGACTATCTTTAAGAATTTTATATGATGAACAATGTATGTTTATTATTTCGTGATAAACATAGGATATACATGTTATAGATGGATCGTGATCACTGGATCCGAGGTTAGAGAACCCAAATTTGGGGGCTACATAGCAGTTTTCACTTTTTTACTCTTGGGATACACAAAACACATAGTTTATGTAAATTAAATATTTGCTAAACACTAACATAATCTACAAATTCTTATGTAATCAAACCTTTTAGCAAAAATTCTTTCAAAATTTGAGTTTACTTCAATATAGAACTGCCATGCTTATCATTAATTTCATTAATCATAACATCATTACTTGATCTTTTTTCTAAATGAAACTAAAATAGCCACTATAGTTATTTATAACCCATGTTATATTAGTATATAAGCATCTATGTAGGCATTTATTTATCGTTATAGCATATAACCATTGTTTTGGGCTGGACTGATTAGCTATCATAGCAGTTAGAACATGGACTGTTCTCTTAGGCATTTTAGCAAACACATAATGTGCATATCATATTGTTCATTATACATAGCTATATACACACACATAGTGTAAGACCCCGAATTTTATGAAATAAAAGTATTCAATTTTTCTATTCAGTAAATGGTTAAATTGATAAAAGTTAAAGTTAAGGGTGATATATGAATTTTTTTTTTTCAAATACGCAGTGGGGGTATAAAGTATTCATTATTGTCGGAGAATATTACGTTTGGTCGTGGAATATTCTTTACGTGGGAGAATATTAAATGCGACAGTAGCAGACTATTTATGGGCCCCATAATGAATAAGCGTCGGATGAAGAAAGCGACAAAATTAAGTTTTTATAAATAACGGCGTAATCGTTATCGTTAACAACGTTGGAATACCCGGTTGGTAAAATAAAATGTAATACGCGTGGCGTTGCGCATGCACTACGGTATTACATACAGTATTGTTGAATTATTGATTCTTACGTAAGATGGCACTACTCGATAATTTTCACGATAATTCTTGTTCAATATTTTATTTTATTGATTCAATAATTGATGCGTTGATATTTTATATTATTGTTGTTCAATAATTGTCACTTTGCACATATTTCCATTATCGGATCAATAATTCATATTATTTGAATAATATTATTAGATAACATTATTGGCAATGTCTAGAAAGTTTACGTCTAAGGAGAGGTTTGGTCACCTAATTGCGCGCCGATGAAGAGAGATCCTTATTGGAAAGCCCCTCTTTCTGAGGCGCACGGTTGTCATAATTGTGATTACGTAATATTATTTGGGAATAATTAATTATTGATTTATATGATAAGGAAATATTTATTTGATGTGGATATAAATGATGGATTTATTTATGTGGTTATAAGTGAAGGAATTAATGATGAGGTGTTTTATCAAGTTATTTTGGAGAACAAAATATGGGATTTTCGGAAAATTTGTTTATTACTTGATTTTGTAAAATCAATAACTCTTTATGTATAATGAGTTAAGAGATGAGCCATATATCAAAAGAAAGCCCTAGAAGTAAGCTAATTGTAGAAATTTGAATCACCCAAAAATTAGATATTTCGTGGTGAAATTTTAAAGGACTAATAGTCCGAAAAATCGTTGTTCTTCACTATATTAAGTGAGTTATAAATTTTGATCCGACCGTTGGATCGTTGTAATTTTTGGATATGTTATACATACATAAGTTGAGTATATGTCCACAAATTTTGAACCGTTAAAAATGCACGAATGATTTGTTGTGAATTTTAAGAGGTGTCGGATTCGGAAATTAGGTTATAATTGATTTTGGTGGAAAATTCTAGAATTGAGTGGGCCCCACTTGTGGTTGGTGAAAAAATGTGCTGAATTTTATTTCAAATGTGGTGGGTGGCAATAGTAGCGGTAAAGCCATCGTGTAGCGGTCAAGTCTGCTTGGTAATTTAACATTTTCCTATAAATAGAGGGCTAAGTTAGAATTGAAAATCACACGAAACAAAGTTTTCTCTCTCTTTCTCTCTATATTATTGAGCGTATTTTGTGAGTATTTAGATACTTTGAGAGTTGCTGTTCAGTACAAGTTTCATTCAGCATCACTTCCGACCTTTCCTTCCGAAAATCTTGATTCTTTGAGGTAAGGGATGTTATTTTCTTCTCAAATGATATTAATTCTTGATATCATTATCTTTGAAATATTGGTTGGTACTTTTTATCAAATTTAGAACTTTTTCATGTCGGGGTTATTATTCATGAGTTACTATTCACGAGTTACTATTCATGAGTTACTATTCACGAGTTACTATTCACAAGTACTATTAATGAAGCGTGAAGATGTTTTTGTGGAATTTCTATCTTTTGGTGTGAGTTACTATTCACGATACTGACCTTATTCACGTATCTGACCTTTATTCACGAATCGACACTATTCAATTAGAAAATGAAAATTTTTCTTTTAAATCTAAAATATCTATTCGGATATTAGCTTTGATTGTATCCATGTTTTGATCATTCTTGAATTTTACACCACTATGATTATTTTGAGGTATTTTTGGATGTATAGATTAGGAGTTATAGATTTTATGAGAAAAAGACTATTTTAAAAGTAACTATTTATAACTCCTTGCGGTTAACTCCAAAATTGATGAAATTTTTATTGAGAGTACATCTATATAATATCGATTAATACTACGTGAATTTTGAATTTTTGGATAAAAGTACAATTTATGATAAATGTTTAAATATTCTATGGTTTTGGCCATATGAAAAATAGTAAATGAATTTTTAAAATTTAGAAAAATATATGTTCAATATGGGACTATTTTATGCTAAATCCCGAAAAGAAATATTTTTAGAAGCGATTTGGTGTTTTCATGAAAATGTTCTAGTTATGAGCAAATGAATTAAATATGTTATGTGAAGTAAGAAAATTAGAAAATATGATTTTATGGTTTGAGAATCATATATAGAGGTATATCTGATTTTGATGAGGGTTTTAGTTATTAGTGATGAAATTTTATGAGTTTGGCATTTTATGATGATTAAATGCATTAATTAGTAAAATGTAAATAATTTAATTAAATTGTTTATAAGTTTGAGAAATGATTAAAATATTATTATAATATTAATAATATTATATTATGAGATTTCTAAGTGATTTATAACATTTGGATTAAGGTGTTATAAATATGGATATGAATTTTATTATGAAACTTTATCTTTTTAGGTATCGAGGTTACTATGCGCGTATCTCACGGGACTATGTCGTATTTAATACGGGTACTATTCACAACAAATTGGTTTCTTCTCCCACCAAATTATCGTTGATTTATGAATCTTACTCTTGAAATTAAAACCATGTTTTGATTATATTATTTTTATATAACATTCTTATAACCCTAATGATGATATTTCTCTTTGACTTGAGTGTAAAGATGGGTAGATTATTGGTATGATCGTGACCATAGGTTCTCTTTGGCCAAGATGGTGCAAAAGTTGAATTGTTGGTGGTATGATCATGACCATTGAATTTACAATTGAATATTTTTAGCTTAAGTGCAAAGGTGAATTGATCAACATGGTTATAATTATTGTTATATAACTTCGAAATGATTATGTATTTCTTTGATATATGAATATCTTTGGCTCGTTGTGCAAAGATGACTTTTGTTGAATAATATCTTAGCACATGTAGTGCAAAGATGAATTATTGATGAATATCTTTTTTTGCTCGTAATGCAAAGATGACACATTGTTGAATATCTTTAGCTTTAGTGTGCAAAGATGAATTATTGATGAATATCTTTGGCTCTCTAATGTAAAGATGACTTTTGTTGAATATCTTTAGCATGTAGTGTAAAGATGAATCTGTTGATGAATATCTTTGGCCCGTGGTGCAAGATGAATTTATTAATATGATTATGAGCAGGAACGTGATTTGGTATAACCATGATATTTGATGTTTCGGTAAAAGACAATGATGAAAATTATCTTAAATCTGGATGAGAAGAGAATTTAGAATCACAATTATGATTATGAGTTATTCATATGATTGTGGAAAGGAGCTGTTGATGGATGTTACAGGGGATAAAATATTGTTGGTGGACTTTTAACGTGGAGAAGATAATAGACTTTATAGTCTATTTGACTCTTTAATGGATTGCTTCGTTCATTTGCAACTATGGTTGAAAAGTTTTATCATCTACCATATGTTCTAAATCTACGATTCATTCTTGATGAAGACTATTGATAATTTATTTATCTTTAGTCATAATATTTCTTCTTGGGCTAGTTGTGCTCACCCTTTTGTTTCAGAATTCCTTTCGTGTAATAAAAGTGTAGGCTGGGTTGAAATGGGGATAACAAGGGAATAGAGCGGTGGTGGTCTATAGTTGTTGAGGTTCTCCCTAAAGAGTATGAAAATAATTTTATTGAGGGCTTTAGTGTGTTGTATTTTATACATCATTTAATAGTTATTTTGGTGAATTAAATAGGGTGAGGCGAACCCAACTTTGGAAGGGTGTTTTGTCACTATCATACAAGATGTCTAATGACATACAAACTCGTGTTATCATAAGACATGGTTGTGCTCATCCACTTCTTTGAGTATATTTACAAGCACTACCTATATAATCTTGGTGTTTGTTTGGAGTATAATACCCAATTAGAGGCAGTGGAGATAATGATATGTCGAGAGAAGACTCACCATTGGGAAGAATATGATAGTAATCTTCTCGTTTTTCTTTGGGGTTTATTGGGTTAACCAAGGATAATTACGTGGCCATATGATATCTACCATAACCTAAAAAGCATGGCCTCCCATATGCGAAGGTTTCCTTGAGCACTTCCCAAAGTTTCTAATTTCTAAAACAGGTTTTTGACTGTACCTTTATGTAAGGTGTCATGGTGACGTGTTATCCAAGTTGGTGTCCAGAGTTACATTTGGTATATATTGGTATCCAAACTCACAGCATATGTGTTGTTGTATTTTGCACGACAATTGTTGTAATAAAGTTGTAGTTATTTCTGTACCATGTATTTAACGACTCAGAATAGGTTGGATGGAATGGACCTATTTTGGGGTCGTTACATTTGGTATCAGAGCTTAGGGATATGATCTCTGGCGGAGATCGGGGAATAGAACTAGGAGGGGAGAGATGAGTAAATCCTTCGCTAGTGTGTCCTACCTAAGCTTATTTGTTGGTCAGTCATAATATCGAGATATTATGTGATATGTTAATTTGCTCAATTAACCTTTGTTTTGAAGCTGTATTCTAGAATGATATCTGAAATACAGGAGATGAGCAATGGAGAAATCATGATGACAGGGGAGATAGAATCTGAAATGAAAACAAGGTATTCTCAACTCTTTGAAATACAGTGCACGTAAATTTGGGGACGAAATTTCATAAGGAGGGAGATTGTAAGACCTCGAATTTTATGAAATAAAAGTATTCAATTTTTTATATTCAATTGAAAATGGTTAAATTGATAAAAGTTAAAGTTAAGGGTGATATATGAATTTTTTTTTTTCAAAATACGCAAGGGGTATAAAATATTCATTATTGTCGGGGAATATTAGTTTGGTCATGGAATATTCTTTACGTAGGAGAATATTAAATGCGACGGTAGCGACTATTTATGGGGCCCCATAATGAATAAGCATGGGATGAAGAAAAGCGACAAAATTAAGTTTTATAAATAACGACGTAATCGTTATCTTTAACACTTTGTTGGAATACCCTTGGTTGGTAAAATAAAGTAATACGCGTTGTTGCACGTGATAGCACTGGTATTACACGTATTGTTGAATTATTGATTCTTACGTAAGATGGCACTACTCAATAATTTTTCGATAATAATTACTTGTTCAATATTTTATTTTATTGATTCAATAATTGACTGCGTTGATATTTTATATTATTGTTGTTCAATAATTGTCCTTTGCACGATATTTCCATTATCGGATCAATAATTCATATTATTTGAATAATATTATTAGATAACATTATTGGCAATGTCTAGAAAGTTACATCTAAGGAGAGGTTTGGTCACCTTGCGGCGCGCCGATGAGGAGAGATCCTTATTGGAAAGCCCCCTCTTTCCTGGGAACTGCCTGGTTGTCATAATTGTGATTCTGTAATATTATTTGGGAATAATTAATTATTGATTTATATGATAAGGAAATATTTATTTGATGTGGATATAAATGATGGATTTATTTATGTGGTTATAAGTGAAGGAATTAATGATGAGGTGTTTTATCAGTATTTGTCGAAATGGAGAACAAAATATGGGATTTTCAGAAAAATTAGTTTATTACTTGATTTTGTAAAATCCATAACTCTTTGTGTATAATGAGTTAAGAGATGAGCCATATATCAAAAGAAAGCCCTAGAAGTAAGCTAATCTGTTAAATTTGAATCACCCAAAAATTCTTTGTAGATATTTCGTTAAATTTTTAATCGTCCAAGGACTAATAGTCCGAAAAATCGTTCTTAATTTTGGAGTTATAAATTTTATCATACATAATCGTTGTAATTTTGGATATGTTATACATACAAAGTTTATATGTCCACAAATTTTGAACCGTTAAAAATGCACGAATGATTTGTTGTGAATTTTAAGAGGTGTCGGATTCGAAAATTAGGTTTATAATTGATTTTGGTGGAAAATTCTAGAATTGAGTGGGCCCCACTTGTGGTTGGTGAAAAAAAATGTGCTGAATTTTATTTCAAATGTGGTGGGTGGCAATAGTAGCGGTAAAGCCATCGGAGTAGTGGTCAAGTCAAGTTTGCTTGGGCTAACATTTTCCTATAAATAGAGGGCTAAGTTAGAATTGAAAATCACACCAGAAACAAAGTTTTCTCTCTTTCTCTCTCTATATTATTGAGCGTATTTTGTGAGTATTTAGATACTTTGAGAGTTCTTTGTTCGGTCTGAAGTTTCATTCAAAGATCACTTGAGCCTTCCTTTAAAAATCTTGATTCTTTGAGGTAAGGGATGTTATTTTCTTCTCAAATGATATTAATTCTTCAATATCATTATGCTGAAATATTGGTTGGTACTTTTTTTATCAAATTTGGAACTTTTTCATGTCGGGGTTACTATTCATGAGTTACTATTCACGAGTTACTATTCATGAGTTACTATTCACGAGTTACTATTCATGAGTTACTATTCACGAGTTACTATTCACGAGTACTATTCATGAAGCGTGAAGATGTTTTTTGTGAAATTTCTATCTTTGGGTGTCGGAGTTACTATTCACGTATACGACTTTATTCACGATATCTGACACTATTCACGAATACTTGGTACTATTCAATAGAAAAATGAAAATTTTTCTTTTAAATAAAATATCTATTACGGATACTAGCTTTGATTGTATCCATGTTTTGATCATTCTTGAATTTTACACCACTATGATTATTTTGAGGTATTTTTGGATGTATAGATTAGAAGTTATGGATTTTATGAGAAAAGAATATTTTAAAAGTAACTATTTATAACTCCTTGCGGTTAACTCCAAAATTAATGAAATTTTTATTGAGAGTACATCTATATAATATCGATTATACTCTGTGAATTTGAATTTTTTGGATAAAAGTACAATTTATGATAAATGTTTAAATATTAAATTGGTTTTGGCCATATGAAAAATAGTAAATGAATTTTTAAAATTTCGAGAAAAATATATGTTCAATATGGGACTATTTTATGCTAAATCCCGGAAAAGAAATATTTTTAGAACCGATTTGGTGTTTTTCATGAAAATGTTCTAGTTATGAGCAAATGAATTAAATATGTTATGTGAAGTAAGAAAATTAGAAAATATGATTTTATGGTTTGAGAATCATATATGAGGTATATGCAGATTTTTGATGAGGGTTTTAGTTATTATTGATGATGAAATTTTATGAGTTTGGCATTTTATGATGATTAAATGCATTAATTAGTAAAGTGTAAACAATTTAATTAAATTGTTTATAAGTTTGAGAAATGATTAAAATATTATTATAATATTAATAATATTATATTATGAGATTTCTAAGTGATTTATAACATTTGGATTAAGGTGTTATAAATATGGATATGAATTTTATTATGAAACTTTATCTTTTTTAGTATCGAGGTTACTTATGCGCATTATACGGGACTATGTATGCGAATACGGGTACTATTCACAACAAATTGGTTTCTTCTCGACCAAATTATCGTTGATTTATGAATCTTACTCTTGAAATTAAAACCATGTTTTGATTATATTATTTTATATAACATTCTTATAACCCTAATGATGATATTTCTCTTTGACTTGAGTGTAAAGATGGGTAGATTATTGGTATGATCGTGACCATAGGTTCTCTTTGGCCAGATGGTGCAAAAAGTTGAATTGTTGGTGGTATGATCATGACCATTGAATTTACAATTGAATATTTTTAGCTTAAGTGCAAAGGTGAATTGATCAACATGGTTATAATTATTGTTATATAACTTCGAAATGATTATGTATTTCTTTGATATATGAATATCTTTGGCTCGTTGTGCAAAAGATGACTTGTTGTTGAATATCTTAGCATGTAGTGCAAAGATGAATTATTGATGAATATCTTTTGCTCGTAATGCAAAGATGACTTTTGTTGTTGAATATCTTTGCTTTGTAGTGCAAAGATGAATTATTGATGAATATCTTTGGCTCGTAATGTAAAGATGACTGTTGTTGAATATCTTTAGCATGTAGTGTAAAGATGAATCTGTTGATGAATATCTTTGGCCGTGGTGCAAAGATGAATTTATTAGTATGATTATGAGCAGAGGCTGTGATTTGGTATAACCATGATATTTGATGTTTCGGTAAAGACGGTGATGAAAATTATCTTCGTCTGGATGAGAAGAGAATTTAGAATCACAATTATGATTATGAGTTATTCATATGATTGTGGAAAGGAACTGTTGATGGATGTTACGGGGATAAAATATTGTTGGTGGACTTTTAACGTGGAGAAGATAATAGACTTTATAGTCTATTTGACTCTTTAATGGATTGCTCGTTAAAATTGCAACTATGGTTGAAAAGTTTTATCATCTACCATATGTTCTAAATCTACGATTCATTCTTGATGAAGACTATTGATAATTTATTTATCTTTAGTCATAATATTTCTTCTTGGGCTAGTTGTGCTCACCCTTTTGTTTCACAATTCCTTTCGTGTAATAATAAAAGTGTAGTATTGGTTGAAAGGGGGATAACAAGGAATAGAGCGGTGGTCTATAGTTGTTGAGGTTCTCCCTAAAGAGTATGAAAATAATTTTATTGAGGGCTTTAGTGTGTTGTATTTTATACATCATTTAATAGTTATTTTTGGTGAATTAAATAGGGTGAGGCGAACCCAACTTTGGAAGGGTGTTTTGTCACTATCATACAAGATGTCTAATGACATACAAACTCGTGTTATCATAAGATATGGTTGTGCTCATCCACTTCTTTGAGTATATTTACAAGCACTACCTATATAATCTTGGTGTTTGTTTGGAGTATAATACCCAATTAGAGACAGTGGAGATAATGATATGTCAAGAGAAGACTCACCATTGGGAAGAATATGATAGTAATCTTCTCGTTTTTCTTTGGGGTTTATTAGGTTAACCAAGGATAATTCTGTGGCCATATGATATCTACCATAACCTAAAAGCATGGCCTCCCATGTACGAAGGTTTCCTTGAGCACTTCCCAAAGTTTCTAATTTCTAAAACAGTTTTTGACTGTACCTTTATGTAAGGTGTCATGGTGACGTGTTATCCAAGTTGGTGTCCAGAGTTACATTTGGTATATATTGGTATCCAAACTCACAGCATATGTGTTGTTGTATTTTGCACGACAATTGTTGTAATAAAGTTGTAGTTATTTCTGTACCATGTATTTAACGACTCAGAATAGGTTGGATGGAATGGACCTATTTTGGGGTTGTTACACATAGCACATTGATGGGTGAGTTTTATAACTACGAATTGAATATTTCTTAGGCTTAATTCTTTACTATCTTTAAGTATTTTGAGTGTCATGGTACTTCTTCATGCGTCTGTTTTATAGAAAACGGCTTTAGAGGGTCAAAATGGGAAATTTTGAACTTAATGATATTTTTGTAATTTTTGAACTGCTGAACTCGTCGGGGCCAATTCGCTAGTACAATGAGTTCGCCAAGGACAATTCGTCAGGAATCAAAAAGAGTTGTTTTGTTATATTTTAGAAGTTGAGTCTAAGAAAGATTGGTTTGGCTAACTGTTTTCAAGGACTTTCAGGAGGGTTAAAAGACGCAAAAAAAGAGTTAGAAAGGGATATTAGGATAATTAAAGGAGGATTGGAGGCTGGAAGCAAGAGATGAAGGCTAAGGAGGGTATCAAGGATTGCTTCAAAAGAGTTTTTCCTTTCTTCTTTTATCTTTTTATATTTTGTAATTCTTGGATGATTGTTTACTTGTGGATTGTGGTAATTAATTCAGTCATGAACTAAATTCTTTTATAGGATTACAATTAATGGATTATATTGTGTAGCTTTCATTGATATACTTCTTTCTTGATTATTGTTAACTATTATAGGGTCGATTGTCTATTATTGCTTATGTTTAATTTCTTAATTGTCTGATATAAAAATTATCGTGATAATCTATATGAATTCTAGAGATGGATTATAGGTTTAGATCTTATCATAATAGCATGTGATTGTGTTTTTTGCATGGTGGTAGAACTCATAATTTGTGTATAGGATAGAGATATACATATACACCACATGTAATCTGATAGGGAACATGTGTTTTAAATCCTCTTTAATTGTAATTCACATAGAGATATAGTGAATTAGTTAACTAAAATGTTCATCTTAATTCTATCATATGTGGATTTAAGTTGATTCGTTTATGATACATCGAGAGATGGTCATAAATATTGATGAGTTCTTGATTAACAATTCGGAATAGTTAGCATAACTTAACAGGAAGTATATTGATCTAAGTGAAGCAATAAGTGAAATTATTGTCTTAAGCCTTATATCTGAATTCAATTCTAGGTAGTTAGTGATTAGTGATTTTAGTACTTTATTTTCAAAATTCAACAACTTTTATCGAAATGTTTAAATAAAATTAATTGTATTATGAGTTAGTACTTGGTAATTATTATTATATAATTCACTGTGGGTTCGACACTCTCTTATCATTATATTACTTTGTGAACTGTGTATACTTGTGTATTTTGCTAGTAAAGTTTTAGGCAAACACACATAAACTCCTTCTATATCCCAACTGTTAACGCCAAGATCTTTCCATGAACTCCAATCACATAAAGCTCGTCCAAATCCTGCATAGTAAACACGACAACACCAAAAGCTTGACGGCTTCGACCGTCGGGGGATAGCTCCGGCGTGAGATTCAGTACAGGCGATCACAAGTTTTAACAATGGAGGAATAAAATATCTAGAGTCTTGAGAAAGAAAATGATCAATTACCTTCCATCTTGTGCTACTTCTTGGTTTTGTATGCCACTGACCTCTCCTGGCCCACCACCTTCCACCGACTAGGCCATATCCAATCCTCATTAAATAAAATGCAGAGATGACAGTCAATGTTTATCCCCGTAATCATCACCGGTCAAAACCAAAGTGGAACCATCCTCATCCAATGGTTTGACCCACTGTCTCGGCCCAATACTCCATAGGTCCCAAATAAAGATATTATCCACCCACTGGGTCGGCCCAATGAACCGGCCCAATACTTTCAAGACCCGCCCCAACATGTCTAAAGTATTATGGCCCAACATTGCCCCCAGTCTTTTATTAAACATGATGTTTAATGAAAGAGTATAAATGCCACTGGTCCACCATGAAAGAAATCAATGTAAGATCAAAAAAGGCCCAAGATGTAACTCACCGAAGCCCAAGCTACCGAATCAACTCCCACTGAAGGGACAAGCCAACCTCGCCGAAGAAAGCAAGCTAGTCGAAAACCCAAACACCCCCTCACACAGACTTACAACGAGTGCCTCCTCAATATGCCCCTTGACAAACGGACCCGAGTCCTGCATGCCAAAAAGCAGAAAATCCAAATAACTCCTCCAGCTGCCGAAGAACCACAAGCACCTCCTACAAAAGTCAATCCTCCGCCACTCCGATTGAAATCGTTGTTTCTAACGAAGAGCCTGAATAACAAGTAGAGCACACACCCAAACTTGCTCGAAAAAGAAAACCAGCCTCTTCAAAATATAGGCCCGAAGCCATGGGATCCCCCACTCTCTGGCCAGAACTCAATGAGAATTTCCCCTTTCAACTCTACAATTCCTTCATCCGTGATACCGATGACCACCGGTTCGGCAATAACTCCATAATGGACTTAATCGACAAGGGAATGAAATACCAAGATAAGGTAAGCTACTACTTAACTTATCCAATTACATCTCGACCCGTCAATTTGAACTGGTTCATTAACATTGATCATCTGTAGGCAAATGCCATCTTCGGGCACCTCCGTCCCAAATACAAAGAAGCCGAAGCCGAAGAGGATGCCGTTCGAAGAGAGAATGTCATATTTAAATCTGCCTTAGCGAAAGAGAGAAGCAATCTTGACATTGCTCTCTTCAAAAATGAGTCCCTTCGGAAAGATCTTGCTCAAACCTAAGAAGATTTGAAGACGTCCAAGGCCACTCATCGAGTTATCACCGATATAAATGTTAATTTGCTTTAGAAAAATGAAATTTTGATGAAGAAGATTGAAGATCTGGCTCAATCCAACTCATGCTTGGCGAAGCAAAATAACGATATCCAAGCTAAAGAAGCAAGGCATCTGGTATATCATCAAAAGTTTGAAGAAGAATCTCGAGAACTCCGGGCTCTTAGGAGCTTGGGCCCACTACTGACTGACCAGCTTCGCAAGGAGATCGAAGCAAAGTATAGAAAGTCTGCTGAGCTGAACGATGAAATTGTCCACATGTACTCTGAAGGGTACGAGGTCTGCCGAAGTAAATACAAAGCCAAACTTTTAGTGGCCAAAGTAAATCTAGCTCTCCTCGACTCTTCAGATAGCAAAGACGATAAGGCAGCTTAAAAATACCGTTCCATCCGTTGCTTTAGGACTCCCTGTAAAGACTCATATCTCCTTTGCAAACAGTTTGATATCAATGAAATAATGTAACAAGTTTTTATCCTTATTACATCTTTGACCATTTTTTGAACAATAATTCTCCATCAATCAACTTGAAAAATGTACAAGCTCCTTCTTAAACTTAACTTAAACTGTTAGTGAACAATTAAGCAAGTCATATAACAGATAAGATCAAGTAATAATGCAACCCGAACTCAACACTTAAATAAAATCAGGTAATAAAGTAATGCAATACTTATTCATTACCAAAGTGTGAGGTAGATCTGCATCATATGGAATTTGTTTACCACGAAGGGCCTAACAAATTTACAGGACACATCTGCCGATAAGGCTACCATTGAATGGTCAACGAGTCCACCCAAACCTCCTAACGCCGATGAAGTTTTTTTACCACGCAGGGCCTAACAAATTCATAAGGTCCACCTGCCGATAAGGCTACCATAGAATGGTTAGCGAGTCCACCCGAACCTCCTAACGCCATTGAAATTTGTTTACCACGCAGGGCCTAACAAATTCATAAGGTCTACCTGCCGATAAGGCTACCATCGAATGGTCAGCGAGTCCAACCGAACCTCCTTACTCAAACGAAGTTAGTTTACCACGCAGGGCCTAACAAATTCAAAAGGTCTACCTGCCGATAAGGCTACCATCGAATGGTCAGCGAGTCCACCCGAACCTCCTTACGCCAATGAAGTTTGTTTACTACACATGGCCTAACAAATTCATAAGGTCCACCTGCCGATAAGGCTACCATCGAATGGTCAGCGAGTCCACCCGAACCTCCTTATGTCATACGAAATTTGGTGTGCTAAATCCCCAGTTCCTTCAAGAATGCTTCAAACTTTGATCCCACAAACTGGCGTCTGGCATACTCTTAGGCAATGGACCCAGTATATCTACCCCCCCAGACAGCAAAAGGTATAGGAGATAAAATCGAATATAGCTCTTCTGGTTGCTGATATGGAATCGAACTATTCAGCTAGCACAAATACCCACATGGACTCTCCGAAGGACATCCTTAACTTCAGATGGAACCAAACCCTTTAATAACGGAGAAGGATAACCCCTTTGATAAAGATCACCATTAATAAGCACAAAATTAGCACATTTGTACTTAACTTTCTTAGCCAGCATCGGATCCGAAGGAAGGACGCCATCTGCCAGATACTCCAGATATGGAATCAACTAGCAGTTAGAACGCTCAACACACATCATTGATTCATGTTGGATACTAGGTTGTTGCAGAATCTCTAAATACACAAGTCCATCAAAAGTACTTGCATCCGTAGTAGCCAACTTTGACAAGGCATTGGCAACGGAATCATCATTGTTATCAACCCCCTCGTTGTTGGTTGCTGTGAATGTGAACCTGATAACCTGCTGCACTAATGTCCGAAGTAGACTATCTGTCTGCATACAACGTCCGTGAACTCTTCTTTTGTCGAAGTACTACAACGGCTTTGTCGGACTCTTCAGCTTCTCCCTAACTATCATCAGCTTATTTCATCATCCCTAAGGATATGGCTTACATAGTAAACCGGGTGCTGCTTGCCCCCAACTTCACGCACCCAAACTGCTCCCACTGTCAACGAACAAGGTGTAAAATACAAGTGCAATGGTTCAACACGAGCGGGCTTCACCAACAAAGGCACCGAAGAAAAATAGGTCTTTATTCCCTGGAAGGCGTCTTCACATTCCGAATAACATTGGAACGTCTTAGCATTCTTTGGCCCTTTCCACTTATCAAAGATCGGCAAACATCTTTCTGTCGATTTGGACATAAAACTCCTCAAAGCTTCTTCTGAACAGTCTGGTCTTTTCTATCCAAACCTGCAGATTTAGACGAACTTCTCCAAGGACGAGTATCCCCAAGGCGGTGTGCCCTCAGTGGATTCTCAAGAGTGCGGCTTCTGGATATGCTTCGGCGTGGAGCTCTGTCACTGCGATGAGAATACTCAAGGAGGGATACCTTCTTTGTATTCTCAGGTGTATATTCTCTTGATTTGCTTCTTTGTCTGTTACGACCATAATCCTGAGAACCGATAGGGTAGAGTGCCCTCTTCGGTCCCTCGGGTGTATGGCTTCTTGATCTGCTTCGGTGCCGAGGCCTTTCGTTCTGGTGAGAACACCCAAGGCGGAGTGCCTTCTTTGTATTCTCGGGTGAATATCCTCTTGAGTTGATCATTCATATGCTTGTGCCATATCCCCGAGAGTCCCTAGGGTGAGGTACCCTCTTCGAATTCTTACGAGTATAGCTCCTGGGTCTTCTTCATCCACGAGGGCGGCCTCAAGACATATTTTCAGTGCGTAGGCCTCTTTCCACTATTTCAGAAGAATTTCTAAAACTATATCAGCTTTTTCGGCCATCTTGAACGTTCTGTCAGTCTGACCATCTCGGTGTAGGGTTCTAAGCAGTGTGCCTTCTACCATTTTCCGATCCTGATCAGGTCTTTTGCTAGCAGTATAAATTAATCTTCTTTTGGCACCACCATAAATTTTTGCAGGAGAACCAAAGATGAACTTGCAGCCATCGGTTGTCCTTCAGGGGTAACCGTTTTACTCTTCACCATACTTTTCGACGTAGAACAGTCAAAATATGTGATTGAAAACTCAAGAACACTAGAAAACAGCCCTCCTTCTAGCGCCAATGTTAACGCTAAGATCTTTCCAAGAACTCCAATCACGTAAAGCTCGTCCAAATCTTGTACAGTAAACACGACAACACCAAAAGCTTGACGGCTTTGACCGTCGGGGGATAGCTCCGGCGTGAGATTCAGTACAGGCAATCACAAGTTTTAACAATGGAGGAATAAAATATCTAGAGTCTTGAGAAAGAAAATGATCAGTTACCTTCCATCTTGTGTAACTTCTTAGTTTTGTATGCCACTGACCTCTCCTGGCCCACCACCTTCCACCGACTAGGCCATATCCAATCCTCATTAAATAAAATACAGAGATGCCAGTCAAAGTTTATCCCCATAATCATCACCGGTCAAAGCTCAAGTGGAACCATCCTCATCCAATGGTTCAGCACACTGTCTCGGCCCAATACTCCATAGGCCTCAAATAAAGATATTTTCCACCCACTGGGTCGGCCCAATGAACCGGCCCAATACTTTCAAGACCCGCCCCAACATCTCTAAAGTATTATGGCCCGCCATCAACCTTATGCCTCACGGACACTTCATGGTCCCCAATCACAGCACAAACAATAACCACCAATTACAGTACCCTATACAATTAAGATAGAAGTGAAACATTTTGCACAACAAAATAATAAGGCTAAAGTTTGTTTTTACCTTGCTTAAGCTTTCTTTTTATTGACAATGAGCTAACTGCTAGCTACTAACTACTGCTATGAACTTCTTATTACACCAGTCGAAGTTCTCTCTTTCTTTCAATATGATCAACAGTTCTTGCCTTAGCTTAATTGTAATGGACTAACACTTTTTGTGGGGGTGGAATCAGTTCAGCAGCCTAAAATGCCCCTACTGAGCTGTCATGTCCCAAACTCCCTGCTCCTTAACTATACTCTCCTAACTTCTGGACTAATTGTTAACTAAATAAACTAACTGACTTCCCCAACTAGAACACCAACTCGGCTCTATTTCCTTCCCAATTGGCCTGCTGAATTGGACTGCTAACATGGTTGGGAATTAGTTTTTTTTATTGGGTCTTGTGCAACTGTTTGAGCTTGCAAGCATACATGGACAGTTAGTTGAATTAAACATGGTCTTGCATTTCACCTAAGGCTTATATGTTAAAATGTAAAATTCCCTACAAAAATTAATTATGAAACCTAGCTTCATACTTAATGAGTATGATAATCATTCAACAATCACCTTCATCACATAACCTTCGAGGCTAATATTTAAGTTCTTAATTAATATCAATTAAATTGATGCTATATGTAATTTAATTAAAATTACCCAATTAAATCTCATGTCATTGCTTTTGATACCCATGTAAAATATATAATTAATGAAATTAATTAGTTACAACTTAAATCATTTCATTGAAGACACATATACATAGGCTCATTTTAAAAATATTTTCAATTTAAGTTATGTTGGCTTTCTTTTTCGGTTTTCCTTTTCATTCTTAACTTAAATATAGAATTAAAATAATGCGTATTCTATTTACCTCATCACATAATAATTAAATTAGAATAATTAATTAAATAATAAATAAATAAAAATTATTCACATAATTCCATTTAATTCAAATAAGATATTATACAGGTTTTCCCAGTCATTACAATTACATTAGTCATCAATTTGTATTGCTAAGTGATAATGATTAAAGGGGGTCTTGTTATTACCTGAAG
The DNA here is from genome assembly GCA_020205615.1 of Panax quinquefolius. Classification (NCBI taxonomy): domain Eukaryota; kingdom Viridiplantae; phylum Streptophyta; class Magnoliopsida; order Apiales; family Araliaceae; genus Panax; species Panax quinquefolius. The sequence continues at coordinate 104,066,733 of CM035167.1, forward strand.
CCAATTCTCAAATAACCAAACAAAAGTATCTATGGTGTCGTCTTTTAGAAGTGTAAACCCAATTAGTATAGAATAATAATAAATTTACACACATGAATAGTACAAAACGCATGGAGTTCTTGTTAGTCCGATAAGTAGTATCAAAAGTCACAACATCACCCAATTAGTTGGGCAAATAAATTTCGTTTCATGTCGTACTGTTGATCTGGCCATGCTTGTGGACTGGGTGAGAAATTATGACAAACATTCCTTCCTTTCTTCAGATGGAGTCAAAGTTGCTTGCATATGTTGTGGATATGACCTTATCTGGTGCAAGGGAAGTGCACCTTTTTTATTCGAGGTTTTTTCTTTTGCAGGTAACTCAAGATGGGTTCATGGCTTCATGCCATGGAATGGAGTGGTCAGAAAGAATTTGCGGGATCCCCTGAAGTTCCTTTTAAAGTAGATGTTTCTGAAGCATGACTATTTAAAAGTTATGGGCCTCTCAATTTCCTCAAGGTTGTCTTAGACGCATGGACTATGTTTTTTTCCTGAAACTTCTTTTCTTTCCGAAAATATAACATAAAAGGGTGAGTGCCTAAGTTGTTATATCTTATCTGCAAAAGTTAAATCTCGATGAAATAGATCATGATATGTATGATTATACTTCTAAGTGAGATTCGTTTAATCATTTCCTTCTGTATGTTCCAAGTTTCATCACTTATTTACTCAGCTAAGCCTCTAGGCTGTATTTCATCATGCCTTTGGTGATCAAGATGATAAAAACATAGAGATTAATAAAATTTCTGGTGTTTTGGAAGTTGCAATTTGGGGGGGTGTAGAGGATCTCACATAATCGAAATCCCATAACTTGCTATAGGGAGAGTGAGGTCTATCTATTGCTGGTGACTGATTAGAGAGCATTACGATTATCAGTAGATATAAACCGCAGTGTAGTTTGGATCCTTGTATAATTTTCCATCACCAGAAGAGATTGATTTTAAGCTTAAGGCCTCGTTTGGAAATAGAATGGCTTTTTCGAATGGTAAAGAAAATATTTTGAAAAGTTGACTTTATCTGTTGTGTACGCTGAAGGCCTTGCAACTGGCTTGGTAAGTTATTACTCCCTCCGTCCCTATTTAAATGACATTTTATATTTTTTTATTTGTCTCTAATTATTTGACGTTTGTTCAAATCTAGGAGAATTAATGATAATTTTTCCAAAAATACCCCTCATTACTCTACCTATTTTTTTTGGTACTTTAAACTCATTAATGATTTAAGAGTATTATAGACAATTGAGTACTATATTTAATGCTTTCCAATCATTATCTTAATGGTTGTGCTCATCTCTAAAAGGTCATTTAAATAGGGACGGATGAAGTACATATTAGGGATAGGTCTAATAACATTTTTAAAATTGGAAATGATGTTTTTATCTTGTGTGAGGGAAAGTGCACCCTTTGCATTTTTATTTTATTTTTTGTGTAGGTAAAAGATGGGTTCAAGCCATGGAATGGAGTGGTCAAAAAAATTTGCAGGATCTACTATAGTTCCTTTTGAAGTTGATGGATCGGTGTTGGTCGAAATCAAAATACGCTCAACACGCAAGTGCACGTGGTCAATAAATAATATAATGATAAATTGAATATCGTTCTCACATAGAGTTATTAAATAAAAATTACCAATTACTAACTAATGACCAATTTAATCTTATTTAAACAAATGATTTAATAATTTAATTTAAAATAAATAAATAAACTATTACTAACTATCCCTAGAATAAAATAAGATACTGAAAACTTAAGACTACAATTCACTTATTGCTTTATTTAAATCAACACACTTCCTATTAAGCCAAATCAACTATACTGACTGTTAATCAAGAACACGAAAGTAAAATATGAACATCTCTCGACGCACCATACTCATATCAAATCAAATCCACAGATGATAGAACCAACTCGAACACCCTAATTAACAAATTCACTATATCTCTATGTGAATTATAATTAAAAAGGGTTTAAGTGCAAGTTCTTATTAGACTACATACAATGCTTCGGTATATCTCTATCCTAAGCACAAATCATGAATTCCAACTCAATGTAGAACACATAAATACATGCTATTATGATCATATCTAAATCCATAATCCGTATCTCGAGTTCATATGAATTATCACACTAATTGATAGCTAGGCAATTAAGCAATTAAGGGAAAACCATAATAGACAATCCAAATATAGTCAATAAGACCAACAAGGAAGCATATTAAAGTAAATTATACAATAAGATCCATAGTAATCTCAAAATAAATTTTAATTCATAAATAAACTAGAATCCATCATCCACCATCGATTAATCATTAAATGATACAAATAGATAAGAAAAGAATTTAGAATTGAGATAAACAAATCTGCATTCTAGCTCTTGCTTCCAATCTGATCTCCCAATGATAATTAATCGCTTCAATCTTCAGTTCTCCTCTAATCTAGGGTTTCTAATCTAAGAAAGAAAGTAAAGAAGAATAATACATAAAATCTATCCCAAGAGGGATTCTACGGAGTTCTAAAACTAACCCCCCTTTACAAACTATAATTATGCCATATATAAAATAGTTCACAAGTCTTTCTTTGTAAAACTCCAACTTTTTGAATAAAGATGATTTTTCTATAAATATTATTTTTGAATATTATGGAATGAAATTGATATAATGTTATAGTTGTGGGTAATATTTATAAATTTTGCAAAGTAAGCAAAGTTGTTATATAATATTCGATTGGTCGAGGAATATTCGTTTTAACAGGAATATTTGTACAACGGCACAATCATTGGTGGACCCCACAACGGAATTATTGTCGGATTGAGAAAACGACAAAAATACTTTATGAAAATAACGGCGAAAGTTTTATCGTTAATTGTTGAAACACTCGGTGTTAAAAGTACAGTAATACGCGTGGTTGCATAGTAGCACACGGTATTAATTATTGATGCTTACGTGATAAGTCACTTTCGATTTTCTTTGGTATTATTAATTTAATAATACGTAAAATCTTTTATATAAAATAAAATACTTTTATAAAGTTATTCTATAAATAGAATATATTATATTCTATTATGCATAGTATTGCATAGTTTCTGCATAGTGTTTTGTATAGTAAAATCTTTTTATATAAAATGTAATACTTTTATAAAGTTATCTCATTTTTTTATTAGACAATAATTAGAATATATTATATTCTATTATGCATAAGTGTTTGCATAGTGCTCGCATAATGTTTGCATAGTAAAATCTTTTATAAAGTTATTCGTTTTATTAGATTATAAATAGAATATATTATATTTTATTTAAAAGATTTTGCTTTAAATATGGACCGTCAGATTAAAGTAAATCAATCTGGACCGTTCATGAGTTAGTTACTATGTAGTCCATTTTTCTATAAATAGAAGCTCATTCCTTCATTATTTTCTTACAAATTCACTGAAACTCTAGAGAGATAAACTATAGAGAGAAAGAAGAAAGTATTCTGATACTTCACTACTTATATATCCAGTACTCATCTTCTTAAGGTAGGAAATATTATTTGTTGTACTCGTAAGGGGTGTTATTCTTTTGTATTCATGAAGAGAACTTATGTTATTCCATTCTTTATTATTACATTCGAATAACTTTGTATCACGCCAAGCTACCCTATACTTGGTGACATTCTTCTATTATTCCGTCTTTACTATTCTCATTTGGAATATCACATGCATGCGTTTTACGAGGACTGATCCGATTCTTTATTATTATTCTCGTTAGAATATCATGTATGTGCATTTTACGCAGGACCCGGGTTAAAATCTTTATTATTATTACATTTGGAATATCCTCGTGCATGCGTTTTCACGACGGACCTAATTCCATCCTTATTAGTATTACATTGGAATAACTTGTCTGCTCTCACCGCATGCATGGTGATTTCTGTTGTTATTCCATTCTTTATTATTCTGTTGGGACATCTTGTCGGTCTGAATTTCGCCGACACGGTTCCGATTATTTAGTATTCTCATTGGAATAACCTATCTGCGGCACTGCATGCGTGGTGATTTCTTTTGTTATTCCATTCTTTATTATACTTAGTTGGTTAAAGTTTTGACTTCTATACTCCATGAAATTAGTGGAATATCCTTGATAATTGCGCTTCATCCAAAGATATCTTTTCATGGAAATATTCTTACGAGCATTCTTGAATTTTACTCTACAAAGCGATATCATGTTGACAATTTGGGCGTTATTGGTTCTTGAACAAATTAATTCTTGAACTTGTTTTATTGAATTCTTATATCATTGTCATCATCCTCATATTTATATTTTTTGAAAGTCATATGTGGCACATGTAGTGCATAGATGGACTTGGTATGATTATGACCGAGGATTATTCGATTGTAATCATGGTAATAGTAATGTTACAAATGATATGGTAAAAGTCCTCATTGGCTCAGTAGTGCATTGATGGACGATTGTTGGCATGATAATGACCATTAATGAATACACAAATATTCTTGGCCGTAGTGCATGGATAGTTGTGGTCGTGATACTAAATAATATCCTTGGTCAGTAGTGCGAGGGTGATTCGATGATGTGGATTATTTATTAAAATCGAGTCCCAACGATAAAAGTGATGAAAAACCTTTTAAATCATAAAAGATAGTAGATTTTATTCTCTACTTGACTCTTTTAATGTTTTGCTTGTTCCACTCGCAGATTAAACTTGATGTTTGTTATATTGTATCGGTTTAACATTTGTTTAAGGCTAATGATAATTTATTCTGCATTATCTTAGTCATAATATTTCTTACTGGGCTAGTTGAGCTCACCCTTTCTTTCACTGTTCTCTTTAGGAAATGAGAATATAGCTGGAACGAGTCGGGGAACGGAGTGATGGTCCTAGATGGTGCATTAGTAGTCCTCACTATTCTGTGAAATAGTGTGATAAAATTGTAATGAGGACTCCTTTTGAGTTTGTATACTCTGTAGTAGATAATATTTGTATTCAAACTCACAGTTTATGTTTTGTCGTATTGTACACGACAGTTGTATTATTAAGTTGTATTTGAATTCTGTACCATGTATCTGGCGACTCAAGATGGGTGATGTATACCTAATTTTGGGGGCGTCACATTCTTTGCCCATCCAATCAGTCAAAATTATTGAAAAGTCAATCACTTTGAGATTTTCACGACCCGGTAGCAATTTATCATCCACAAGGCTAAATGAAGCGTAGTCTGTATTTGCAACAATCCTAAATCCAGACTTCAAGCAATACAAGACTGTATACCAAGGCCAATTTAAGCGCTTGCTGCGCATTTACACCGAATCTTGTTTATGCATTCTATCTCGTATTTGCTACACCTCATATGCTATTACTTCATTGCTTGACCTTTATCACATCCACACATGCACTTTAACTTCAAAAAGTATCCAGTATAGTTCCCAAACATGAAATCTGCAAAAGAAACCAAAAGTGCATGAAAAGCTACTAAAATGAATGAGTTTAAGTAACAAATTAAAGTCAATTGATATTAAAATATGTTGATATAAAACTACCTATCGAATACCCCCAAACTTAAACTGTTGCTTTCCCTCAAGCAATAAAACATAATGCAATAACTAAATATGCAATGCGAATGCAACTACCTACTACCTACAAGTCCAACAGTCACACAGAACAAAATCCATTCATCAGGCCTCAGAGAAATCACAATACACATGTTAGTACATCATACCAAGACAAATCAATAATTTCTCAATCAATCATCAAATCTTAACCTGTTATTACTGATATAGTGTGTGTGTGTGTGCTCAACAACCATGCTAACTGATGTAAAGCGAAATAAAACACATAATAGACTTTTTTAAAGGAATCATACAGTGTAAACTCAAGAATTCCAAAAAAACAACATGCTAGATCCAACTAAAATCAAACAGTTACCAAATTCAAAGGTCAAGACAGGATACTTATGCTTTATTTTTCACTTACGAGGGCTTTTTACTCTTTTTCCCATTTTATTCATTCTCTTTTTTTATATAATATTTCTCATGGTTGTGCAATGTCTAATTCCATTAGGCTTTTCAATGCTACCTTAATGAGCTTTCAACCAACGACTCCCAAACCATTAAGGCCTTAGGGCGCTAGGTGTAAAGACAATCCCCTCGGGCTTACTAACTCATGTAACAAAGGCCACGAAACTAGACTAGCCATGGTGTTTATTCATATATTTTTTTATCTCTTTTTTATAGCTTATATACCCCAAATATTCCCCCAAACTTAGGTTCTTGTGTAATCTTGGCCATTTCTACTTATTCATGTTTTTCTTTCATTCAAACTAACATTATCCTTAAGAATTCTATTATGTGTCAATTCAAACTTAATCAGTCGATATGGTCATTTCTTAACGTGATATTCTGATTATATCAGTTTCAAACATATAAAGATTTAAATCATGATAAGAAATCACATCAAAGTCTTAATAATCAATACTTAACTTTTCTATGCAATTCCAATCTCATCATTGGCCAAAACAGACTTAAACTATCTAACAACTGGATTCATGCAAATGTATGAACTAAATGAAATAAACATAGTAAACTAACTAATATATTTTTTATAAAGCTTATACAAACTAGCAAAATAAACAAACAGTTCAACTAAATAAAACTTAAAACTAAACTAAAATTCAAACATACTAAAACACAACTAATATGAATTAAATTAAGCTAAGTTAAACTACACATGCAATTTTATACTAATCATGCAATGCAGCCAATACCCCCAAACTTAAATTTGACAATGTCCTCATTTGAAGGTAAAGGCTGAAGAAACTTCACTATGTAGACTCGTCATCACCCTCCTCCTCGTGCTCAGGTGGAGTGTCAAGCGGTGGATATGGACTGGCGGTCCCATATGTAGGAAATTGAACTCTTGTTCCCAGCTAGCCAAATGCGTCTGATAGTATCCTAGAAAACTCAGCAGTAAAGGCTTGAAAATTTATGTGCATCGCATCCATCATTCTTTGGAGGCGGCGAATCTCTCGCTCTGCGCCGCTGGAGGTGCCCTAGTGCCCTAACCCCAAATCCGGTCCTCGACCCCTGGTTATCATTCATCACGATAAAGTACAAACATCCACCTCTAAACAACATACGACAACTAAAATGCGAAAAATAATAAACGTACGTCGTTCATTCAAAAGGTGTTACTAGTCCCAAGATTCAATAACCTTAAAATATTCTTACAAACATACCCTAAAATAATAATTATGGTTCACATTACATAACAGTAATTTAAACTAGGCATATAGTAAAGTCTGCTCCTGGTGACTATCCTACATCTTTCCTTTACCCTTGTCCTTTCCTGAGGTCTCGGGCTTAGCTGCAATATAATTCATGATATAGCAAGGATGAGCAACAAGTTTGCTCAACAAGTTAAAATACAATAATAATGATATATCTTGATGAAAGGAAAATATCTGACAAGGAATTCAACAATATGAATATCTGAAGGATTCAACAATATGAATATCTGAAGGATTCAACAATATGAATATTAGAAGCAAAGATAATAATTGCTTTTAGAATAACTGCTAGTCAAGTAGACTTTGAACTATAACACTCCAATGGAATCAATAATTAATTGACCCTTTGGTTACTGGCTACAGAATAAGTACTTGAGGGGATCAGTCTCGCGTACACCATGTATATGCATAACATTTAAATCTGTTCTTTTGTATGTTATATTAGATACCTGGGGTACTCCCCTATCATATGAGGGGTGTTCATTCAATCTAAGAATCCTTACCATTAATTGGTTGGGATAGCTTCTATAAAATTTCATATATTTGTCTAACCGAACAAAGGTTCAGACTCTATCAGACATAGTTCAAGAATTATAGAACTTTAAATGAAGTACAAGTCCAAGATTATACGAATTCAAGTGCACTAAGTGTGAATGTCGATAATATTGATGTGGAATAATTATAAGGTAATTAACCCACTTAATAATTATGCTTGGAAATAAAGTTCAAGCTTAAACGAATAACTTTTAATTCAACAATAACCTGCTCAATATAATTTAGGGTAAGTTCAGGGAAACTTTCTTAACAAAGGTATGGTTCAAGGAACTTGCTAAATAAAAGTAGGGTTCAAAGAACTTGCATAAACATATACCTATTTGCACCAAATAAAGGTAAGGCGTAAGGTTTAGATACTTGCTCAAATAAAAGAGTAAGAATTAAGAAACTTGCTTACGATATGCGTTACTTAAAGTAATGCAAGGGTTTAGGATACTTGCCTGTTTGCTCGGCTACAATATAATACTAGCTTTAACTACTTGCGTTGAAACGACCTAGCATTAACAAGTCGGTCTTTCAATTAGTACATGTAAACTAAGATGAGTCCACACTTAAAGAATCAAGCCATCACATAGCATGCTTCTCAACACATTATCTGGCATAATGGTCATGTATTACAAGGTAAAGAAATCATATAAGCATGTCATAAACTTCAGACCCAAAACAGAATCTTGGCAAGATCAAGGATCGCGGGCAATGCGCTTTAGTCTGAAACTTTAGGATCTGGCAATAACAAGGCGTTGGCTTTGCATCCTGCTTTCAGTCCAACTCTAATCATACCCATAACACATATTTTAGCATACATACATGCTAGAGGTTTACACATAACACATGATCATACTCGAGTTCACTTCCACAAGTTTTAACTAATAGCTAGTATAGCAAGATTATGTAGTTATCATCATGGTCAATACATATGAATCATGTTTAGGAATATGATAGATACAATATGACACCATAACCATTTTTGAATCTAGATATTCATGATGCACCTAGATTTTTGAAAATACGATCAAGGTTTCCTTTGAAATCCCTTTATTCATGAATAATGCAATCCAACACATGTAAGATGATTCTAAAGTTTTTATCATAAGTACATAAGTTATGATAATCTCTTTTTGAAATCAGAAACTATATCCCTTAGCATTCATGATCATTAGCCTTAACTAATCTTTTCTTTTGAAACTAAGTTCTAGCACAAAGCTTATCAAATTGGTCATGGATACAACATCTATGAATCACATATCATGCTCATTTAGGTTCCAAATCAGTTATGTTTATGAGCCACTAAGTTCAGAATTTGTAAAACATATATTACTTCAAAGTTTGTTTTCACAACTTTAAGGTTTCATTTCAAATCTCTTACAAAACCGGGTTGATCACTTCTTATTACACAAGAAAGCTTTACATCTCATGTTATACCTCTGTTTAGGTATATATTTAAGTTATAATACCAAATCGTGAATGCCTAGTTTAATGAAACCAAAAAGCTGAATCGAGATGCAGTAGCAGTGTTGCTACACCGCAATCCTAAGACAATAAGGCAATGTTGCACCATCTTTGAGACAGAATCGATTTTTGGGGTTATGGCGCAATTACACGCACACCCTAATCTGAAATAGGGTGCAATCTGCGTCGTCTTCGCATCGAGAGCGATGGCGAGACTACATTTGCGAGCCTTAACCACTTTGATCCCTTTTAGTTTAAACATGCTCCAATGTATCAATAAAGACATCAAACATGTAAACATATATCATAAACATATCATGGTATGATAATTCACATTGATTAACATATGAATTCAAGAATTTCAAGAAATTGATAAAAACCCATTTCAAGAACACAAGTCAAGATTTTATACCTCTTGGCTTGAATTGGCTTCCGTATACACTAAGTATGTTCCCAAACTTTCTCAGCAATTTAAAACACTCAATATCAAACTTAACAAACAACAAAAACTAAAAATGGGGCTTGTATTTATAAAGGAACTATGAACTGGACACTTGCATTACACAATGTTGGAGCTTATGGTGCAAAGGAAGAAGCCATTGGTTGTCAAGGAGTGGTTCAACAACTCTCCATTAGGCCATTGGCCTTGAAATCATTGTCTAAGTTTTAGGCATTTGCAAAATACATAAGTTAGATGATAGGTTACTATTCATTGTACCTTTGTGACTCTTATTTAGGGACAAGAGAGAAATCTCAGCATTTTGCACAAAATAAAATGAAACATTTGGCTTATACCATATATTCACATAATATAACTTTGGTTATAATTTATTTATACAAAATTCATTTCATATAACATAGGTTATAATGATTTAAAAGGGCATGCAATGCATTTCCTAATTACAAGATATCAAGTAGTGCATATACATATAATTCATGTAAATTTTCTATTACAATGACTCTTATCATCATAATCACTTAATGAAATCATTATTAATTTAACAATTGATATTATTATATGTCAATAGGGTATACATGAATTTTTACCCACACACTTCATATCATATAACAATATTATCTTACAACTCACATGAATGCAAATAACTCATACTATATAACCTATATATATAATATATAGACCTATTAATGTGCCACCTTATCTTTGTATAAAATATATAGTTAGCTACCATATAATAAAGGATTATTATATTGCACAAATTAATCAAGTAAACATATAATCATTTTATAAATTATTAATCTCATACTCATTAATAATTATTTATTCATTATAATTATCAATTAACACATTATCAATTAATTTCCCATAATTTCAATTAATCAATATGCTCAACTCTTGCTACTATATTCAAATAAATTGAATATTTAATTATTAATAATCCTTGATATCAAACTCTTAGGGTTAGTCCACTAATTTAAATAACTATTAGTGACTCCCTTTAATCATTTCATAAATTCTCATAACCACATAAGGTTTAAATAAACTCAAAAACAAACTTGTTAAAATTAAATCACATATTTAATTAATAAGGAGTTTAAAATTCATGGTCGTTACACTAGCTATCTGAGGAGCAGTGTTGGTTTCCTCTTTTTCTTGATCACTGTCAGACTCATCTTCTGGAAAAATAAAACTTAAGCCCCGGGGATGAGACTCTGCACCATTCCAAATAGTGTATTTTTGTATAGTAGTGTGATCTATGCCATGCATCGATAATTTTAGAGCCTCATTATCCCAATTTACTCCCACAGCCAAACAGACCCGAGTAATGATCGAAGCATGTGGAATTCCCCTTGAAGTACTCTCCCTCATATACCGCAACATGGATTGATTGATGACATGCCCGATGTTAATTACTTTCCCTTTTAGTATGCCATAAAGTAACGTGGCTCTATCAGTCGTGACATCTGTATGATAGTTGGTAGGGAGTATGCTAGCGCAAATGAAACTATACCAAGCCTTTGCATATCAACTCAGTGTGTTTTGTGGGAAATGCACTTTTCTTTCTGTGCCAGCTTTGGTGGTCCACCTCGTGCCAGGTTTGCACAGCTCCTTAATCAGCTTGTCTAAGTCAGTTTCGAACCTCTGTAATTTTGCCCAATTTGCAGCACCAGATAGCATAGTGTCAGCATGAAAGAGTTCATTAATTGCTTGTTTAGTATAGTGCACTTTCTTTCCTCGCACATATGAGATGCCATTCTGCATTTCACGAGCATTGGCATAGAATTCTCTCATTATTGACATTGGGGCAGACACTGGCTTGGCTATCACTAGAGCCCATCGATGTGCCAAAATTTGTTCTTTCAACTTCCCATCCTTCTTTCCAGGCTTGAAGCCCCTCTTCTACACGAATGACTTCCCTAATAGAACATCTAGATAGTGGTGTTGGGCTGAGAGATTGACAAATCTGGATGTGTATAGTACATCTCTATTATTCCCTTCGCTCTCATGTTCACTGCTAGATGATGGAGATGGAGTGCGAATCCTTTTGGATGCCATAATTTTGAGCAATGTAGATGATGACTATAACTGACAACTTAACCCTAAACTCCTCTTTGAACTTCAGTAGAATAGGTGGTGTGCCAAACCAAAATTTCTTGACTGGGATTAGCAATTCGGGAATCGCTAAGGGGATGAAGGAAATAGGGTTTATGTTCGAGAGAGAGAGTGGTGTTGGAATGGAATCTGAAGGTTGAAGGCAATGGGATTGGATTTCGAAGAGGGGGAAGTTGTAGTTTATAGTTATGTGTTGTTCGGGTTTGAGAGAGAGAGAGAGAGAGAGTTTCGAAAGTTAAAATAAGATGGATGTTATGTGATGTTCCGGTTCCTTATATTTTTTTAAAAACTGACATCAAGCTTGGGCGAATCGCACTTAAGGTTTTGACTTTGAAGGCGGCGTCATTGCGCTTATGTTCTATTATGTTCATTATGTCCGCAATTGTCTTGATTTTAGCCTATAAATGGGCGCATCTACGCTGCCCTGAGCCCGGTTCTGCTTAACTGTTTCCATTTTTCTGTTATGAACTATTTGACCAATCAAATTTGTACCTGAGAATTAGCATGACATCATATTATCATAACTAAATCAAACATCTACTACTAATAATACTGTAAATAAGAATTGACAAAGAGAAAGAAAATTTTTGATTGGATGGGTTGCCTCCCATCGAGCGCTTGATTTAAAGTCTTTCAGCTTGACTTTATCTGATCAACGCT